>JAOPSE010000063.1:15124260-15573944 GCA_029449295.1 Zea luxurians
AGAGGTACGGTACATATGCTTACAAAGAACATGTTATTTGAGTTCAAACTTTAATGAACCGCTAAATTGTTTATTTGTATCCGCATTATACACCCTAAAAGTACAGCATGGCGCCACTGGTAATACATCTCAGAACTACGGTTTAACAACTTTCTGCCTTACTGAACCACTGCAAAACCAGAACAGGTTCACTCGTATCTTGCTCTCGGTCTGTCTAAACCTTTGTGCTTACACCTGGCAGAACGCACATATCCAATATACATCCATCAACCATAGCACCAGGTCCAAAAGAAAATTCCAAGAAATAATAGTCGACTTAAATCAGGACATGATCAATCAAGACCAAGCAATATCCTTCTATGTATGTACTAGAACAAAAAGATGTGACATGCACACATTGTGTTGGATGTGTTGGTATCATCAATCAAGGACCTTCTTGACTTCCTGAACAAACTTCGCTCTCTGAGAGGGATCCATCTGATGAGCATCCAAGACAGCAGGGTGAGAAGGCAATGGGTATGTATTAGAATCAATCTACTGATAAGATGTCATGTATATTTGGAATTAAGTGCCCAGCAACATGCAATTGAAATAGAGCTCTAAAGAAGTGAGACGCAACAGACACCAACCAATCGAAGACCACAGGTTAACTGCAAATAAAAAATAAGGTGAAAACTATAAGCAAATTACCTATCTAATAGCGTAGAAAGACCCTGCGAGAATGCTTGCAGATCTGAACTGGAGTCAGCAAGATCAGAGAGCGAATGAGACACTTTTTGAGCCCTAAGCTTTTGGATATGCCCCTTGTAGTTTTCAGGACTGTCCTTCCAGGCAACAAAAGCATCATCGTCATCCCATCCAGTGCTTCCTGTTGTGGCCTGAGAAGCAAGGTACCATTCCTGATGAGCTCCATTGCTAATTGGTGCGTAAATTTATCACCGACTATCTGCCTTATTTTCTTTTGCAAGAACATCTTCTGCGATCCTCCTCCGTAGCCTTTTTATAGAAGAACGAGCGTGATTCTTCCCAGTCTACAACTTCTTAATCACACCTTTAGCTGCCATTCTTAGGGAAGTATCATGCAATTCAGCAAACCGTATTGCAATCTGGGTATATAAAGGCAGCAACTGTTTCGTACGTGCTTCTATACTCTTCCGAATCCCTTCTATGTCTGGTAGACTTTCCATTTCCATGATTTACATCTTGGAGTTTTGCTTTCAGATTTATCAACTCTGGGTCAAGCCTACCCATACAGTCTTGGAGTTCCTCTGACCTGAACTTGATTTCAATTAACCCTTGAGGTTCGAGAACATTACCTTTGGCAGTCCTTTCAGCATAACACTCAATGCGGTCTGGATTTATTTTGCTATCGACCACAACCCAAGCTCCTCCACGAAGCTCTCCAGCCATAGGAATGTACACAAAAGCAGGCTGATTATATGTCCTAAGGTTCTCGACAATTGTTGACCCAGCCTGAAGAATTCCTTCAAAGAGATCTCTTTGTCCACCAGAGAAGCCTCTCCAATTAGCCAGGATGAACAGAGGCAATCCTTCACGGTTGAAGTCTAATAATGCCTGAGCGGTCTTGGTTGCAGAATCTGGGAACCACACTTGTCCAGCACGAGGGGACAGATCGCTCATGGGAATCAAGCTGACCTGGATCAGCAGGGATGATCTGCATCATGGTCTGTGTCTCCACAGCTATGACACCCACAGGAATTCCTCCAAGCTTTGCTCTGCCAGTAACCACTGTTTTGCCCATCCTTCAAATGTCTCCACAAAGCTGTCTTTGTCAAACATACCACCCAACCATTTCCCTTGGCTGTCATCTACACCACAGATAGCTGCACGTGGATCGCATGTGTTCTCAGGGATGTAAGCAACAGGTCTTTCCGGAGGATCCAGAGGTTTGGTAATAGGAAGAGGTCCACCAATGTTTGCAGGAACATAGCTGAGCCACCTCAATATATTGGAAACACCTTCAAGGTCATCTGGAACAGTGAGGTGGACAACACCATTGGTCGCCATGATCTTAGGACCACCAAGCTGCATGTGGGAGCTGTACACTTCCCGCCCAAGGAGCTTGTTCAGGGCAGAAAACCCTGTTAAAATAATAGGCTGGTCAAGACGCTGTATGCCACCGTATACCAAGTCGAGCAAGATAAGCTCCTATTCCTACAGTCCGCCCAGTCACAAATGTAAGTGTAAATGTCTCCTCATATGCCCTAGAATAAGCACTGGCAATAGCAGCACTTCCATGTATGTTCTCGACACCAAGCCCATCCTCCTTGCCCACAACAGAGTCAATAATCCACCTAATTTCACCACTATCTAGCTCCAGCTTATGTGCTATAACAGAAGAGCTAATGCGAGCATAGTCTTCTTCAGTCAGATAGATGTACTGAAACCCTCGTTCAGGACTGCCTTCGTCAGACCATCCAACACGGAAGCAAGATTTTACTTCATCAGCTATGCCAATCCTAGCACCAGAGTTTGCTGCCAAGTATATAAGAGGAAGTTTCCTTTCGCAAGCCAGGTTAGTGGACAGTTTCAAAAAATGCATCTTCCCTTGGGCCAAATGATCCAGCTCTGAAAGTGATATCATTTGCTACAACAATAATCTGCCTGCCATTGGGAAATTCAGGTGTTGACATCTCCATGATCCAAGCGACCATACCAATGTCGTTGAGCCCAGCAGGGCGTTCCATCGGAATTATAGGAGTGCCCCAGGACCCATGTTTTTCAGCAAACACTAACTCAGTTGCCTTCACGTAGGATTTACTATTTTCACTGCCTTCAGAAACAGTAGAGCCATTGGACTGCCATGACTTCTGCAGTGCAGTTTCAAATGCCTACATTTTTTCCATCATTATGAGCTTAGGTTAAAAATAACTACAGATGGTTATTGACAGGGGAAGGGGGGTCAACTCACCAGCGGAAAATCATAGCAATATGTTGTTCTGTTGTTCCTAGCAGAGCAGCGCTTTAGATCAATCACACTCAAAGGTTGATATGGATTATTCAGTGCAACACCATGCAATGGTCCAGCTGACGAAGTGGCTGAATGGTACACTAACTTCTGCGATTCTATTTCCTCCACTTCTCGGTAGATCTAAAACCATTAGAAGTACTATGTGCTTCAGAAAATAATGACATGGATGGCAGTTAAATATAAGAACCACACATTGACTTATATTGTGATGTGTGCGATGTACAGAATACTAAAACAGTAGGGACAACTTACATCAATGGTGCAGGTGTGACCAGTAACATTTGTAGTTACAACTCTCCAGGTACCACTTGCAGGCCCATCACAGTCCAACTTGAGTTTCACCTCCCACTGGCATACAGACAGATGATGCATCCTTGCACCAACAAGCTCATGTATCTTCAAAGCCATTGATTTTAAAAGTGAACAAGCGGTAGCTTCATCTTGGCCAACATCAACAATTGTACTCCTGAGTAATACGAAAAGCTTGTTAAGGAGACTGATATAATAGTCAATGCATAAACATTTCCTGAAAATGATTATGTGCACACTTACCCTGAAAATGGAATGAGGTCAAGAAGCTTTTGCTCTTTCAGTATGCACAAATACATGTGAGAATGACCTGTCCTAATTGCATGAAGCTCTAATTCTTCAATAGCAGTCATCAATGATCTTAAGATGCTATTTGATGTAAATGAAAGAGATTCTTCGGGACATCCTACTTCAGCGTCGCTGATCTGAGCCGATGTAAACTTGTTGCCTGCATTGGGTTGCCTGACAATAGTTCGGAAAAACACCCTATGCAACATTTTGGGATTTTCAGTATTTCTTAGTGTGTAGATATGCCATTGGCGGTCACGCGAAGGAGTATACTTCATTTCATTGTATCCTTTCACCTTCAACTTATCCTGTATTCATAACAGGCAAAATCAGTAGTGAAGAAATAAGCATAAAATAACAATAACATAATGTAGCAAACAAGCATGCAGTTATTTTGATAAACAGACCAATTCAAGAAGTGTAGAGAGGGGAGGCTCCACATGCCGGAGAATCTGCTCTTCTTCATAACAACTCTTGTCATCCAACCAGAGGAATGTGTGGCGCATTGGCATGCGAGCTTCATCTCTTTGAACAATGCAACTTATAACCTTCAAACCAGCAGCTTGGAGATCACTTGCAACGCTAGTATCCTTCAGTATCTTGCTAAGCTTTTCCATCTTATGTTGAGCTTGATCATCACTGCTGAAAGAAATGGACTCAGTTAAAAAAGAGTAGCTCAACATAGACAAAAACTCCTTTGGACCTAATATTGCATATGAACAAACCTTATTCCACTTATATTACTTTCATTTTCAGCACTCAATAATGCAATGTGCATCATGTTGCCCTCAGAGCTGTTGAACTGTGCCGAATCCTTTAATGCAGCCACAATGGCTGTTGACGCAGATTCAAGTGATTTGAGAACAACCATGGCACCCCATCGCTTCCCACCAATAATAGCCCCATGTCCATTTCTAGTATCAACATGCCCTTCATAAAATTCCCAAAAAGTAATAGCACCAGATTCCTTGAATTTCATTTGGATGCTATCCTTTACAAGATGAGGCTGAAAAAAATATTGGCAAGTTAGCCAGCACATTGTGCATTAACAAGTTGGGAGATCACAATTTCTCACACCCAGTTAATTTCAGCCAATCGTCAGCATCTCATTTCTCAATGTTTCTTTGTGTCAAATGAAAAGATGAGCATTCCATGTCATTTAGGGTATCTAACATATCAGATATGCTTAGTGAGACTATGGAAGACATTTAGTTGATATAATACCTGGTACAATCGTGATATGTATGTCTCAATCACTTTCTGCTGAACAGTTCGATCACTGTAATCAAACAAAGAAATCAGAGCATCTTCAACAGGTAATGGGGCAGAGACTAAATCTTCCATGTTATCCTTAATACTCGTTTCTCCCTTATGCATCCCCAGATCCGAAAGGCTTCTTGCAATGCTTGCACGGAGTTCACTTAGTTTGGTTTGTTCAAGAAGTTCACTTGCTTTAAGGGCCAACTGTGTTTATTAAGATGCATGGAATTCATTAGGAAAAATATCAAAATAAATTATAATGGGAATATCTAAGTTATTTCTAACCACTGCACCTTATAATATCTTTTATGATTGAGGGAAGAAAAGCGAACTAACAGATCCCTGTAACCAACAGGATTTGGATAAACCAGCTTTTCCATAAGTGCCGTTACAAGCTTAGCTTTGTTCCTCACACCCTGTGAATAAAATCACACTATCAATAACAAAGATTGTTTCACTAATCATTTGCATAAATGTCACCAGCCATAAAGAAATTTACCTGGTGAGACAACACAATGTCTACAACCTTCTGCAGGTCTTTACTGTGCTGATGCCGCAATGTTTCAATCACGTCAGACTGCCATGAAATAAATAGAGAAAAATAGCAAGTCAGATTGTTCAAGTAAATTCCAGCTGAAGCAATGCAAAAAGTCTCTCCTAACTAAGATAATGGAAAGTACTGAACATTTTGTGTGTTTTTTTCTAATACTGATCTGTTCAGTCTTATAATGTGCAATAACCTGAATGCCATCACTAAAAAGTTCTTCCACTGTAAGATACTCCTCAAAAGAGACTTGACAACAAAATGTGCATGGCTTTCTCTCCCACCCTCATATGACTTCAGTAGGTTCATAAGAGGCTCAACAAGCCTCTCATTTGTAGCCTTTTCCTTCTCTGAACCATAAGAAAGATTTTCCTACAGAGAAAGCACCAGTTAAGACAATAGCGAACAGTTTAAGGGATACCACAAAAGAAGCATAACTGACCTCAATGATGTCTCTTAGCAACTTGGATGGAAAGTCCTCGTTTTTTCCATGGTAAAAATTCAACTTGTATTCCTTGTATTTATCCTCTAACTGCATGCATGAAAGATAAAAACATCAGAGCTAGAACAAAAAAGGATTATGTAAGGACATACCAGAAGAACTATAATCACAGAATCAAAACAATCTTACTGAAAGATTCAAATGCTAGAGTGAAATATTCTGAGTTTTCAATTTAACAATCAAGACAATTTCAAATTTTACAAAACAAACTGCAGCAAACTACAGGGTTTGTGAGCATAACACGGTGCAAACTAATGTTATAAAATACCATAGTTTCTCTGATGGCTTTTTCTGCCATCAACATAAGCCAATGTGTAAAAATAAGATAATATATCTATCTACTAAAATGGATCATCTTTCCTTTAATCCAGATTGGCTATATCTTGCCAATTGTCTCATACCTCACTCTTGAGATTTCTTGGAAGCCTCGTTGCTAGAACAGACATAAGTTCATCCCACTGTAGGAAAGGAAGCTCAGGGTTGTCCAGGCAGCATACCAAATCTTGAACGACCTGAAAAGAAGTGTTTAGCATGAATCAATTGATAATGGATAATAATTAAGTGCTAAGGAGTTAATGAGACAGACACCAAAGCATAATAACTTCAAATCAATGTACAATTGGAAATTGTCAAACTAGAAGATAGTTCTGAAAGAATGAAAACAATTTGTGTAGCAGATAAACTTGCAGTTCCACACTGAACAGAATGTGGTCACAATAAGATGAAATGTTTACTTCATTAATATTGTGCTCATATCCTGCAAGGACCATTCGAGCAGCATTCAAACTTGCAGCATATCTTTTGTGTACTTGACTAGAGACAGCAACAGGGAGCTCCATTTGTGGAAATATTCCATCAAATGGCTCAGCTCTTTTCACAGCAGAAGGGTCATCAAGATCCAGCCTTGCTATAAGATCACCAGCCTAAAACAAAATATAAGTTGATAAATGTTACATGAAATATTATGTGATGAAAGCACAATGCAAGGAATGGACATGTGCGAATATAACCTGCAACGCCTGGCCCTCAGACATCATACAATGAATGACACCAGAAGCAGGTGACAAGAGAGGCATGCACATCTTCATAACCTCAACTTCCGCGTATGGTACATCCGCATCAACATGAGCACCATCAGCAACCAAGAAACGAAGAAGTTTGCAGGGTGTCTCAGCTAATAACTTTGATGGATCATGGTCATTCTGCAAGAAAACAAAGATTAATCACAATTTTCTTATGTGATGTCGCCTGCTGAAGCAAACAACAGAACCCATCTTTTAAAGATAAGTTAGTGGGGTGAAATGCAATAATAAATTATACAAATAATCTAGCAAAGTTATACAATCAGACAACAAGAAAATAAAGGAAGAAGGGAGTATTTACCTGCAATAAACATGTCTTTCCATCAATCTGAAGCCGTGTACCACCAGCTTCTTCTTCTGCATAAATTACATGGCTATTTCCATCCAACTGGAGCAATTGCAGTTTAACAATCAGAAATCGAAACCATTTATCCAACTAATTAATAATAAAGCATAAAAAAGAACTAGTTACCTGCATTAAGAGGCCACCATCACATAAAGATTGTACATTCGCTTCAACTGTTGAATCATTCATTCTCAACCTGTAGCTACCATGTCCAGTCCTTACAGTTTCAATCTACGACACGATGCAGACGAAACTCAGGATGATGCCAATCTAACTTTATTGTCAACTAAAATAAATTCCCTTATGGAATGTCAAACTTACTGTGTATTTGCTCCCTTCTATATTCAAATTAACTGTAGAATTGACAAGGGATATATGCTGCATATAAATACTATTCATCAACCATTTTTCACCTTAAAAATATCCAGAGTTAATCCCACAAAACATACCTTTGGTGGAATCTGCCCCTTGGTGAGATAACTAACATATTCAGAAACAGTGGCTGCATTGGTGGTTACTGTTTTCTGTAGCATGTGACAATTACTTAAATTAGACCTTGCATTGGTATGTTTTCGCAGTAGCTTGACAAAAGATGTTAGCATGATATCTTTATCTTACATATAAAGCACCTCCAACCACTGAAATATACCATGGGGGCCTCTCAGCTTGAACCCGCATAGCTATTCTGGTGTCGAGCCAACCAGTATGAATCTTGTTTTCTCTAAAGTCTGAAGCCTGGAATAATAGGAAAATAGCACCACAGGTTTAGCCATAATAGAAAATCAAACTTAATGATATGAATCAACATAATGAAAATGTGATTTAAAAGGTGGTTAATATTTCTTACATTTAAGAGGTCAACTGTGTAATCAACATTTGAATGAATTTCTCCACGAATTTGAATCTCTTTTAATGCAAGAGTCATGTTTGTTATTGCTGCTGATCTAGAGAGCCCATATGCAAAAACATGTCCTGTAACGGAAAGAGCAATATTTCAAAATTGAGGACCAATATAAATTACAAAGAATACTCTTGGTTTACACATACCGAACTGAGAATCAGCAAATTCATGAATGCCTCCACCAGACTGAAAGCAGATAAGGGGAGGGGGGTCAGTGCAGATATTTGTGTGCTAAATGAGACGATGGATGATTAAAATACAAAGAGAACCATTCAGATTATTTTCACAACGAAGAATAATGTGAAAGCGTACTAAAGTTAACAAGTTACCTTTACTGAGAAGTAGGCCCAAACATTAGGCTTGCTTTTAAAACTTATCTCCTGAAAGATAAAAAAATCAAGACCTAGTCATTTAACCAAACTTAATCTCTTTGAACGATATATAATACATATGTCATCTAGAAAACTTACCTTCACTTTCCCACCAGTAGGTTTGAAACCATCATCTGGGTCCTCACTAGTAATTCTAACTGCTACACAATGGCCCTTTGGCCATTGAGAATCTACTTCATCAAAATTAAATGGTGTAGCAAGAGCTGCTGTTTTCCTCCAAATGTCATACCCTCCTCCATAGTCCATTCCATAGAAACGTCTGATTTCTACATAAGTAGAAAATTAGAGAATAAAACAATAAGGAACTAAATAAGTTGGTAAATTGGTAATTACCTGGAATCTGCCAAAGAGGTATGCCCATTCCAACAGCAACTTGAGCTGCAGGCAGATTTACTTCAGCTATCCACTCGGTGACTGGATGCTCAACCTGCATGAAGATAATTTAAAATTGTAAAGGATTTCCCCTACATATTAACTAGTCAATGGAGTTCAAGTAGCAAACCTGTAGTCGGGGATTAAGTTCCAGAAAATAGTAGTCTCCAGTTTCCATGCTGTAAAGATACTCAACAGTAGCAGCACCAACATAACCCACAGCCTTAGCAAGCCTCCTTGCTGCCTGCTCAAGTGCTTTAACTGTCTCACGAGGAGCAACAGTAACTGGACCTTCTTCAATAATCTGTTGTAGCAAAATGTGAATGGAACTATCTTGAGAAATATATTGCATAACAAAATACATGGTTCTATAACTTCGTGTTTATGGCTGGGTGGGTGAGGGGCAGACCTTCTGGTGTCGCCGTTGCACACTGCAATCTCGACTGTGAAGTGCTGCTACATTACCATATTGATCACAAAGCAACTGAACTTCAAGATGCCGACTCTACAATAGAGAATAAGATTTAAGATCAAATATAATGCATGACTACAGATAACAGAGCACAATTCCAGGCTTCCATCTAAAAAATAAAGGTGTAAAGTATGAAACATGTTTTGGCTGTTTGACACAGCAGAGATCAATAATCATGAGAATATTGAAAACATATACAATTTAGTACAAAAAGTAATTTTAGAAAAAAGGTAAAACATCTTCTCCACAAGTGTTGAGAAACAAGATGTGTTGTTTCTCTCCAGCCATTATGACAACCTTTCCATGATACCGACTGTAAATTGACACAAATGGACCATGTAAAACATGGCACTCCATACTAAGAAAAGCTTAGTCCAACTCCTAGAAATGCATGTTTTTTATTAAAAAAAACTGTTAATTATCTGCTCAACCATTGTCATTTTCAAGAGTTCCCATCAATTAAGATAAATATGTTAATCTCCAAATATGATGACCATTAGTGCATTTGTCAATAATGCATCAGATGAAGCTTCCAGAAAATACAAGGATAACTAAAGATGAAAAGGTATGGAATATAAATTTCAGAAAGAAAAAAAACTAACCTGGGATGCAAGCCTCATGACAAATATTGGGGAGCCAGGGACTTCACCTTGTACTTGCTTAAACAGCGCTCTAACCTCATCATCATTATGAACCTGCCAGGGAAAATGATTTAATCATGTCAGGGAAAATGATTTAATCATGTCAAAAGGGGGGTAGCTCCCCACACCAAACTCCAATGTGCACAGTTCTTCACAGATAGTTTAGTCACATAATAAAGCACACCTTTCTTATTCCTTTACCACCACCTCCCCAGGATGCCTTAATCATGGCAGGATAACCAACCACTTGACAACTTGCAACTGCTTCCTCTGTGGTAGTAACGCAAGCTTTTCTATACATCTCCTCAGGTATCGCGTCTAAGCAGCACTCTAATGGAACTTCAACCTAAATTTAGTGTCATTAGAATATGAAAGAGAGAGCAATGAGACAGGCGGATAGTAATCAAAGAGTGAGACTCACATGTGATCCACTCCAAGCAAGAGTTGGGACCCCGGCTGCTTGAGCAATGAGAGCTGAGCCGACCTTATCTCCCAAAGCATTCATTGACGATGCAGGTGGCCCAAGAAAAACTATTCCTTTTGCGGTCAATGCATCTGGCAGTTCAGGATTCTCAGAAGCATGACCCCAACCAGGCCAAACAGCAGAAACACCTAGTTTTTGTGCCATCTGCAATATTTCACAGTTAATGGTGACAATTGGACTTCCACAACAGCAGAGGAGAAATATAAATTTCTCTACTTAAATATGTCAATCATTATACAACAAATAAAGGAAACATAAGACCAGTAGTAAACTAACAGATTAGCAAGGCTAACCTCCACTATGAGTTGAACATTGGCGTAGTTATTATTGTTTGTTCCACCAGGCACCTCTACGAATTGATCAGCAATTCTAATGTGTTCTGCATTTATCCTCATGTCTTCCGGAGTTGCCATAGCTATGAGTTGAATTGCCTTCTCAGATCCAAAAGTATCATTAGCCCATGTCCGGACACTCCTCATAAATTTTGCTGCTGCCATTCCATTGTTGGCCACTAATATACTGTGAATTGGTGTTTTGCCACCTAGTGCCGCACAAAATTCAACAACCTTGGACACTGAGGCATGTCTTCCATTATGTGTTTCATTTATAATCCCATTCATTTGATAAGAATCTGTTGGCCCCCTAGGATCCTCAGATCCACTGGAAAAAGACAAAAAAAGGATTAGTATTGTTTTCACAACACTGACAATATGCATGGATGTCAAAAATAAACAAAGTTCAAATCAGCTTTGTGTCTATCATATATGTCCAATTTAGGTCAAGCATTTAATTTTTCTCAAAAAATGCGGGCATTTACAGCAACAGAAGTCACAAATGTGTATGCAGATATGATTTATAATAAGTGACCATTGTCCAGCAAACACTGCAACGAATTCTTCAACATGAGCTATAACTACATCATATAACTGAACCAGAGTATTCACCATGCTCTAAATAACAGGTCCCTGGCTGTGTTGCAACGGTTACATCACATATTTTGCAGCATTTACTATGAAAGATCAAGTATACAGCACCAGGACATTAAGACAGCATTTCAGTATTAGCGAAGCTAGTATAAATAAGCTGAGAATATTTTCTTTTTCCAAAACAAACGTACGCAAAATACCGTAGTCCTTACTGTGAAATATCCACTTCGGAAGGTGCCTCACTTGGGAGGTCGATAATGCCAGCAAGACCTACATGCAGACAAACATTTGAAACTGAGCAGTGAGCACATTTATATTGGTACCTAGAATGAGGCTTCAAACATTACCATGTTAAAACAACTAAAAAACTCGACCTACAGGGTAAGACAGCCCTTGGACATTGTATTATTAAGATCTTCTCACAAAGGTCAAGAAAACTCTTAAACCCCTGGCCCGCCGATACACAATGACATCATAGCCTATATGAGGACGACCACGACCGGACTGTGCAGATTCGGATGGGGGTGGGGGTAACCCTAGCCTGAAATTCACTCCGACGGGAAATCAAACTCAAGACCTTAAGGAGTGCTACTCAGGCCACCTAACCAACTCATCTAGAGGCCCTTTCGCATGTTAAAACAAATAAACAATACCAGCCAAGAAAGAACTCTTTAATATATATTCTGTAGCAAAATTTTAGCTTGTATCAAAAGATATTCACAGTACCTTGACGAACAGACTGGCTGTGCTTTTTGGCATCTGATACCCCATCTCCGCCATCACGGAGTGAACGAGTACGGCTTTTCCTTCTGTTTAAGGGCCTCGATAATGCAGATGATGAGAACGTAGTCCCAGCTGAACTTCTCTGGCGATTAGGGAGTAGTGGCAAGGCCTTTGAGGCAGCTGCGGCTAATCCAAGCTGTGACATTGTCGTTCCGTGGCCCAGACAGCACAATTGAAGACCTTCTCAAAAGCACAGTGCCATAAAAAGGGAAGAAAACTCCTGGAAAATCTGACAGAGGCAAAAGACACCATCAGAGCTCTAGCAGAATACTCTTAGGAAGTTTTGAATATCAAAGAAATGAAAGCAACATTATAATTTATAGGCCACTCGCTAAAAAAATATTTGTGATGTTTCCAGTTTTCCTCTCATTTTGAAGGAACCTGCCATGTTGAGATCTTATCAAGTTTATTGACCACCATTCATGAAGATTTTAGAAAACTATTTACTAGTGAAATATGTCCAAATATACAAAGGTCTCTTCCACTCAAACTTGCCAGAACCTTTTACCTATAATTCTACTATGTTTCTGCTGTTTAGTTTTATTTTCCTTTTTTGTCATATGAAGCCCAAATGTAGTGCAAAATCTTTTTCAATGGAGATGGTTGTATAAGAAGGGGCCAAGGGGTGGCAGTGGCAAGGAAACCTCAACCTGAGCAGGGGGGATAATGAGTACACAACAAGGTCCCCAAATGGCAACAGGTTCTTTTTCTCATTCTATGAATCACCTATTTGGTTTTTTTATCAGAGGATGATAAGGCTTCATGTGGCTTGTGAAAGTAAGATCAAGATCAAATTTCGTGGCTCAGACAGTAAGAAAATTGTTTGTTTGGAATATTCTCTCTGAAGAAAGTAAATCAAATTTTCTTTATACTAAATGATCACTGCCTTTCAGAAAGGTTTGTTTTTTCTCGAAAAAAAAAGTTGCAGGTAAAACCTCCTTTTCCTTGTGCACAGAGCGCTAAGAATGCAAAACATTGTTTTTCAGAATTGAGATGTACAACAAAAGGATGTAATCTATATGATACATAAAAGAAGGTCATCAGTTACATGCAGGTATTAGACAACCAGGGGAAGCAAAAAGATGCACAACCACCAACCATCATAGAGTGCAATGTTACAGTAACCCACTTGGTAGAATGACACATGAGCAAAGACTAGCAGGGAACGAAGCCAAGTGCATTCCTTATGCACCCACACAAAGGAGAAGGTGGGCTTAAACCCTGATTCATGAGGTTGCCTACTGATACTACAGCTTAATAAACCTTACCGCCACCTACCATTAGAATGGCACCTATCAATCTAGCATGGGCATGGGCATCCCTGAATAAACCACAGTCAGCAATGCTAGACACTAGCAGAGGCGGCCCAGAGGCTACCCATCCATCCTGCAGTGCAACAAGAGACAACCTACATTTAGCCCACGCAGCTGCCACAAACAATTGCGTAAGCCGAGACCATTCAGCCACCCCAGTAACCCTGGGGTTGCCATTGCCGTACAGGGCTCACGGAATTCCGCACCAGTCGGGCGCATGCAAAACCCCGGGTTGGCGCTGACGAATCCATACCAAGCTTAAACCCTGTATGTACGTACCCACGCAGAGCAACGAACCCGGCACCCCGGCAGCAGCCAGGAGAGCAATGGCGGCGCGCGGTCTCACCAGCAGTGGCGCAGATCGGCGTGCGGCGCGCGGATCTGACGAGCTCCACTGGGCCGCGACAGAGGGAGCGGCGCTGGCGACGAGCCGGCGGAATAAATAGCGCGGGGGCGAGCTGGTACCTCGGTAAGAAAGACAGCGGAGAAGGCGACGCGAGGGTGTTGGATCCTTGCGGCGGCGGGGCGGAGCAGAGAAGGAGGCGGAGAGAGGCGGCGGGGCGGAGGCGGAGAGACCGAGGGGCGGGGGCGGGGAGGTGCGACTGGCGAGCCAGGAGGAGGGCGGGGGCGGAGGGATGGGGGGTGTGCGGCCTATAATAATAATTTCGCTGGCCCGCATCGGCATCGGGGACTCCGCCACGGTGGAGTGCAGTGGGCAGTGGCACGTGGTAGGGGAGGAGGGCGATGGAGATAACGGTGGGGGCAAGTGGAGGGCCCCGATGCCGCCGGGTGGATAGGGTTGGGAGATCGGACGCGCGTAGTTTTCTGTCCGTGATGACGGGGCCTGGGGACACTGTGGAATGGGCATTTTCCTTCCGTTTCCGCCAGGGTTTGGCTGCTGCGGCCTGCGGGCGATGATGCCCCTGCGCCTGGCTCTGGCGTCTGCTGTCTTGGCGTTGGCTAGCTGGCGTGCCCCCCCTGGTTTGGACGGTTTGACACTTTGACGGCTGCGCCCGCCTCCGGTGTACGGGTTGGGGTTAGCACGGAAGTTGCCAACTATTATGCTTGTGTGGTTGAGCTGACCGCACTTGCCCCCCCCCCCCCCTGATCGTGACCCCATTCTTGGCCTCTCCCCTCCCATCTCCCTGATCGTGACATGGACCTGTAATTATGCAACCAATTTATGCTGTGCAGGTGGTCATTAATATGGTGGGCAGTGATCAAATTCAATCGGTTTTGGAAAAGGTCATATGGTAAAAACAGTTTTAGGAGCTTTTAGCTGTTGCCTTGCCGCTTTCTAAGTTGGCAATAATAAAAAGTTGTGCAGCAATAGCGTCCATGTACGACAACGACAAGGATATTTTGGTTTCGAGTGACATTACATGAACAATGCACTTTTATTTATTATACATATGGAGCACCTTACTATGAAGTATGTTTACCTAGCAAAAAATAACCCTGCTTCCCGTGACAAAACTAAATCCCAAAAAAATAGGGCATCGGCAAAACTATCCCTTGTACAGATTCTGGCCTCTAGGGCCTAGCATAGATTGTTTCTTTATGAAAAAGTAAAACCTAGTTTTTATATAGACACCTACGTATGCTGGTACGTTGGTCATTGAATGAGTGACAAAGTTAATTATTACTGTTGAAAATCTATAAACCTACATTAATTATTACTGTTGAAAATCTATAAACCTACATTAATATAAACGGTAAGTGATAGTGTGGTGTATACTTGTTGCCTTAAAGCAACTCCAAAAGAATCTCTATATTCTTTCTAATCTATATAAATAGAGATTTTTTAACAATTTATCTAAATCGCTATCTAAATATAGGCATCTTCTATTATAAGTTTCTCACTAGTCAAATATAGAAAATGTGAATGAATTTCTAGATTGCAAACAAGATATAGAAAGTATGTTGGAGACCGAAAAGATATAGAAAATGTTTTTTATGCAAATAACCCTTAAAATGATAATTTAGACGGTGAAATTTAGAAAGACTCTTGGATATGCTCTTATGGCGTTTGAATGCACTAAAACTAATAGTTGACCTAAAATTGATGACTAAATTTCAACTCAAAGCGTTGCTAATATCTTTCACTACGGTCTTTACTGCTAAGTGTGTGGCAGAACCTCCCAATTTATAAGGCTCACACGCACATGTTCTCGTCTCAAAGACATCAGACGGCTATGCATGTGCACCGGATAACTAAACAGGATCCGTCCGAGTGTTCCAAGGACCCCGGATAAACCACTTATAACCAGGATCGCAAGATTAATTAAACACAAATCACACACCAACATTTTTGCTGCGGAAATTTCATTACCAAATTTTACAAGTTACATCAAGTTTACAATATACACGATCAGAGTAATTACAATACATTTTTAATGTATAAACCTTTATAAGTTTGAAATATATGCTAGTTTAGTGACAATCCTGAATAAGAAGTATAGAAGAGCTACTCAAACCTATAAGAAGGTCGTACCCACCGGCGCTTAGCACCATCCACATCAACACACGATCAAAACCTGCAACGGTGGGTTCAAAGAACCCTGAGTACAAAGGTACTTTCGCAAGTCTTACCTAACTAAAGAAAAGACTTTCAAGGATATGCTGACCTTTGGAAATTAAGGTAAAGCTCAGCAAGTTTCAAAGACTCCTTTTGCAGAAAAGCTTACTAGAAGTGGATCCTTAAGCCATCTTTTAATTAGCAAATTAAGTTCTTTTCTGGTTCTAGATTTTCCTGATCTAGAGCATTCACTTGTCCCATACTATCTTCCTTTTACCAAATTCTTATTCCACTTATTAACTACAATGCATGTCAATGACCAAGTCTTCATGTCCGAGAAGTAACGCGGTCTGAATCGATTAATACCCAGCTGGGGATCTCCAACCACACGACATATGTAGCACTTAACCCTTGCATATGTCAACTCGCACTCGGGTTTCTCAAGACAGGTTCACACCAACCAAGAGCATAGATACTCCACCGTCCAACCACTTGTCACGGAGGGTACACGCTACTCTCGCCATCTCTCCACTCCCATTGCGTGGTAGCCTTTCTGGTATTGGTCCAGCCAAGACAAAGCTTACCCATAACGAGGCATATAGCCAGTTAAAAGGTCTTCGATCATCAAGCCTACACCGGCTCAGTCCTTAAACGACTAAGACGGCGACACCACACCGAGACTCCCTTCTCATGCAAGTCAGACGCACAGTCTCAATTTTAACTTATTTCCCAAAACTTGGTACCTGGTAGAGGTACTCTTTTTAGATGTTGAATCCATCATGGCCATATGGATTCACCATCCTAAGTTGTTTTTTGAAAAGTTCCCATATCCCATGTTACACACCATTCTTTTGAAAACAAGTTTTAATCTTCTAAGCAGGGCTAAGCATCATTAATTCTCTTTATAAAAGAGATATCGAAGAATGGTAATCAATTTTCCAAGGAAGGAAATGCATCAAATATTTTATCACACAACTCCTATTCTTAATGCATCATATAAGGTGATAAATGTTTTGAAATAACAAGGGTACATGCATTGGGGCTTGTCTGGGATAAACACTAGTTTAGTGTTGTTAGACGATAATCACTTGAAGATCATCCTTTGTCTTAGTACTCATTTAGTCCTTCCATCTCGAGATCGGTTCGCTGACACCGTTCCTCGAAGTAGTTGACCCTTGGCATCACTTGGGGTCACTCGGCTCTTGTCAACCACATCACGTGATCAGCTAGCGTACCTAATGATATGCATAATGCACATGGATGAGCATTCCAAGGAATAACATACTATAACATAATACTTCATGGAAGTGGATTAAACACTTAAAGCAAGGCAACACAACCCTTAGGAGTAAACACTAGATAACTTTGACTCTACAACAATCATAATGATATGGTAAAAACAGTTTTAGGAGCTTTTAGCTGTTGCCTTGCCGCTTTCTAAGTTGGCAATAATAAAAAGTTGTGCAGCAATGGCGTCCATGTACGACAAAAACAAGGATATTTTGGTTTCGAGTGACATTACATGAACAATGCGCTTTTATTTATTATATATATGGAGCACCTTACTGTGAAGTCTGTTTAACTAGCAAAAATAACCCTGCTAAAGTTAGTAGTAGTTCCCGTGACAAAACGAAATCCCTAAAAAAATAGGGCATCGGCAAAACTATCCCTTGTACAGATTCTGGCCTCTAGGGCCTAGCATAGATTGTTTCTTTATGAAAAAGTATAGCCTAGTTTTTATATAGACACCTACGTATGGTGGTACGTTGGTCATTGAATAAGTGATAAAGTTAATTACTACTGTTGAAAATCTATAAACCTATATTAATATAAACGGTAAGTGATAGTGTGGTGTAGTGCTGGAAATTTGGGCCGGGCTGTTTGGGCTAGCACGAGCACGGCCCGAAATTATAAGCCCAAAGCACGGCACTGCACATAATTTTTTGGGCCGGGCTAGCACGGCCCGAAGACAGGCCTGGCCCGGGTCTTAAATCTCGGCCTGTTGGCCCCCGGCATGGCCCGCACGCGTGGGCCGGGTTTGGGCTGGCCCGGCACGAAAAAAGCCCGTAAAAGCACGAAATTGGCCCATTTGCGAGGTACACACTGTAGCGCTCGGTTATTTGCCTGGACCCAATCGCTCAATTACACTAGCATGTCAGCAGGCCCATTTACTAGTCGTGTATGTCGTTTTGCCGTATACGTATAGGATTAGAATAGGCAGCCGCCGCGCCGCACAGCATACAGGTCCCGTCGTCCCGCACCGCACAGCCTCTCAAAAACCCTAGTTATCGCCGCCACCTCCGCCGCCCGCCGCCAGTCCACCACTTGCCCACCTCATCGCGCATATATGTCCACCGCCCGCTGCAGCGGGTGAGTTCCCTGGCCCGTTGCGTCGCTGCGTGTTGTGACTTGTGAGGCCAATACACCATACTGCATACATCCTATGAGGGCGTGAGGCCAATACAGCATTCAATCATGTGGATCCGTGGCCCGTGGCGTCGCTGCGTGGAGATCGGAGCGGTCAAGTTCAGTAAATGGCGCGACAGGCCAACCGTCCCAACAAATGGCTCTCCCTCGGACAACTCGGAGCGCATGGCACGAGAGCCCGCCCGCCCTCGGTCAAGTCTAGTAAATGGCGCGATAGAGTGCTGCTTCGATTCCCATTAAGTGTGTGTTGCTTTGATTTTCAGTTAGTCAATTCTATAAAACCGACCCTCTCTTCGTTAGGCTGCCAGAGACTTTGATTTGGTGATCCCTGTGAGTAGATATGGTGAGAAGACGTCATGTCATGGCGTCGAAGTCCAGAGCTAGGGCTAGTGAAGCCAACCGTAATCCTAGTAGTAGTAGCGTTGGTGAACCAGCACAAACTGCCGCTAATGTGGGTGTGGCTGCTGGTGAACTAGGTGTGGATGCTGGTGAACTGGGTGTGGGTGTGGGTTGTGTGGCTGCTGGTGAATCAGCAACAATACCATTTGTCGTCTATGGGGGTGAATTGGGAGATGCGGTTGCTGCTGAATGTGCACCACCATCGACATCATCAAGCAGTGCAAAGTGTAGTTCGAGGGCAGACTGTTGGAAACATATGGTGAAGAAGGAAGTCATTGAGGATGGTGTAGTACATTTTTTTGTTGTATGTAATTATTGCAAAACTGAATTGAGTGCAGGTTCAGCTGCTGGCACGGGACATTTGAACCGGCACTACAAAGCTTGTTTAGCAAAGCTAGGAAAGACTCAAGGAGGAGGTACACAAACCCATCTTAACTTTGTTGATGATGGTACAATAAGTACATGGGTTTACAACCCACAGGTAGCACGTGATGAAATAGCCAAATTTATTGTTTGTGAAGATTTACCGATTATGTTGGGTGAGAGCCAAAATTTTAAAAACTTGATTCAACGTGCTTTTTGCCCACAATATCAGCCTGTCACTAGAAAAACTACAAAATCTGATTTGATTGCAATATACAAAAATAAACTTGCTGCTCTTAAAGAGTCATTTAAAAAGGTTCAGTTCTCATTTGCTTTAACATCGGACATTTGGACATCATCACACCAAAAAACCTGTTATGTTTCTGTTGCTGCCCACTACTTGGACGATTCATATGCTTTAAACAAGCGAGTCATCGGTTTTAGAATGATGGATGAGTCACACACTGGAGATGCAATTGCCAACCATATACTTGAGGTAGTTCGTGATTTTGAGATAGATGGTAAGATTCTCTCTATAACCCTTGACAATGCTTCCGCAAACACAACTGTTATTGATATTCTCACCCCTCGATTGCAGTCATATATACAAGGTTATATTATCCACCATAGGTGTGTGTGCCACATTATAAATTTGGTTGTTCAAGCTGGTATAACAGTTGCAAATAAGTATTTGAATAATATTCGTGCTGCTATTCGTTTCATAACAAGCACACCTCAAATGATTTCTAGATTTGCTGAGTATTGTAAAGCTCAGGATATGAGACCAAGAAAATTTGGTCTTGATATGAAGATCAGATGGAATTCAACCTACCATATGCTTAAGAGTTTAGAAGGTTATGAACAATTAATTACTGTCTTTGTGAATGCTAATGCTAAAGATATTGATTTAATACTAACAGATGTTGATTGGTTCATTGCACGTCAATTTAGAGAGTTTCTAATGACTTTTTATGCAGCTACAAATGTGCTATCAGGTGTATACTATCCTACAACTTGCTTGGTGATTGATTATATTTGGTTAATGGCTTAATCTTTTTCTAAGTTCAGATCTGACAGCCTTCTAAACACTATTGTTGCTCCAATGGAGGTAAAGTTTCTAAAATACTTTGAACAAATATCACATGTATACTGTTTTGCAACTATTTTTGATCCACGCAAGAAATTGGATGGTTTGCAAATTGCATTGGAGGGAATAGGTGATGCATTGGACATGGATTTTTCAGATGCTTTTAATCATACAAAAGATGACTTGTTTCGTGTCTTTGGTTACTATTACAAAAAATATGGTGAAAGTGAGATAGACTCACCTGCTGTTGAGTATGGTGCAGAAATTTCAGATACCTCTCTTACAGCTCACTTATGGAAGAGAGCAAAGGGGAAAGAAAATGCCGCCTCATCTCAAAGGTGGAATCCTAATGCTGAATTAAATCACTATCTGTCCACTAACTTTGTAGGTACTGATCGCACACTAAGGGGTGAGAAGGTAAAGTTACTTGAGTGGTGGAGGGACCACAAGTATAGTTTTCCTGTCTTATCTCAGTTTACTAGAGATATACTTGTTATTTCCGTCTCAATTGTTTCCTCTGAAGCTACCTTTAGCACTGTTGGGAGAATAATTGAGGAACGAAGGTCTTCTCTAGCACCTAAGACGGTGGAGGCAATCACTTGACTTAAAGATTGGAACAGAGCCGAAGAGCAGAAGCAACATCAACTTGAGGATCCTGAGATTGAATTTGCTGCTGCAGATTTGGACATTGATTAGACAATAATGTTTAGTTGCTGCTGCAGATTGAATTTGCTACTATGAACTTTATGTGGTTGTAATATTTAGACTTTATTTGGACATTGCCGGTCTGTACTCTTTTCTTTATAGACAGGCCCTATAATGGGGTATAAGGTTTTTAATGAGACAGACCGAGGAATATATTCTTGTTTCCCTCAAAATGTGTGTTGATTCATTAGTTCACAAGTTTGTAACATATAGTCTGGTGCTACTGTTTTAGTTTGTAATGAAATACTATCATGTATATTTGTGCAATTGTGCTAATAGTTTAGCTTCTATGTTCTTGAACACTGGTATCTAAAATATGTGGGCCGAGCTTGGGCCGGCACGGCCCGACTAAGGCCCGGCGTGTTTTAGGGCCGGGCTGGGCCACAGTTTCTGTTCTTTGGGCCAACACGACACGACCCGAAAATTTGCCGGGCCTTCTTGGCCCGAACCCGTTTGGCCCGAAGCACGACGGGCTTGGGCCGGGCCGGCACGACCCAGCCCAATTCCCAGCACTAGTGTGGTGTATACTTGTCGCTTTAGACCAACTTCAAAAGAATCTCTATATTCTTTCTAATCTATATAAATAGATATTTTTAACAATTTATCTAAGTCGCTATCTAAATACAGGCATTTTCTATTATGATTTTCTCATTAGTCAAATATAGAAAACGTGAATGAACTTCTAGATTGCAAACAAGATATAGAAAGGATGTTGGAGACTAAAAAGATATAGAAAATGGTTTTTATGCAAATAACCATTAAAATGATAATTTAGATGGTGAAATTTAGAAAGACTCTTGGATATGCTCTTATGGGCGTTTGAATGCACTAAAACTAATAGTTGACCTAAACTTGATGACTAAATTTCAACTCAAAGCGTTGCTAATATCTTTCACTACGGTCTTTACTGCTAAGTGTGTGGAAGAACCTCCCAATTTATAAGGCCCACACGCACCTGCCCTTGTCTCAAAGACCGCAGACGGATATGCATGTGCACCGGATAACTTAACAGGATCCGTCCGAGTGTCCTAAGGACCTCGGATAAACCATTTATAACCAGGATCGCAAGATTAAGTAAACACAAATCACACACCAACATTTTGCTGCGAAAATTTTATTACCAAGTTTTACAAGTTACATCAAGTTTATAATATACATGATTGGAGTAATTGCAATACATTTTTAATGTATAAACCTTTATAAGTTTGAAATATATGCTAGTTTAATGTATAAACCTTTATAAGTTTGAAATATATGCTAGTTCAGTGACAATCCTGAGAAGTATAGAAGAGCTACTCAAACCTATAAGAAGGTCGTACCCACCGGCGCTTAGCACCATCCACATCAACACACGATCAAAACATGCAACGGTGGGTTCAAAGAACCCTGAGTACAAAGGTACTTTCGCAAGTCTTACGTGACTAAAGAAAAGACTCTCAAGGATATGCTGGCCTTTGGGAATCAAGGTAAAGCTCAGCAAGTTTCAAAGACTCCTTTTGCAGAAAAGATTACTAGAAGTGGATCCTTAAGCCATCTTTTAATTAGCAAATTAAGTTCTTTCCTAGTTCTAGATTTTCTTGATCTAGAGCATTCACTTGTCCCATACTATCTTCCTTTTACCAAATTCTTATTCCACTTATTAACTACAATGCATGTCAGTGACCAAGTCTTCATGTCCGAGAAGTAACGGCGATCTGAATCGATTAATACCTAGCTGGGGATCTCCAACCACACGACATATGTAGCACTTAACCCTTGCATATGTCAACTCGCACAGGTTCACGCCAACCAAGAGCACAGATACTCCATCGTCTAGCCTCTTACCATGGAGGGTACACGCTACTCTCGCCATCTCTCCACTCCCATTGCGTGGTAGCCTTTCCGGTATTGGTCCAGCCAAGGCAAAGCTTACCCATAACGAGGCATGTAGCCAGTTAAAAGGTCCTCGATCATCTAGCCTACACCGGCTCAGTCCTTAAACGACTAAGACGGAGACACCACACTGAGATTCCCTTCTCATGCAAGTCAGTCGCACAGTTTCGATTTTAACTTATTTCCCAAAACTTGGTACCTGGCAGAGGTACTCTTTTCAGATGTTGAATCCATCATGGCCATATGGATTCACCATCCTAAGTTATTTTTTGAAAAGTTCCCATATCCCATGTTACACACCATTATTTTGAAAACAAGTTTTAATCTTCTAATCAGGGCTAAGCATCATTAATTCTCTTTATAAAAGAGGTATCGAAGAATGGTAATCAATTTTCCAAGGAAGGAAATGCATCAAATATTTTATCACACAACTCCTACTACTTAATGCATCATATAAGGTGATAAATGTTTTGAAATAACAAGGAAAGGGTACATGCATTGGGGCTTGTCTAGGATAAACACTAGTTTAGTGTTGTTAGATGATAATCACTTGACGATCATCCTTTGTCTTAGTACTCATTCAGTCCTTCCATCTCGAGATCGGTTCGCCAACACCATTCCTCGAAGTAGTCGACTCTTGGCATCACTTGGGGTCACTCGGCTCTTGTCAACCACATCACGTGATCAGCTAGCGTACCTAATGATATGCATTATGCACATGGATGAGCATACAAAGGAATAGCATACTATAACATAATACTTCATGGAAGTGGATTAAACACTTAAAGCAAGGAAACACAACCCTTAGGAGTAAACACTAGATAAATTTGACTCTACAACAATCATAATCTTCGAGTTAAATGAACTTAACATAAAGATCAAGCAACAAAAACTAAACACAAGCCTCCAACTAGAGCATAGTATCGATAGATTACACTACTTAGACTTGCTACTTCTGGACACTCAAATTTGGAATAAGGATATGAGTCCCTTATTAACTCTTTAACCCAACAATGTTTTATGCAAGCATCAAAGAAGCAACATGTAAGGAAAATGGACCCCGGGCCATTTGGCTAAATAGATTTTGGTGTTTGATGACCAACACAGCCAGTGGACTAATGTGTTTGCTATTGTTTATGTTTGTAGTTCACAGGATGCTAAAGTTACTTGGACTAAGGCATTGCGGAAAGCAACACCTCAAAAGAAGGCATTATGAAGATCAAGTGAAGATCAACAAGTATCAAGCAAAGTCCAAGAAACGAAGACAAGTGTTGCCACACGTAGACTGTCCGGTCGAGGACACCGGACTGTCCGGTGCACCAGGGAACAGTAAGCCCACGGCTAGTTCTAGGTGGCACTGGTGGAGAGAAGCCACCAGACTATCCGGTGTAAAAGCCTGTAGCGCCAACGGTCACCTGCGGTGTCAGTCCAATGGCTAGGCGCACCGGATAGGGGCACCGGACTGTCCGGTGACCTCACCGGACTGTCCGGTGTGACGCCGAGAGCAGTAGCTTTTCTCCAACGGCTAGATTTGTGTTGGGGCCTATAAATACCACCACAACCGGCCATTTCAAGGTGTGGGAGCCTAAGCAACAAACTAAGGCATATAGTAGACATTTCCAACTGCTCATACACCCAAGTGCTTAATAAAAACACTCGGTGATTAGCGTAGGTGCTTTGTGAAGTGCTTCTGTGCTTAGGTTAGTTAGACCGCTTTAGCGATTGCTCTAGGTGAATACTAGTTAGTTGAGTGAGTTTAGAAAAATCACACAACCCCTCGACTCTTGTGCGAGCCATTGTAATTGTACCGAGTGGGGCGAGAGTCTTGTGAGACCGTGACAACCGCATTTGTGTCACATTGCGGTAGAGATAGAAACACTTAGACAAAACCTAGTTTGCACATTCTAGTTTGATTATTTCCATAGGTTTTGCTCTAGGGATTTATTTATGGTCTAGTTTAGAGAAAGTTTTAGAAGTTCTAATTCACCCCCTCTTAGGCGTCACCGGTTTTCCTTCAATTGGTATTAGAACATGGTTTGGCTCGTTTGAAACACTTTAGCTTCACCGCTAGAAGAGCCGACGCTTTTTAGAGAAAGGGGATGAATACCCATAGGCCACCACACTTAGATGACACTAACTTCCCATATTATAGTGCTGGAATGTCTTGTTACCTAGAGGTCGTTAATCTAGGTGTTTGGAGAGTCACTCATGACGGGATGAAACCACCCAAAAATCCCGAGGAACCCACCACGAGTGAGAAAAAATAAATTCTTTTAAATGCTAGAGCCAAAAATTGCTTGTATAAATCTCTTACCATGGATATTTTTAATCAAGTTTTTACATTGAAAACTGCTAATGAGATTTGGCTAAAATTGCATGAACTCCATGACGGCACATCCAATGTCCGTGAGCAAAAACATTGCCTAGTCTTAAATGAGTATAATTCTTTTGCTATGAAGGATAATGAGCTTGTTAGTGATATGTATTCTCGTTTGAATCTAATCATCAATGAGCTCAATTCTATTAGAATTAATAAGCTATGTGATGTGGATATTGTGAGGAAGATTATCTCCCTGCTACCACAACAAAGATATAGAAGCATCATCACTATTCTTCACAACATGGAGGACTTGAGTACAATGACCCCGACAATTGTGATTGGGAAAATCGTGGCATTTGAGATGTCGCGAAAAATGTGTTAGGGAGAGGATCCCACTTCTTCAAGACCATATGCTTTTGCATGTGATGAAAGAAAAGGGAAAAAGAAGGCTCCCACTCCAAGCTCCTCAAGTGAAGAAGAGGAAGAAGAAGAAAGTGACGATGAAGAAGATAATCAACCATCAACATCATCCTCCAAGGACGAAGAAACAATCCAACGTGTCAGAATGGTAATGTGGATGATCGCAAGATTAAGCTAATGGGTGTGCCCCTGCAGGTAGAGGATCTTCTCTTTAACATTAACAGGAAAAAGCAAAGAAAGAGAGGATGCTTCGCATGCTGAGAGAAGGGCCACTTCAGGGACAGCTGTCCAACTATGGATGAACCAAAAAAAGGGAGGAGCAAAGGCAAGGCGCTAACAAGTGTCAAAACTTAGGATGATTCTTCAAGCGAAGATGAACCTCCAAGGACGTGCAGCCACCGGTCTTCATCACGCTCATCACGGTCATCACGCAAGTGCCTTATGGCAAGAGGTAAAATGAGTATTCCATCCTCTAGTGATGAAAATAGTAGTGATGATGAAGGTGAGGGAAAGCCCTCCGTAGATGAGCTTGCGGAAGCCGTAAATTTTTTTCAGGATGTTTGCACTAAACAAAAGGTTCAACTTAAAACCTTGAAACATAAGTTGATTAGCTCTCAAAATCATTATAAAGGTTTGTTAGAAAATTTGAAACATTTGCAAATTTAAATTGTGAGCTATCAACTAAAATTAAGCAATTATAGCATCCACAACTATCGATGATGGCCTTATTAAAAAGAATGAAAAACTTAAGGCTAAGTTAGCTAGCTCCCAAGAAGCTATTGAAAATTTGCTACGGAAAATGGAAATTCTTAGCATACATAACAATGAGCTAACTACTAAGCTAGAAAACATTGGTAGCACCCGAGAGGCATTTTTAGTTGAAATTCCTGAAATTATTAAGAAAGATGCTTCTACTTCTTACTTTGATTTAATTGATAATTGTAACCCCTGCAATCAAGTTCTTGTTAAGAATGTTGTTATAGAAACATGTTCGGACGAGATTGCAATGGAGAATGAGCAATTAAAGCAAGAGGATGGCTCGCCTTGGCAAGGCTTTATATGACAAGAAAGGCAAAGCCAAACAAATCCAACCTCCACAGGGTAACACCACTGCAGGAGTGAACAAGTCTATGGAGGGCAAAACTGTGATTTGTAGGCTATGTCATAAAGAAGGCCACAAGTCTTTCCAATGCAAGGCGAAGACTGAGGATAAACAAAAGCTCAAGCAAAAGCCAACAAGCAAAATCTCCAACACCTACATCAACAAGGTAGATAAAAAGGCTGCTACAACATACTTGATCAAAAAGAAAAAGAATGGAAAGGTGATAGCAATCAAGGCCAACAAGCAAGCTAATAAAGGAAAAGGGACCAAACACATCTGGATGCCAAAGGATATTATTTCAACCATGAAAAGCTCCAAGAAGGTTTGGATCCCGAGAGGGAAGTGAGAAGTCCGAAGGACCTCGGGGAATTTCGAGACTTGACAAATTTGGGATGCATATCATGGGATGCATCATATTGGATCGAGTCTATTGCCAAGTGGGTTAGTGCATACTTTGGACCCAAATTCCCCACCCATGACTAAGGTAACTAGATTTATTGTATTACTTGTTTTTAGATATACGTATCTATTTTTCTTGTATCTAGTTTTACCTTTCATATCTAGTACTACAATTCGTATTTACTTTTGTCTAAATGCATGCATACTAGGTAAAACATATGGTAGGATTGCTCACTTTAAATTCGTACTCTTGAGCAAACCTACATGTTGGTCACTTGTTCTCAAATGCTATGAGTTAAGAACAAGGCAACACAAATATTAATGGTTAAAGACCTTCGTCCTTCGAAGCATTATCTCCCTTATGATATAATGATCTTCAGGCAAAGGTTATGAAGGACAAACCTTCATCATCTCGATATGTAATAATAAAAAGCAGGAACATATAAGACATATAGAGAACATGAATAATCATATCAAATCATTAGAATATCTATCTTTTCATTATATGATCATGTAAAAACATTAATGATATTGAATTACATTTGTACCTTCGGCTTGACAGAAGGTAAGAATCCAAGAGTGACGTGCGAGTGATTACATGTCAACGTGAATAGTACGGTGTTACTGTTCATCTATTTATAGGCACAGGACGCAGCCTGGGTAAAATTACATCTAAGTCCTTGACATTTACTATTGACTAAGGAGTAATCTGTCAAGGACTAAGTAGTCTTTTCCCCTTTAGGTCGGTTTCATTCTCCATCACTGTCTTTGTGCTAAGCCGGAGCTTCTTCATCCATAGCTTCGGAACTGATTCATCTTTCTTTCAGACCGCTCCTTTCATATCGTGCACACCTTCATCTTAAAGTCGAAGGTTCCTGTAATAGTATATTACACTTGGAAAACATGTTAGTCGTGTTTTTGAGGACCTTCGGAAGACGAAGGCCCCCCAACAATAGCCCCTCGCAGTATTAATTTGTTCTTGTGTCTAACAAATTCAGACTGCGACGTGAACGAAGGCCTTTAGTCGAAGGTCTGAAAAAACACCTTCCCTTCGCTAGAATAGCAAAAGTCAATGACAAATGGGGCCCGCCAAGTTGCAATGCACTAGGCATATAAATAGAAACCCACAGCGACAACATTTGCTACGCCATTTCTGTTGCTTGCGTTATTTTCTCAAAATTTTAACTCTTGCTCATCAGCTCTCGCTTGATTTTCGAGCTTCATGATATAGACAAGTGCTTGTTCCATGTCTGAAGAGAAGAGGATGTCTGAGGAGAAGAAGATATCTGAGGAGAAGAAAGTTGTGGACCCTTTTCTTGCTAGGTTTTATGAATCTATGGCAAAAACAAATACAGAGAAGATCACAAAGGAAATAATGGTGGATTTATCTGAAGATTCTGACGATAGCGTTGACTATGATGTGGAAAGTGGGGATGAAGATTCTGAGGACCGGCCCTGGCGGCCAAGCCATACCATCTTCGGAAAGTCGACCATTAAGCAAAGTCAAATTGATGCCATGAAGGGAAGATACTTTCGTGATATATCTATTGTGAGGGTTATAGAAGACAACATCGCCCCTGCTCCTGAAGAAAATGAGGTTGTTGTCTACAGAAGCTTTATGAAGATATTTCAGATCTTTCTTCATCAACTTACTCCCGAAGCTATAATCAGAATGGGTTTATTTGTTCGGGCTGTGAGAAGCCAAGGGCTGGAACCGAGCGCGAAGTGTTTTTGCAGTATGCACGAACTATTGTACGAAACGAAGGCCACTGGCAAAGAGCAATATCACAACAACTTCAGTTGTTATGGATTCATTGCTCGTTCTAATGCAAGCTACTCGGTTCCAACATTTCGGAAAAGGTGGCCTGGGTCCTGGATGGAGGAATGGTTTTATGTTAAGAATAATTTGATTGAAAGGCAGGACATAAAGGGGATCATCCAACGCCCCATATGGTCTCGCTTCGGCCTTCGAAGGCCGACCGTGGCGATTGAAAATGATGCCGAAGCATGTCAAAAGGCTTTCAACAATGTCTGTGCTTTCATTGGTACAAGAGACCTGATCAAAGAGCACATAGCCTACAGGGTATGGCCACATATGGATAACTGGGAGATGCCGAAGGAGACTGCTGCCGGGTCTAGTGAAGGTGGATTAATTCGTTTGAAATATACCTTCAGATACAGAGACTGGTTTGACGAACCAAATGACGACTGACTAAAATGTATTGAGGGTACTAGCGACGAGTTACTTGGGGCATATACCAGAGTCGAAGATGATGCTTTATCTTCAGCCTTCGGGGGTCGGGGCAAGAAAAGATTGAACAAGGTTTTTGATGCAATTGGTTTCATATACCCTGATTACTGCTACCCTTCGCGAAGGTAGGGAAAAAACAGGAAAACTGCCGCTTCAGCCATCTCTGCTGCGCCGAAGGGCAAAAAGATCAAGGTTCTGACGCATCGGCCGAGGTACATTGAGACGGCCACAGTGCCAAAATTTGGTGAAGAGACATCTTCCGCTGCCGAAGCGGAACAAGCTGCTCCCGCCGCTCGGAGCGCTGAGGAATCAACTATAGTGCCGAAGGTGCCTATAGTTGAGCCAGTCGAAGCCAAAGATGGGGCGGCCAAGAATCCAGAGTTAGAAAAAACAATAGTGCTGCCAGAAATTCTGAGCCCGCCGGTAGAAGCAGAATTTCCGAAGGTTGCGAAAGCTCCCGCCACAACTCCCAAGAGGAGAAGAATGGCCAGCGTGTTAGACGTCGTCATGGAGACAAGAGCATTGACTCATGCTCCTATAAAAAAAGGTTGTCAAAGCTGCTATGGCTCATACTGAAACCGAAGCTGGGCCTTTGGTGCCTGCTAAGATGAAGCCCGCTGTAACCGAGGAAAGGGCTGAACAAGAATCTCGAGATATTAGCATAGCTATGGAGAAGGAAGTAGCCAAAGAAGCTAAATCTCCTGCTCCTGAAGCAGTGTCTGAAAATCTTGATTTTATTATTTGACATGCTTTGGGAAAAATGCTATATGAAGAAGAGATTGCAGAAGCCAAACACTATGCCCGAAAACTGAAATACCTGAAGTGGGACTTAGTGTTCAATGGTACAGACGAAGATGATTTCTTATACTGTCTCCCGGACAACAAAGAGATATCTGTCTGCCGGGAGATGGCTAAAAGTATGGGATTTCCGAAGCTCGAGGTTGGCCTCTCCGCCATGTCGAAGGATGACCTCGCGGACAGCCTTGCATACAACAGCCTGAAGGTACAGAAATTGTGAACTTAAAGTCTATGAACTTGGAAATAAAGTTTTATTCTCATGCTAAACCTTTATCCTTGTTTTTTGCAGGGCTTAATTCTTAGCAACGCTCTGAGGGCGCAAAAGAATGCAGAGGATGAAAGCTGCACGATAGCTCTTGGCAACCTTCGATCAGAAGTCATTAAATTGAGAAACGAAGCCTTGGAGAAGGACAAAATTTTATTTTCATTGGTGGATAAAGTGAAAGAAGATGAAGCAAAGTTTAACACTCAATCCAAAATTTATAAAGCCAAAATTGAAGACCTTCGAAAAAACTTGTCGAAGCCAATGAGAATTTTGCAGTTGCCAAGGCTAGTCAAAAAATTAGTGAATGATTGAAAACTAGGCTAGAGAAAAATGTTGAGGAGCTTCATGAATCCAAGGAAAGGTGCTTCGAGAAATCCTTGGATTGTGTGAAAAAATTGAAAACCAGCTTTGCGAAAGTAGGCGCCTATTCTTCTGAAGAAAACTTCATTCGAGGCGACCCCGAGGGCGTTATTGATTGGATAAGCGGGGAAGTCAAAGCATTTGAAGAGATTCTGAGCGATCGTGGGGATATCTGTGCTTTCTCCAGCGCTCGAGGGATTGCGGCTATCCTGGAGAAGGCTGGTTGCGATCATGTTAAAGCTGTGGTCCAGGCTGAAGCCGCCTTCTCCATAGACGACACAAAAGACCCTTCGGCTGAAGCTACATTAGTGGGCAGAAATTTTTATTTCGATATATGGGTGAACGATGGCCGAGAATTGGCCAACGAAATTATAAAGAAGAATGAAAAAGAAACCCACGAAGCCCGGGAAGAAACTAGGCGAGCCGAAGAAGCTGCTGAATGCGAAAGGCGCATAGGTATTGTTTTTGAATTTTAGCTTCAACGTTTATTTTATAGCTTCGAACTAACATTTTGTCTATTATAGCTGAACTGTCACCGCTGCCTGAGCCATGCAACCCCTAGCCGATCCAGTCATGAAATAAGCACTGGATATAATGAGCGTTGCTAACTCCATCATCGATGAAGTCGTCGACAAACTGCTGAACGAAGCCACAGTGAAAATACTTAAGGAAGATTAAACTTTAATGTAATGATACTATGTATCATTTGGTGTATTGAACAATTAATCAGACATGTAAATTGTTGTAATATATTTCTTTGCGATGCATGAAATTTACGTACATACCATTTTTGAGCCTTTGGCGAAAAAACACCTTCCCTTCTTTTCATGCTTCGTAAAGAAAGATGCCCCTTCTATGGCTAGTCTGATAAAATTGTGTATCTCGAAGTTTGCTTCATGCCTCAACACATTTTCATTCAACAAAGTATTGCCGAAGATTTGCTTCGTATCCAATCGTTTTGCCGTTAATGTGATATGATGTATGATGTAATGTTATGAGGAATGATGCGGTGATATGATGCAATATGATGGTGATGCCGAACACACACACACGCGCGCCCACACTGAGACACACAAGACTCCGCATCCTCTTAGGGACGTCTTTAGAGTCTCTAAGCTCTGCATCCCCTTAGGAACAACTTTGGAGCTTCTTCACCTTATATTTCGGTGGTATTTAAGCTCTGCATCCCCTTAGGAATGACTTTGGAGCTTCTTCACCTTCTATTTCGGTGGTATTTAAGCTCTGCATCCCCTTAGGAACGACTTTGGAGCTTCTTCACCTTATATTTCGATAGATTTTTTGGCTCTGCATCCCCTTAGGAACGACTTTTGAGCAGAAAACTTACTCTGCGCTCCCTTAGGAACGACTTTTGTAGCTTCAGAACTTACTCCGCGCTCCCTTAGGAACGATTTTTGTTGACACAAGCACAATTATTACATAAAATCGAAATTTAGTTCTTCATGACTTGTTTCTCATACAAAAATTAAAATGGCATAAAATATAAAGATACATTAAGAATAGGATATTCTTTAATAGATATGCTTGGATTCTGGCACAGTGCTGTTGACTGTGCGAGCTTCGGATTCCTCCCGAAAATCATGCTGCTGCTGTGCACGTGGGTGCCCTTCTGGCTGCTAGCTTCGGGTCTGAGTGGGTGGTAATGGTGGTGGTAATGGGAGCTGGGCCCAGGAAGCTTGAGAGTGACTTGCCGAAGCGACAGAAGCTGAAGGTTGTTGATTGCCTACGTACTCTGGTACATAGGGAGAGTAGCATGAAGCAGTATGTAAAACCTGCTTCGGCTGATTCTGTCGTGCTTTAGCTTCGGCAATCTCCTTTTGCTTCTGTATTGTGACTTAGCATGTTCTTGTGGTGTGGCCCTTATCTTCTCCACAGAATAAGCAATATAGCCTTCTGGGTTGATCCTCGTACCTTCCTCCGAATCCCCTGCCGCCTCTGCCCCTTGGGGCTGGTGGCCTAAAAGAGCTTTGTTGTTGCCTGAAGATTGGGAGCTGTGTTGTGGCATTTGAGGCTGGCTTCCTCTGTCATCACTTATGCCGGAATTATGGATTGATCTGACATGCCTAGGGTGGATTCTTCCTCCGAAGCACCTAGTCATCTCATAAAACATGTAGGCTTCTTCCCTTCTCTAGCGAAAATCATTATCAGCCCGGATATATTCATCCATCTTCTAAAGAAGTTTCTCCAGGGTTTATGGGGGCTTCCTTGCAAAATACTGAGCCATAGGTCCTGCTCGAAGCCCTTTGATCATGGCCTCAATGATAATTTCATTGGGCACTGTAGGCGCTTGTGCTCTCAGACACAGGAACCTTCGGACATACGCCTGAAGGTACTCATGGTCTTGTGTGCACTAAAACAAAGCCTGAGCAGTGAATGGATTCGTCTGAAATCCTTGGAAGCTAGTGATTAGCATGTCGTTAAGCTTCTGCCATGATGTGATTGTCCCTGGCCGGAGAGAAGAGTACCAGGTTTGTGCGACACTTTTGACTGCCATGATGAAGGATTTCGCCATGACTGCAGTGTTGCCTCCATAAGAAGATATAGTTGCCTCATAGCTCATGATAAACTGCTTTGGGTCTGAGTGCCCATCATACATAGGGAGCTGGGGTGGCTTGTATGATGGGGGCCATGGGGTAGCCTGTAATTCTGCTGCTAGAGGAGAAGCATCATCAAAAGCAAAATTGCCATGATGGAAATCATCATACCATTCATCATCGTTGTAGGAGTTGTCTTGACGAAGCTCTCTGTGTTGAGGTCGTCGGTCTTGGTCATCTTGGGTGAGATGACACATTTCTTCAGAGATCTCATCAATCTTCTTCTGAAGATCGGTGAGACGAAGCATCTTTTCCTTTTTCCTCTGGACCTGTTGATGAATGGCTTCGAGGTCCCTGATTTCTTGGTCCAACTCCTCCTCCTGAGGTGTCAGACTGGTAGCCTTCCTTTTTTGGCTCCTAGCTTCATGTAATGTGTCCTGATTGATGTCTAGTGGCTGCAGTGCAGCCCCTAGGCCTGAAGACTTCTTCGGTGGCATGACGAAGGTCACATGTTGCCGAAGGTGGTCAAATGAGTTCACCGGAGGTGGGCGCCAATTTTGGTCACTTGTTCTCAAATGCTATGAGTTAAGAGCAAGGCAACATAAATATTAATGGTTAAAGACCTTCGTCCTTCGAAGCATTATCTTCCTTAGGATATAATGATCTTCAGACGAAGGTTATGAAGGACAAACCTTCATCATCTCGATATGTAATAATAAAAAGCAGGAACATATAAGACATATAGAGAACATGAATAATCATATCAAATCATTAGACTATCTATCTTTTCATTATATGATCATGTAAAAACATTAATGATATTGAATTACATTTGTACCTTCGGCTTGACAGAAGGTAAGAATCCAAGAGTGATGTGCGAGTGATTATAGGTCAACGTGAACAGTACGTTGTTACTGTTCATCTATTTATAGGCACAGGACGCAGCCTGGGTAAAATTAAATCCAAGTCCTTGACATTTACTATTGACTAAGGAGTAATCTATCAAGGACTAAGCAGTCTTTTCCCCTTTAGGTCGGTTTCATTCTCCATCATTGTCTTTGCGTTAAGCCGAAGCTTCTTCATCCATAGCTTCGGAACTGATTCATCCTTCTTCCAGACCGCTCCTTTCATACCGTGCACACCTTCATCTTAAAGCCGAAGGTTCCTGTAATAGTATATTACACTTGGAAAACATGTTAGTCGTGTTTTTGAGGACCTTCGAAAGACGAAGGCCCCCAACACTACATGGTTTAAAATTATAAGCACGACACATAGCTTATTTAACACTCCTAAGGAAATGATACATCAATTGATATTTTTAAATACTACAAGTGGTATAATACTTCAATTATGCTTCAATTGGTATCATTTAACTTATATGTGCCAAAGCTCGGATTGTAGATAATTTGTCCCTCTTGATATCGAATCAAAGTGCATGTCTTCTACAAGTATTCAAAACATGTATGCACATTTTCAGGGGGATGTTACTCTATAATCTAAGTCTTTGAAACTAATAATAGTTTTCAAGTTTATTTCATGTAGTAGTCTCATTCTAAGGAAAATAGAGTCCCCGGAGAAAGACAACAAGCTTCCAATGCAAATCTACGAGAACTCTTATGTCTCTCAAGACTGCCATTGGTCTTCAATTGGTCCGCAATTGACTTTCAATTGGTATCTTTGAGACTACATTTGGTATCATTTACATGTCTTCTCTAAAATTTGGTTAGACTATATTTCATATCCTATACTTCCCATGTTGGTATACATGCATAAGTTGTTAACTCATATCTGTTACTTATGCATAAGGGAAGGTAGTCTAATCAAATCATGTCTTGTACCTCTATTTTTCACATGCTTTTTCCTAAGTAGAAGATCTCTGTTAGGGGGAAATTTCTTTGTCTCTAAAGGGGGAGAAAATTCTTTCTAAAGGAGAACACTCATTTAGGGGGAGTAATAATTTTTTGGTGCTTCAATTGGTATAAATTGACGAATCTTTTATGAGGGCAAGTCTTATTTGCTTCCTATGTGCTCTTAATGTCTTCCTTTTTGGCGGTTGATGCCAAAGGGGGAGAAGTTTAGGGACCAAAGCAATGAAAATTGTATCAAACACCAAACACCACCAAATTAAAAAATTTCATCCTTCAAGTGGTTTTGGCTCTTTAGTCTAAAATAGGAAGAAAGTGAATTACGGAGTTAGGGAGAGGCTTAAGTCCATAATATCACTTTATGGGGACACTCATGAATCCTAGCAAGTAGATTGCATATTTTCATTCAAATGTTTGTTATATTTTCTTGCTTTGGTTGAACAGTAACACCGTACTTGTTGGGGGTATGCTTCGTAGCCGAAGATCCTAAAGGAAGAAAACACCTTCGGTAGATTCTATCAGAATCAGCGCCGAAGCTATCACCTATGAAGCTTCGGCGCAATGACAGATCTCAAGACGAAGGGGTGAACCGACTTAAAGATGAAATGACTTAAAGACCCATGATGTTTTGTGTCATTATTGTAGTCGATTGTAAAGAGCATAAATGTAATTTTACACAGGCCGCGTCATGTGCCTATAAATAGATGAACAGTACCCCTGTACTGTTCACGCAATCTTGTAACTGCTGGCACATTACACTGAAATTATTGTTTTCTGCCAAGACGAAGGTATAAATGTACCTAAATATTATGTTTTAATATTTGGGTTCATATAATAAAATATGTGAATAATGTTATCTATTTTTAGTATATCTTTCTATAATGTTCCATGTTTTATATTTTATTTCATATTGTTTTACAAGTCTGATCACAAAGGTGTGACCTTCGTGGTATTTTGCTCATGGCCTTCGTCCGAAGCTCATTAAATCCTTGGAGAGATAATGCTTCAGCGGACGAAGGGCATTAATATTTAACATTTTATGTTGCCTTGTTCTTAATTCATAGCATTTGAGAACAAGTCCCCAACATTGGCGCCCACCTCCGGTGAACTCACTTCCACTTTTTTGAGCTGATGGCTTCGTTCAACAATCAAGCTGGAGCTACTTCGGCTCCGAAGCTGGTACTCCCGATAACAGGCGGTTCATACTCAGAGCCAGCCAACAAGAAGCAGAAGAAGGAGGCACAGAGAAGGGTACAACATGTCGGGGTGCAAGGACCCTTCATCAAGTCAAGATGGTCCCACATCCCAATTACCTTCTCCCAAGAGGACCTTCAGCTCAAGGATTACCCTCACAATGATGCTATGGTTATTTCTTGTGTTATCAAAGGATTTCTGGTCCACAATGTTCTAGTTGATACAGGCAGTGCAGCGGATATTATATTTGCTAAGGCCTTCAGACAGATGCAAGAGCTAGAGGATAAGATTCATGATGCTACACACCCTCTTTGTAGCTTCGGAGGAAGGCAGATTGTAGCCCTCGACAAGATCATGATGCCAGTGACCTTCGGATTTGTTAACAATACAAGGACTGAGCAAGTTGTGTTTGATATTGTCGACATGGAATACCCTTACAATGCAATCATTGGTCGTGGGACACTCAATGCTTTTAAAGCAATTCTTCATCCAGCATATCTTTGCATGAAGATACCCTCGGATCAAGGGCCTATTGCTATTCATGGAAGTCAGGAAGCTGCCAGAAAGGCCGAAAGAAACTGGACAGATCCAAAAGCAATCCATAATATAGATGGAGCCGAAGCTTGTGAGCAATACAAGTACAGAAGGGAGAAGGCTGCTTCGGCTGATCAGCCGAAGCCCATGCTTTTATGTGAAGATATAGCAGAGCAGAAGGTGCTGCTGGGAACTCAATTGTTTGAGGAGCAGGAGAAAACCCTAATAAGGTTCCTATTCAACAACAAAGATGTCTTCGCATGGTCAGCTAATGATCTCTGTGGTGTCAACAGGGATGTTATTGAACACTCGCTCAATGTTGATCCATCCTTCAGACCCAAAAAGCAGAGGCTTCGGAAAATGTCTGATGACAAAGCCGAAGGTGCTTAGAATGAAGTGAAAAGACTTCTCAGCACTGGAGTCATCAGAGAAGTAAAATACCAGAATGGCTAGCTAACACTGTTATGGTGAAGAAGGCCAATGGTAAATGGAGAATGTGCATTGATTTTACTGATCTCAACAAGGCTTGTCCGAAGGATGAGTTTCCATTACCAAGGATAGATTTTCTAGTAGATGCAGCAGCTTCGTCAGAGCTCATGAGTCTACTAGATTGTTATTCAGGCTATCATCAAATCTGGATGAAGAAGGAAGGTGAGCCAAAAACCAGCTTCATCAACCCCAGTGGTACATATTGTTACCTTCGGATGCCTGAGGGGCTCAAGAATGCTGGAGGAAGCTTTAGCAAGATGACAGCGGAAGTCCTTCATTCTCAGATAGGCAGAAACGTGCTAACATATGTTGATGATATCATAGTAAAAAGCACGAAGCAAGAAAATCACATTGCTGATCTACAGGAAACATTTGCTAACTTTAGGCAAGCTGGCCTGAAGTTGAATCCAGAAAAATGTGTCTTCGGAGTAAAGAAAGGCAAATTCCTTGGTTGTCTAGTTTCAACAAAAGGAATCGAAGCTAATCCTAATAAAATTGAAGCCATTCTTCGGATGGAGCCGCCAAGCACGAAGAAGGGGGCTCAGCGGCTGACAGGAAGATTGGCATCTTTGAATCGATTTATATCCATATCAGCAGAGAGAAATTTACCATTCTTTGAAGTGCTGAAGTCGACCGAAGTCTTTCAATGGGGATCAGTTCAGCAGAAAGCCTTCGAAGAGCTGAAGCAGTATCTGATCGATCTAACGACGCTAACTCCACCAGCGCCAGGGGCTCCTCTGCTGCTGTATGTGGCAGCTTCGCACTCTGCAGTGAGTGCGGCGCTTGTCCAGGAGAAGCTTGAAGGACAGACTAAAAAGCAAGCCCTAGTGTACTTTGTCTCCGAAGTTCTCAGTGTATCAAAGAAATACTATACAGAATTGGAGAAAGTGCTATATGCTGTCTTAATGGCCTCCAGGAAGCTTCGACACTACTTTCAAGCATACCATATAATTGTTCCTTCATCACAGCCTTTGAAGGATATTATGAGGAACAGAGAAGCTACTGGAAGGATTGGAATGTGGGGTGTGGAACTCAACGAATTCAGCATTGATTATGTGCATAGATCTTCGATTCAGTCCCAGGCGTTAGCAGACTTCATCGCTGACTGGACGCCAGGGGCTCAGGAAGAAGAAGCAAGTAAAGATGCCGAAGCCTGGACAGTGTTCTGCGACGGTTCCTGGGGAACCTTCGGGGCAGGTGCAGTTGCTGTTTTAATCGCACCTTCCAAAGTTAGAACATGCTATGCAGTGAAACTTGATTTCAGCTGCACAAATAATATTGCTGAATACGAAGCTTTGCTTTTGGGGCTTCGGAAGTTGAAGGCAATGGGGATAAGAAGGGCGGTTCTCAAAACCGATTCCCAAGTTATTTCTGGTCATGTTGACAAGAGTTGTAAAGCAAGAGATCCGAAGCTTGAGAAATATTTGGATACAGTTCGAAGGCTTGAAGCTTCCTTCGAAGGGTTTTCTGTCAAGAATATTCTACGAGGAGAAAATGAGCACGCTGATCTGCTAGCTAAGTCAGCGGCACAGGGGCTGCCTTTACCTTCAGAAGTATTCTTTGAAACAATAAAAGCACCTTCGGTGGAACTTCTTGAAAGAGCAGTACTCAATATATCCCCTGTTTATAGTGAAGATTGGAGAACCGAGATCATGTCTTTTCTCTATGGCAATTTCCTTTCAGATGACGAAGCTTATAATAAGAGAATAGAGGCAAGAGCCCGACCATATGTAATAATAGAAGGGGAGTTATACAAACATGGAGTCTGTTCTCCATTGCTCAAATGTTTATCCAGAGCTGAAGGTATAGAATTGATGAAGGAAATACACATAGGCCTGTGTGGATCTCACATCGGATCTAGGCCCTTGCTGGGAAAAGTTTTTCGTCAAGGATTTTATTGGCCGAAGGCAGCTTCGGATGCAGCAGAATTAGTCCAAAAATGCGAAGGCTGTCAAAAATGTGCAAGAGATCAAAAACAGCCTTCGTCTCTAACTCAGTTAATACAGCCCACTTGGCTGTTGCAAAGGTGGGGCCTTGATTTGCTAGGCCCACTTCCACCAGCACAAGGAAACTTAAAATATGTCGTGGTGGCAATAGAATATTTTTCTAAGTGGATTGAGGCGAAGCCTTTAGCCACAATAACTTCGGTCACCATTCAAAAAATTTTCTGGCAAAATATTGTTTGTCGCTTCGGAGTGCCGAAGGCTATTACTGTGGACAACGGAACACAGTTTGATGCCGAAGCTTTCAAAGAGTTTTGTGCATAAATTGGCACGAAGATCCATTTTGCATCTGTTAGACATACAGAGTCAAATGGACTTGTCGAAAGAGCTAATGACATTATAATGACAGGAATAATGAAGTTAATTTTCAATCAGCCCAGGGGAAAGTGGCTAGATGAATTGATCAAAGTGGTGTGGAGCCACAACACAACGATGTCAAGGTCAACAGGCTTTACACCATTCAAATTGTTGTTTGGCGACGAAGCAATAACCCCAGAAGAAGCTAAAGCTGGGTCAATAAGAGCAGTGGCTTCGGCGGAGGACGAAGCTGATTATTCTGTGGAAAAAGATGCTATAGAAGGGATAAGGCTTCAGGCTATGGAGAACATCAATAAATACCAGACCGAAACAATAAAATGGCGTGACAGAAAAGTTCGGTTAAAAAATATCAAGTCAGGGCACTTGGTACTTCGGAGAGTTGCTAACCCAGATACAGTTGCAAACTACAGTTAAAGTGGGAAGGACCTTTTCTGGTAGTATCTTCGTCAAGACCCAGTTCTTACAGATTGAAGGATATGGACGGCAACGACATTCCTAGATCTTGGAATACGGATGAGCTTCGGCGATATTATGTGTAGTTTGATGTAATCAATTTTATTCTTTTTTCCTATGGCACCCTTTTCCTTTCCAAAGGGGAGAAAAGTTTTTAATGGGGCTGTAGCATGTAATTTCTCTTTTTCTTATTTCAGCTCTACAAGAGCAATATCCCCCAAAGATGTAAATGTAAAAACTGAGCATGCACCTTCGAGTGCAAAGAGAAAAGAAAAAACAGGGAGAAGCTCGAAAGACGTCCCTAAGGGGATGCAGAGCACGATGAAGCTACAAAAAGCCGTTCCTAAGGGAGCGCAACGTAAGTTTTCTGCTCAAAAGTCGTTCCTAAGGGAATGCAGAGCTTACAGTGAAAAGTCAACGCTGATTCCGCCGAAATATAAGGCGAAGCGTAAAAAGTCAATGCGATACCGCCAAAATAGAAGGCGAAGAAGTTCAAAAGACGTTCCTAAGGGAATGCAGAACTTACAGCGAAAAGTCAGTGCTGATACACCGAAAAATAAGTGGTGAAGCCAAAAAATAAACGACAAAGAGACTTTGGTTGTTCCTAAGGGAACGAAGGCTTTGGTTATGGCTTCGTATGTGTGGGTTTGGACATTCATTTGCACGGTACATTACATCATACATTTGCATTCATAAACATTCATTTAGACATACATAGGATCATCATCATCATAACATAAACAGTTACTTCGGTTCTAAAGAGAAGGCTTCGGAAAAAAGGAAAAGAAGCGGTTTTATGCTTCGCTGTGTACAAAAAGAAGGGAAGGTGTTTTTCGCCTTCGGCTCAAAAATGTTAATTTCGTTCACACCAAAGCACTTTATACATTGATGGAAAGGTAAGAATATATTACAAGGTATGGACAAAGTCCACGAAGTAAAATTTAATTACATCATTCTTTACACAAGTTATTACAAGAGTTTTTTGAGCTTTTTCTACAGACTATTCAAGCTTCGTCAGTATCCATGGAGCTTCGTCCTTTTACTCTTCAGCTTCGGCTTCGGCTTCGTCATCCTGTACGTATTAAAGTATTATAAGCCAAATTCAAGTTTGAAGGAAAAGGTAAGCACAAGGTATGATTTTGTTACCGGCTTAAGATGACTCCGAGCCTCATCACCAGCTTTGCTTCGTCCACCCTTTGTCCATACCAATTTTATAAATCTATTGGCTATGCTTCGGGCAAGGTTGGGAATGTTGTCCAAATCTGCTGGTGATAAGCTGAAGTTGGGTCTATTGATAACCTTTCCGTGTTCGCAGCCAGACTTCAGGAAGGCAATGGTTGTGCCCCGAGAAGCTACCAGGGCACAGAAGTCACCATGTCCAGCTATAACTTCGTCAAGATCATCAATTTCACCTTCGATATGTTCGAAGGCACTTGTCAGGTCTTCAGCCGAAGGAGTAAATTTTTTGCTGCTGGCTCCAACTGAATAGAAGACCTGTTTCAGCCGTTGAACACATCGATTGCTGAATTCCAAACATTTATCCTGAAGGCTTGTCAATGATTTCTTCAAATTTGAACTTTTTTGGACTTCGGCCTCAAATTTTGCATTAAGCTTCTTCTTTTCTTCTTCGAAGTTTTCTGATTGAGGGAGAAGCTTCGTATTTAATTCTGTTATTTTAGCTTCAGCTGCCGCCAGCAAGCCTTCCGTTGTCTGAAGCTCGAAGTTTTTCTTTTCAATAGCAGCTGATTGCTCTTTTATTTTGCTCTCTAAATTTTTAATTATAACCTCGTGTTTCTTATCTTCCAAGTCCTGTTGCATTTTCAAAGCTTTGCTCAGCAGCATACTCTGCACACAAACAACCTACGTTAGAAAACATCTTCGTTATTAAAAACAATAAAAGTCAGAGAAAAGTTGTTTACCTTGAAATTGGAATAAAACAAACTACCAACGATGTGCTGTCGTCGGTAGCGGCTGATATCTATTTCGAGCTTCAGGAAACCGATACTCTTTGATAGAGTACCGATAACCTTCGCACCAGTTTGATCCCGCACACAGCCCAACCTTTCGTCATCAATGCCACCAAAGAGAAGTGCTCCAGGCCGATATCCACAAGGTATAGCATATTCGTTTAGCTCTTCTTTTTCAGCCTTTGTCATCTCTTGACCAACTAAGTTTTGAAAGTTAAAAGCTTCATCTTCTGAAGGGTCTTTGGCTATTTCTTTCTCTCTCTCGGGCTCTGTGGCCATAATCTCTTCGGTGGTTGCGACAGCCTCTTCTGCGGCAGCTTCTTCCGCGACCATATTTAATAGTATTTTATCTATATCAGCAACCATGCTTTCTAAATTAATATCTTCGGCTCCGATAGCTTCGGCATTTGTGGCTTCCGAAGGTGCAGCTTCAGTAGCTGTCGTGCTTTCAATAGCCGCCCCCTTCGGAGCTGAAGCTCCTGGTGGTGTTCCTTCGATGACTTCTGTTATTGTGATGATTCTTTGCTTTTTTGGCCTAGCTGCCTTCGTTTTTGCGGGCTCCTTTTCCTTCTGAAAAAGATTTGTCAGATGTGGCCCCAGTGGACTTAGTTTGACATGCAAAGATTCAGTCATTACCTTTAAGATTTCCTCTACTTCGGTAGCAGAGGGTGTTCCAGGAGTTCCTTCTTCTTCATCAGTTGCTTTTTGCTCCGGAGTCAAAGCTTTTCTCTTCTTTGAAACACCTGTTTTTGGCTCAGACTCCAGCTTTTTCTTCTTTGGTTGTTCTTCATCGTCTTTATTCAGAGCACCAGCTACTCTTTTCCTCTTTTGGCCTTCGGCATCCTTGTCTAGCCGCTCATAGTCAGGGTACTCAAAATCCAGAGCATCCATTACTCGATTTAACCTCCGCTTCGGACGAGTGCCGAAGGCCGCAGTCATCATTGGTCTTCTTTTTTAGAATAATTTTCCCAGTATTTCATTGCACATTACTTCAATTGTGTCCAGCCACTCTTGGCAAGGCACTTTGAAATGTTTTTTGAATTTGTAATAGTAAGGCAACCGAACAAACTCCCCCTTCTTCTTTTCCTCCTTCAGCTTCGACATTTCCCACTCCTTAAAAGTTGGGAACACTCTGAAGGCCAAAAATTCTTGCACTATGTCCCTAGTGCCAATATGATCTGCAATAACTCGAAATTCAGCCAAGGCATTTTGGCTCGGGCTCCGCGGTGTCATATTGCACTGGGGCCTGGTCTCTCCGAAGGTCAATTCTAATGGATTCTGGACTAGCTTCTCCTTCTCTTCGTCAATTTTGACATAGAACCACTCAGATTTCCAGCCAGCTGGCCATTTGCTTCGGTAGCTAATTACTGGAAATTTTGTATTCTTGCGATAGGCAAAGTTGTAGCAGCCAAAATTTTCATGTAACCCATCTCCTCTAGCCTTCGTCTGATAATGCAGCTCGTGTATCCGGCAGAAGCCTACACCGAATGGCTCCACTCTTTGGCTTCGGAGAGCCCAGATATAAACACTAAGCCTAACGATAGCGTTAGGAGTTAGCTGATGAAGGTAGATCCCAAACTTGTTCAATACTTCAGCAATCATCTTGTTCAAAGGAAATCTCAAACCAGCCTTAAAAAAGCTTTTGAAGACCACCACTTCATCCTTTCCTGGCTTCGGAGTAGTCTCTTCCCCACCGAAACGAACCAACTCTTTTTTCGCTTCACTGAAATAGCCCAATTTCAACATCTTAGGCAGATCATCTTCGGAGATAGTGGATTTCCCGAAATCCAGATGGCTGGGTGTACTTGGCGCTGCGCTATAATCATCTTCAGACTCAGTCTCCTCAACATCAGCTTGCTCTGTTTTGGTGGCATGTGCTTCCTTCGATGTTACTAGCCCAGACCGCCTCATCGCTTCAGAAATTGGAACAGTCTCAGTAGCTTCGGTTTCATCTCCCTCACTACCAACCCTAGCAGTGGAACGAACTCTTGCCATTTGATTATGAATTTCTTGAAATTTTTGTTGTTGGCTTTTTTGACTTTTTCGAAGCTCTTCCTTTTGTGACGAAGCAAAATCAAAAGCAGCGCTTCGTTTGAGCACGATGATCAAGCTTTGGCTATGGTTAAATTTTTGGCAGCAAAACAGTGCAATAGCAATGAATGCTGTGGTAACTTCACACCTACTCGTCTGTTTATATAGTGCCGCAGGTGGGAAGGTGAATCGTTAAGGTCTCCCGCACCGAACAAACATTCACCCGCACTCGCTAAACGGTGGGCCACAGGGTCCGAGAGGGTGAATCCCCAGGGCGCGCGTAAATGCTGCAAGATGGGGCCACCTTGCGCGCGGATTATTTTAATCGTTTCTCGCCAACGAGCTTAGGAAAGGTGTTTTTCGGATCTTCGGCATCCCGAAGCCTAGAAGACTTTTTCACGGATCAAGCTCGTTACGAAAAACGATCTAGCACCGCGAAGGGGCTACTGTTGGGGGTATGCTTCGTAGCCGAAGATCCTAAAGGAAGAAAACACCTTCGGCAGATTCTATCAGAAGCAGCGCCGAAGCTATCACCTATGAAGCTTCGGCACAATGACAGATCTCAAGACGAAGGGGTGAACCGACTTAAAGATGAAATGACTTAAAGACCCATGATGTTTTGTGTCATTATTGTAGTCGATTGTAAAGAGCATACATGTAATTTTACACAGGCTGCTTCCTGTGCCTATAAATAGAAGAACAGTACCCCTGTACTGTTCACGCAATCTTGTAACTGCTGGCACATTACGCTGGAATTATTGTTTTCTGCCAAGACGAAGGTATAAATGTACCTAAATATTATGTTTTAATATTTGGGTTCATATAATAAAATATGTGAATAATGTTATCTATTTTTAGTATATCTTTCTATAATGTTCCATGTTTTATATTTTATTTCATATTGTTTTACAAGTCTGATCACGAAGGTGTGACCTTAGTGGTATTTTGCTCATGGCCTTCGTCCGAAGCTCATTAAATCCTTGGGGAGATAATGCTTCAGCGGACGAAGGGCATTAATATTTAACATTTTATGTTGCCTTGTTCTTAATTCATAGCATTTGAGAACAAGTCCCCAACAGTACTGTTCACGCTGATTGGTGTTCACTCGCACGTCACTCTCGGACTCAAACCTTCTGTCGAGCCGAAGGTACAAATGTAACTTACTGTTATTAATGTTTGCCCATGATGAAATAATGAGAATATATTGTTCTCAAATGCTATGAGTTAAGAACAAGGCAACACAAAAAATGTTAAACGTTAAAGTCCTTCGTCCTTCGAAGCATTATTTCCCTTGGGATATAATGATTTTCGGACGAAGGTTATGAAGGACAAACCTTCATCAATACAACATATCATAATGAAGAAGGAATCATATGTAATACAAGGGATAACATAAACAATTATATATAATTATCAACTTATTTCTATATTATCATTATAGAAAAATAGAAGTGATATCAAATTATAAGCGTACCTTCGGCTCGAAAGGAGGTAAAAGTACAAGCGTGACGCAAAAGTAAATGCCAAGTCCCCCGTCACCAGTACGGGAGTACTGTTCACCTATTTATAGGCACGGGACACAGCCCACGTAAAATTACATCCATGCCCTTTACATTTGGTAGTAATTCTATAGTAATCCACCGAGGTCTGAATGGCCTTTTCATCTTTAAGTCGGTTTCATTCTCTGCTATCACGCCGAAGCTTTCCTGCTCACAGCTTCGGCGCTGTATCAACCTTCGTATTCTTTGGGCTTCTCCCACTATGATACCGATTCGAGTCCGAAGATACCTGTTCACACATTATACTCTCGAAACATTGTTTAAATCATATTTTTGAGGACCTTCGGAAGCCGAAGGCCCCCAACATAAATAATCTTATGATTCAATATGATTGTTCATGTTGTTTTCCATGTCTCATATGCCTCTACTTTTATTATCGTATACTGAGATTATGAAGGTATGTCCTTCATAACCTTCGTCTAAAGATCATTATATCCTAAGGGAGATAATGCTTCGAAGGACGAAGGTCTTTAACTATTGACATTTTGTGTTGCCTTGTTCTTAACTCATAGCATTTGAGAACAAGTCTCCAACATTGGTGCCCACCTCCAGTGAACTCATTCGACCACCTTCGACAAAGCTGTGACCTTCGTCATGCCGCCGAAGAAGTCTTCAGGTCTAGGGGCTACATTGCAGCCACTAGACATCAACCAAGAAACACTACGCGAAGCCAGAAGCCAAAAAAGGAAGGCTAGAAGTCCAACGCCTCAGGAGGAGTTGGACCAAGAAATAAGGGACCTCGAAGCCATCCATCAACAGGTCCAGAGGAAGAAGGAGAAGATGCTTCGTCTCTCCGATCTACAGAAGAATATCGATGAGGCTGCTGAGGAAATGCGTCATCTGACTCAAGATGACTAGGACCGAAGACCTCAACGGAGAGAGCTTCGTTAGGACAATTCCTACGATGATGATGAATGGTATGATGATTTCCATCATGAAAATTTTGCTTTTTATGATGCTTCTCCTATGTCAGCAGAACTACAGGTTAACCCATGGCTGCCATCATACAAGCCACCCCAGCTCCCCATGTATGATGGGCACTCAGATCCGAAGCAATTTCTGATGAGCTACGAAGCAACCATATCTTCATATGGGGGCAATACTGCAGTCATGGCGAAATCCTTCATCATGGCAGTCAAGAATGTTGCACAAACCTGGTACTCCTCTCTTCGGCCAGGAACAATCACATTATGGCAGAAGCTGAAGGACATGCTGATCACTAGTTTCCAAGGGTTCCAGATGAAGCCAGTTACTGCTCAAGCTTTGTTCCAGTGCACGCAAGACCATGAAGAATACCTCCAGGCGTATGTCCGAAGGTTCTTGCGTCTAAGAGCACAAGCTCCCACAGTGCCCATTGAAATCGTCATTGAGGCCATGATCAAAGGGCTTCGGCCAGGACCTACGGCTCAATACTTCGCCAGGAAACCCCCTTAGACCCTAGAGAAGCTACTTCAGAAGATGGATGAGTACATCCGGGCCGATAATAATTCCCGCCAGAGAAGGAAAGAAGCTTATAGGTTTTCTGAGATGACTAGGGTCTTCGAAGGAAGACTCCACCCTAGGCATGTCAGATCAATCCACAATTCCACTCAGAGTCATGACAAAAGAAGCCAGTTTCACAGGCCACAACATAGTTCACAATCTTCAGGGCAACAACAAAGCTCTTTCAGGCCACCAGCTCCAAGGGGCAGAGGCAACATGGGCTTTGGAGGAAGATGTGGGGATCAACCTAGGAAACTCTATTGCTTATTCTGTGGTGAAGACAAGGGTCACACTACAAGAACATGCCAGGTCACCATTCAGAAGCTAAAAGAGATTGTTGAAGCAGAAGCGCGGCAGAATCAGCCAAAGCAGGTTTTACATACTGCTTCGTGCTACTCTCCATACGTACCAGAATACGTGGGTAATCAACCTGTAGCTTCTATTGCTTCGGCAAGTCATTCACAAGCTTCCTGCCCTCAGCTCCCACTGCCACCACTATTGCCACCTACTCATACCTGAAGCCAGCAGCCAGAAGGGCACCAACACGCCCAACAGCAGCGTGACTTCAGGGAGGAGTCCGTAGCTCGTACAGTCAACATCAATGTACCAGAGTCGAAGCATATATACTGAGGAATATCCTACTGTTGATGTACTTTTATTTTTTATGCCATTTTATTTTGTGTGAGAAACAAGTAATGAAGAACTTAATTTCAATTTCTTGTAATAATTGTGCCTACACCAGAGTGAAATATATCTTCCTCATGGATTTATGAAGCTCAAAAGACGTCTCTAAGGAAACAAAGTAAATTTCGAAGCTCAAAAGTCATTCCTAAGGGAATGCAGAGCCAAAAATTACGATATAAAGCTTCAAAAGTCGTCCCTAAGAGAGCGCAATGTAAGTTTTCTGCTCAAAAGTCGTTCCTAAGGGAATACAGAGCCAAAAATTACAATCCGAAGTTGCAAAAGTCGTTCCTAAGGGAGCGCAGCGTAAGTTTTCTGCTCAAAAGTCGTTCCTAAGGGGATGCAGAGCTAAATACCACCGAAATATAAGGTGAAGAAGCTCAAAAGACGTTCCTAAGGGGATGTAGAGCTTAAATGCCACCGAAATAGAAGGTGAAGAAGCTCAAAAGTCGTTCCTAAGGGGATGCAAAGCTTACAGACTCAAAAGACGTTCCTAAGGGGATGCAGATTCTTGTGTATTCCAGTGTGGGTGCGTGGGTGTGTGTCTTTGGCATCCTCATCATTTTGCATCATATCATCATATCATTTCGCATAACATTACATCATACATCATATTGCATTGACGACACAAAAATTGAATATGAAGCAAATCTTCAGCAAATGCTTCGTCAAAATGAAAATGTGCTGAGGCACGAAGTAAGCTTCGAGAAATACAGTTTTATCAGACTTGCTATAGAAGGGATCTCTTTCTTTATGAAGCATGAAAAGAAGGGAAGGTGTTTTTTCGCCGAAGGCTCAAAAACGGTATGTGTGTAAATTTCACGCATCGTAAAGAAATATATTACATTAATTTACATGTCTCATCAATTGTTTCATACACCAAATGTCAAAAAGTATTTTTATAATAAAATTACAAAGTATTATTACAACAAAGTCTACCCTTCTCTAAGGATCTTTTCTGCGGCTTCGTTTAATAGCTTGTCGACAACTTCGTCGATAATAGAATTTGCAAGGCTCATAACGTCCAGTGCTTCCTTCATCTCCGGATCAGCCAGGGGATTGTACGGCTCCAGCAGCGGTGATAGCTCAACTGCAATAGATAAACTATTAGTTCGAAGCCACAAAGCAAGAACCGAAGTTAAAATTCAAAAAACAATACCTATGCGCCTTTCACGCTCAGCAGCCTCTTCAGTTTGCCTAGCTTCTTCTCGGGCGTCATGGGTGTCTTTTTCATTCTTTTTTATAATTTCATGGGCTAATTCTTGGCCACCGTTCACCCAGACATCAGAATAAAATTTTCCGCCCATCAAAGTCGCTTCGGCTGAAGGATCTTTTGTATCGTCTATGGAGAAGGCAGCTTTGCCATTGGCTGTAGTTTTGACGTGATCGCATCCAGCCTTCTCCAGAATAGCCGCAATCCCCTGGGCACTGGAGAAAGCACAGATATCTCCGCGATCGTTCAGAATTTCCTCAAAAGCTTTGGCTTCCCTGCTTATCCACTCAATAACGCCCTCGGGGTCGCCTCGAATAAAATTTTCCTCAAAGGAGTACGCACCCACTTTGGAAAAGCTAGTTTTTAGTTTCTTCACGCAATCCAAGGATTTTTCAAAACATCTTTCCTTGGATTTGCGAAGCTCCTCAATATTTTTCTCTAGCCTGGTCTTCCACCATTCGCTGATTTCTTGGCTGGCCTTTGCGACCTCACAATGTTCTTTGGCTTCGGCAAGTTGTCTCCGAAGGTCTTCAACCTCGGCTTTATGAGCTTCGGTCTGGGCATTGTACTTTGCCTCATCCTCCTTCACCTTGCTCACTAAAGAAATTAAAATCTTATCTTTCTCCAAACCTTCGTTTCTCAACTCAATTACCTCTGAGCGAAGGTTGCCGAGAGCTATTGAGCAGCTTTCGTCTTCGGCATTCTTTTGTGCCCTTAAGGCATTGCTAAGAATTAAGCCCTGCAAGAAAAAGAAAGAATTGAGCATGACAATGAAATACTTCATTTCCAACTTTAAAGTTAACAACTTCTGTACCTTTATACTGTTGTATGCAAGGCTATCAGCAAGATCATCCTTCGATATGGCCGAAAGGCCTTCCTCAAGCTTCGGAAATCCCATACTTGTGGCTATCTCCCGGCAAACGGATATTTCTTTGTTATCCGGGAGACAGTATAGGAAATCATCTTCATTAGTGCCATTGAACAATAAGGCCCCCTTCGGATATTTTAGTTTCCGGGCATAGTGTCTGGCCTCTAAGATTTCTTCTTTGGATAATTTTTCCCGGAAGCATGTTGAATAATGTAATCAACATCTTCGGCCGGAGCTTCGGAGGCAGGAGATTTAGCTTTTTCTATCATATCTTGCCCCTCTGCCATGCCGGTATTAGGAGTTTGTTGCTCAGCTTTATCCTCAGGCGCGACAACCTTCGTCTCAATGGGCACCGTAGCCCCAGCTTCGGCTTCGGCCTGGACCTTGGCAACTTCGGCAACTTTCTTAATAGGAGCAGGGGTCAAGGCTTTTGTAGTCTCCATGACAGCGTCTAGCACGCTGGCCATCCTCCTCCTCTTGGGAGTTGTGGCAGGAGCCTTTGTCATCTTCAGCAATTCTGCCTCTGCCGGTGGGCTCAAAATTTTTGGCATCATCATTGTTTCTTCCAATTTTGGCTCTCTGGCCGTATCATCCTTGGCTTTGGCTGGCCCGACTATAGGCACCTTCGGCACTACAATCGATTCTTCAGCGCTCTGCACGGTGGGAGCAGCTTGTTTTGCTTCAGTAGTTGAAGAGGTCCCTTCGTCAAATTCAGGCACTACGGCCGGTTCAATATATCACGGCCGGTGGGTCAGAACCTTCATTTTCTTGCCCTTCGACACAGCAGTGGTGGCCGAAGCGGCAATTTATCTCTTCTTTCCTTGCCTTCGCAGTGGGTAGTGATAATCAGGGTATACGAAGCCAATTGCATCAAACACCCTGTTCAATCTTTTCTTGCCTCGACCCCCGAAGGCTGTGGACAAGGCATCATCTTCGGCCTTGGAATATGTCCCAAGCAGCTTGTTGCTGGTAGCTTCAATGCATTTCAACCAACCATCATATGCTTCGTCAAACTTCACTCTAAATCTGAAGGTATATTTCAATCGAACTAGGCCACCTTCACTGGATTCAGCAGTAGTCTCATTCGGCATATCCCAGCTCTCCACAAGTGGCCACACTCTGTAGGCTATGTGCTCTTGAACTATATCTCTTGTGCCATTGAAGGCGCAAACATTACTAAAGGCCTTCTGGCATGCTTCGACATCACTTTCAATAGTGACCTTCGGCCTTCGAAGGCTAAAGCGAGACCAGATGGGGCGCTGGATAATTTCCTTGATGTCTTTCCTTTTAATCAGATCATTTTTAACATAAAACCACTCCTCCATCCAGGCCCTGGGCCATCATTTCCGGTATGTTGGCACCAGGTAGCTTGCATTAGAGCGAGCAGTGAATCCATAACAACCGAAGTTGTTGTGGTACTGTTCCTTGCTGGTAGCCTTCGTCTCGTATAATAGGTCGTGCATATTGCAGAAGCACTTCGCGCTCGGCTCCAGCCCCTGGCTTCTTACAGCCCAGACAAACATCCCCATCCTAATTATAACTTTGAGGGTAATCTGATGAAGCAAGATCTGGAATATCTTTAATACCTCAACCACAAATTTGCTCAATGGAAACTGAAGGCCTGCCTTCAGGAAGCTTCGGTAAATAACAACTTCATTTTCCTCAAAAGCAGGGGCAGTGCTGTCTCCTCCAACCCTCACAATAGACATGTCATGAAAATATCTCCCTCTCATGGCATCAATATGACTTTGTTTAATGGTCGATTTTACGAAGATGGTATGGCTTGGCCGCCAGGGCCGGTCCTCAGAATCTTCATCTCCACTTTCCATATCATAACTATCACTGTCATCAGAATCTTCAGACAAACCCTCCATTATCTCCTTAGTAATTTTTTTTGTATTCATTTTTGCCAAAGACTCATAAAATCCAGCAATAAAAGGATCCACAACTTTCTTCTCTTCATACAACTTCTTATCCTCATTTATCTTCTTCTCCTCAGTCATCTTCTTCTCCTGAGTCATCTCCTTAGATATGGAGCAAGCACGTATTTAAACCGAAGCTCAAAAATCAAGCAAGAGTGGTAAGCAAGAGTTGAAAATTTGAGAAAATAACGCAAACAACAGAAATGGCGCATCAAATGCTACCGTTGTAGGTTCCTATTTATACGCTAGCGCTTTGCAACTTGGCAGGCCCCATTTGTCATTGACTTTCGCTATTCTAGCGAAGGGAAGGTGTTTTTTCGGACCTTCGGCTTAAGGCCTTCGTTCACGTCACAGTCTAAATTTATTGTTATAACAAATTAATACTGCGAGGGGCTACTGTTGGGGGCCTTCGTCTTCCGAAGGTCCTCAAAAACACAACTAACATGTTTTCCAAGTATAATACATTCACAGGGACCTTCGGCCTCAGAATGAAGTTGTACACGATATGAAAATCATGATCTGGAAGAAGGATGAACCAGTTCCGAAGCTACGCGTAGAGAAGCTTCGGCTTAGCGACGGAAAATGAAACCGACTTAAATAGGAAAAGGCTATCTAGTCCTCGATAGATTGTCCTGAAGTAAATAGTAAATATCAAGGGCATGAATGTAATTTTACATAGGCTGCGTCCTGTGCCTATAAATAGATGAACAGTAACACTGTACTGTTCACGCTGATTGGTGTTCACTCGCACGTCACTCTCGGACTCAAACCTTCTGTCGAGCCGAAGGTACAAATGTAACTTACTGTTATTAATGTTTGCCCATGATGAAATAATGAGAATATAAATAATCTTATGATTGAATATGATTGTTCATGTTGTTTTCCATATCTCATATGCCTCTACTTTTATTATCATATACTGAGATTATGAAGGTATGTCCTTCATAACCTTCGTCTGAAGATCATTATATCCTAAGGGAGATAATGCTTCGAAGGACAAAGGTCTTTAACTATTGACATTTTGTGTTGCCTTGTGTTGGGGACTTGTTCTCAAGTGCTATGAATTAAGAACAAGGCAACACAAAAAGGTTAATGATTAATGCCCTTCGTCCTTCAGAGCATTATCTCCCTTGGGACATAATGATCTTCAGACGAAGGTCATGAAGGACATACCTTCGACATTACAATATATCTCAATGAAAGGAGAAGCATATGAAACTTGAGAAATAACATGAATAATCACGTGTCATCATTAATATCATTTAATCATATATTCATGAATGTACTTGAACAATATTGAATTACATTTTTACCTTCGGCTCGATAGAAGGCAAAAAGTGTGACGCACGAGTGAATACAAGTCAGCGTGAACAGTACGGGGGTACTGTTCATCTATTTATAGACACAGGACACAGCCTGTGACGAATTACAATTATGCCCCTCATAAAAGTTTACAATCATTGACTCAGACCTTTATGGATTAAAAGGTCATTCTATCTCTATGTCGGTTTGTAATGCCGAAGCTTCACGAAAAGGAACCTTCGGTCATCTCCTGGGGACAACTTCAGCCGAAGCTGCTTCTTCCCGTAAGACCTTCGGCGCAACGAAGCATGGCCCCAACAGTAGCCCCTTTCGCGGTGCTAGATCGTTTTTCGTAACGAGCTTGATCCGTGAAAAAAGCCTCTCAAGCTTCGGGAAGCCGAAGGTCCAAAAACACCTTCCCTGAGCTCGTTGCCGAGAAACGATCCAGTTTCCGAGCGCGTGCCAGGCCCACCTTGCAGAGTTACTGTTTGATCTTTGCGGTCCACCGCGCAGTGAGTGCAAGTGACTGCCCGCCTGGTGTAAAAATCCTGGCGCTTCGCCTTCTTACCTGCAGCACTATATAAACAGACGGGTAGGTGTGAAGTTACCACAGCATTCATTGCTATTTGCACTGTTTTGCTGCCAAAATTTTTAACTGTAGCCGAAGCTTGATTCTCAGAATCGAACGAAGGTCTATCTCGAAGTCTGCTTCGTCAGAAAGAAAGGCTTCGGGAGAAAAAGAAAAAAGAAAAAAGTATTCAATTTCCCCAAACTCAGAATCAAATGGCCAGAGTGCGATCCACTGCCAGGGTTGAGCGTGAAGGGAACGAAGCTGAAGGTTCGGAGACTGTTCCCATCTCCGAAGCAATGCAACGATCCGGACTGGTAACCGCGGAAGAAATGCCCGCTGCTGAAGCAGACCCGACAACTGCCGAAGGAGAAGAAGAGAACATTGAAGAAACTGACCCCGAAGATGACTATCGCATTGCCATGCACAGCAAGCCCAGCCACTTAGACTTTGGAAAGTCGACCATTACGAAGGCTGATCTCTCGAAGATGGTAAAATCAGGTTACTTCAGTGAAAATCAGAAGAAGCTACTTCGCTTCGGGGGAGAAGAGACTACCCCGAAGCCAGAGAAGGACGAGATAGTCATTTTCAAGAGCTTTTTAAAGGCTGGGCTGAGATTCCCCCTTCATGGAATTATTGCAGATGTATTGAAGAAGTTTGGTATTTACTTTCATCAATTGACTCCTAACGCCATCGTTAGGCTTAGTGTTTACATCTGGGCCCTTCGAAGCCAAGCTGTGGAACCGTTTGCCGACAGTTTTTGTCGAGTTCATGAGTTACATTACCAAACGAAGGCCAGAAAAGATGGATTATATGATAACTTTGGTTGCTACAATTTTGCCTACCGGAAAACAACAAAGTTTCCTGTTATTAGCTACCGAAGCAAATGGCCGGCAGGCTGGAAGTCTGAGTGGTTTTATGTGAAGGTTGACGAAGACGAAGAAAAATTGGTACAAAGCCCACTTGAATTAATCTTCGGAGAAACAAGGCCGCGATGCCACATGACATTAGAAGGTCCCACCTGGGCTGCACTGGGTGAGTTTGAAATTATTTCAGAGCATATCAGTACCAGGGATCTGGTTCAAGAATTCTTGGCGTTCAGGGTTTTCCCTACTCTAAAAGAATGGGAAATGCCAAAGCTAGAGGGGGAGAAGAAGAAGGGGGAACTTGTCCGGCTTCCTTACCATTTCAAATTCAAGAAATACTTTAAAAAACCTTGCAAAGAGTGGCTGGACACAGTTGAGGTAATGTGCAATGAAATTCTTGGGAATTATTCCAAAAAAGAAGATCAACTGATGACCGCGGCCTTCGGCACCCGTCCGAAGCGAAGGCTGAACCGAGTATTTGATGCCCTGGGTTTCGAGTACCCTGACTATGAACGGTTGAACAAGGGTGCTGAGGGCCAAAAAAGAAAAAGAGTGGCCGAAAGTTTGAACAAAGATGAGGAAGGACCAGCAAAAGAGAAGAAAATTCCAAAGAAGAGAAAAATATTAACTCCAAAGCGAAAATTATCCGATGAAGAGGGGACTCCTGCACCACCTTCTACTAGCGATGTGGAGGAAATCTTAAAGGTAATGACTGAACCCCTGCCCGCGAAGCTAAGTCCATTAGGGCCTCAACTGACGAAGCTTTTTCAAAAGGTGGAGGAGCCGGAAAAAAACGAAGATAACCAAAACAAAGAGGCAAAGAATTATTGCAGTGACCGAAGTTATTGACAAGACGCCTCCGAGGGCTTCAGCTCGGAAAACGCCAGCGGTTGAGGGCACAACAACTGTCGAAGTCGCACCTTCGGAGGTCGCGGCTACCGAAGCCGCTTCAGCCGAAGATGTGAACTTGGAAACTACAATTGAAGACATCGACAAAATTTTGCTAGACATGGCTGCAGAGGAAGCTGCCACTGCTGCTGAAGAAACCATGGCCACAGTGCCTGGAAAGGGAAAAGAAATAGCCGAAGATACTTCGGAAGACGAAGCCTACATATTTCAAAGTTTAGCTGGTCATGAACTGTCGAAGGCCGAAATAGAAGAGCTTAAAGACTATGCCAAATCGTGCGGATATAAGCCAGGAGCTCTTCTTTTCGGAGGTGTCGACGATGAAAAATTAGGCTGCATCCGAGATCAAGCTGGAGCTAAGGTCATCGGTACTCTTTCAAAGAGTATCGGTTTTCTGAAGCTAGAAACAGATATCAGCCGCTACCGACGACAACATATCGTCGGCAGCTTATTTTATTCCAATTTCAAGGTAAACAACTTTCTCTCTGACTTCTATTGTTTTTTAATAATGGAAATATTCCTAACGAAAGTTGTTTATTTGCAGAGCATGCTACTAAGCAAAGCTTTGAAGATGCAGCAAGATTTAGAGGATAGAAAACACGAAGCTATAATTGAAAATTTAGAGAGCAAAATAAAAGAACAATCAGCTATTATGGAAAAGAAAGACTTCGAACTCCAATCAACCGAAGGCTTGCTGGCAGAGACTGAAGCTAAAGTAGCAGAATTGAATTCGAAGCTTCTCTGCCAATCAAAACAATTTGAACAAGAGAAGCTAGAGCTTAATTCGAAACTTGAAGCCGAAGTCCAAACCAACTCAGACTTGAAGAAATCATTAACAAGCCTTCAGGACAAATGCTTGAAATTTAGTAACAACTGTATTCAACAATTAAAGAAGATCTTTTACTCAGTTGGAGCCAGCAGTGGAAAGTTCAACCCTGCAGCTGAAAATTTGCCAAGAGCCTTCGAACATATTGAAGCTGAAATTGATGAGCTGGACGAAGTTATAGCCGGGCACGGTGACTTCTGTGCCTGGGTAGCTTCTCGGGGCACAGCTGCAGCGTTCCTGAAGGCCGGCTGTGATCATGGAAAAATCGTCAACAGGCCGAATTTCACTCTGTCTCCATCAATTTTAGACGATATTCCTGACCTCGCCCGAAGCATCTCAAACAGATTTATAAAAATGATATGGACAAAAGGCGGGCGAGAGAAGGCTGGGGACGAAGCTCGAAGTCATCTTGAACCAGTAAGAAATCATACCTTGCGCTTACCTTCTCCTTCACACTTGATTTTTACTCGCAATATCTTGATTCATGTAGGATGACGAAGCTGAAGGTGATACTTAAAGAATATGCCGCCGAAGCGGAAGCCTGACGAAGATTAGTAGGAGTAGACTAGAAAAACTCAAGAGACTTTTGTAATAACTTTTGTAAATACAGCTAAACTGTTCTTAATGAACTTTGTTCATACCTTGTAATATATCCTTACCCTTCCATTGAGGTGCTTTGATGTGGACGAAATTAATATTTTGAGCTGAAAGCGAAAAACACCTTCCCTTCTTTTCGTACACAACGAAGCATAAAAGACCGCTTCTTCTTTTTTGCCGAAACCTCTCTTTTTTATACACAACGAAGCATAAAAGACCGCTTCTTCTTTTTTGCCGAAACAACCACGTATGTCATGAATGAATGTTTATGAATGCGAATGCTATGATGCCATGTGATGTGCGAATGAATGTCCAAACACATGTCCGAAGCCATACCCTCAACCATTATTTCCTTAGAAACAATCACACGTTAGCTCTGCATTCCCTTAGGAACGTCTTTTGAGCTTCTTCGCCTTTTACTTTCGGCGGAATCAGCGTTGACTTTTCGCTGTAAGCTCTGCATTCCCTTAGGAACGTCTTTTGAGCTTCTTCGCCTTTTACTTTCGGCGGAATCAGCGTTGACTTTTCGCTGTAAGCTCTGCATTCCCTTAGGAACGTCTTTTGAGCTTCTTCGCTTTTTTAGTTTCGGCACTCGATGGTGCGTTCTCAGCTTTTACATTTACATTCTTTGGGGGATGTTGCTCTTATAAAACTAAAAAGGAAATTACATATGATGGCCCCATTAAAAACCTTTCTCCCCCTTTAGAAAGGAAAAGGGTGCCATGAAAAAGAAAAGAAAAAAACATAAAAAGTTACATCAAGTTATACATAATATCGCCGAAGCTCATCCGCGTTCCAAGATCTTGGAATTTCATTGCCGTCCATGTCCTTTAATCTGTACGAACCAGGCCTTGACGAAGATACTACTAAGAAAGGTCCTTCCCATTTCAACTGTAACTTGCCCACTGTGTCTGGGTTGGCCACTCTCCGAAGCACCAAGTGTCCCGGCTCAATATTTTTTAGCCGGACCTTTCTATCTCGCCATTTGACTGTTTCAGCCTGATATTTATTGATATTCTCCACAGCTTGAAGCCTGATCCCTTCTAAAGCATCTTTTTCCACAAAACAGGCATCTTTAGGACCTGGTTCTGCCGAAGCTACTACTCTTATTGATCCAGCTTTAGCTTCTTCCGGAGTTATTGCTTCGTCACCGAACAATAACTTGAATGGAGTAAAGCCTGTAGACCTTGATGTTGTTGTATTGTGGCTCCACACCACTTTGGTTAACTGATCTGGCCACTTTCCCCTGGGTTGATTGAAGATTAACTTCATTATTCCTGTCATTATAATGCCGTTGGCCCTTTCAACGAGCCCATTCGACTCCGGATGCCTGACTGATGCAAAATGGATCTTCGTTCCAATTTGATCACAGAAATTTCTGAAAGCTTCGGAGTCGAACTACGTTCCATTATCTACAGTGATGGCCTTCGGTACCCCGAAGCGACAGACAATATTCTGCCAGAAAAACTTTTGGACAGTGGCCGAAGTTATTGTGGCTAATGGCTTCGCCTCAATCCATTTAGAAAAATACTCCACAGCCACTATAACATATTTTAGATTCCCTTGAGCCGGTGGTAATGGACCTAACAAGTCAAGGCCCCACCTTTGCAATGGCCAGATGGGTTGTATCAGCTGTGTCAAAGACGAAGGTTGCTTTTGATCTCTTGCACATTTATGACAACCTTCGCACTTTTGAACTAACTCCTCTGCATCCGAAGCTGCCTTCGGCCAATAAAACCCTTGGCGGAAAACTTTTCCAAGTAACGGCCTAGATCCGATGTGAGATCCACACAGGCCTGCATGTATTTCTTTCATTAACTCTATACCTTCGGTTCTAGATAAGCACTTGAGCAGCGGAGCGCAAACTCCATGTTTGTATAATTCCCCTTCTATCATGACATACGGACGAGCTCTTGCCTCTATCCTTTTATTATAAGCTTCGTCATCTGAAAGGAACTTGCCCTGAAGGTAAGAGATGATTTCAGATCTCCAATCTTCGCTGTAAACAGGAGATATGTTGAGGACTGCTCTTTCAAGGAGCTCCACTGAAGGTGCCTTTATTGTTTCGAAGAACACATCCGAAGGTAACGGTAGCCCCTGTGCTGCAGACTTGGCTAGCAAATCAGCGTGCTCATTTTGTCCTCGAGGGATATTCTTGACAGAAAATCCTTCGAAGGAGGCTTCGATCCTTCGGACCGTGTCTAGATATTTTTCAAGCTTCGGATCTTTAGCCTTGCAACTTTTGTCAATGTGACCCGAAACAACCTGGGAATCAGTTTTAAGAATCGCCCTTCTGATTCCCATTGCCTTTAATTTCCGAAGGCCCAGGAGCAGGGCTTCGTACTCAGTAATATTGTTTGTACAGCTGAAGTCAAGTCTTGCTGCATAACAAGTTTTAACCTTGGATGGTGAGACCAACACAGCAGCTGCACCTACTCTGAAGGTTCCCCAAGAGCCATCACAAAACACTGTCCACACTTCGGCATCTTTATTTGCTTCTTCATCCTGAGCCCCTGGCGTCCAGTCGACAATGAAATCTGCTAATGCTTGAGACTGGATCGAGGATCTATGCACATAATCAATGTAAAATTCATTGAGCTCTGCAGCCCATTTTCCAATCCGTCCAGTAGCTTCTCTATTTCTCATGATATCCTTCAACGGCTGCGAAGAAGGAACAATAATATTGTATGCCTGAAAATAATGCCGAAGCTTCCTGGATGCCATTAAAACGGCATATAATACCTTCTCCAGCTCCGTATAATTTTTCTTTGATACACTAAGGACTTTAGATACAAAACATACTGGAACCTGCTTCTTGACTTGTCCATCAAGCTTCTCCTGGACAAGTGCTGCACTTACTGCCGAGTGCGAAGCTGCCACATATAACAACAAAGGAGCCCCTGGCGTTGGTGGAGTTAATGTTGTTAGATCTATCATGTATTGCTTCAGCTCTTCGAAGGCTTTTTGTTGACTTGGGCCCCATTGAAAGACTTCAGCTGACTTCAGCACCTCGAAGAATGGTAAATTTCTTTCTGCTGATCTGGATATGAATCTGTTGAGAGATGCCAGCCTTCCTGTCAATCTTTGGGCCCCCTTTCTTGTAGTTGGTGGCTCCATTCGAAGTATAGCTTCGATTTTATTTGGATTAGCTTCAATTCCCTTTGTTGAAACCAAGCATCCAAGAAATTTCCCCTTCTTTACTCCGAAGACACATTTTTCTGGATTCAGCTTCAAACCAGCTTGTCTGAAACTGGCGAAGGTCTCCTGCAAATCAGCAATATGATTTTCTTGCTTCGTGCTTTTTACAATAATGTCATCAACATAAGTCAACACATTTCTGCCTATCTGAGACTGGAGGACCTTCGCAGTCATTCTGCTGAAGCTTCCTCCAGCATTTTTGAGCCCCTCAGGCATCCGAAGATAGCAATATGTGCCACTTGGGGTTATGAAGCTAGTCTTCGGCTCATCTTCCTTCTTCATCCAGATTTGATGATAGCCTGAGTAGCAGTCTAGAAGACTCATGAGCTCTGAAGAAGCTGCTGCATCGACTAAAGAGTCTATCCTTGGCAGCGGGAATTCGTCCTTCGGACAAGCCTTGTTGAGATCTGTGAAATCGATACACATTCTCCACTTGCCATTGGCCTTCTTCACCATAACAGTGTTAGCTAACCACTCTGGATACTTTACTTCTCTGATAACTCCTGCACTGAGGAGTCTTTTTACTTCATTACGAGCCCCTTCGGCCTTGTCATCAGACATTTTCCGAAGCCTCTGCTTTCGGGGTCTGAAGGATGGGTCAACATTGAGCGAATGTTCAATAACATCCCGATTTACTCCACAGAGATCATTAGCTGACCATGCAAAAACATCTTTGTTGTTGAACAAAAACCTTATCAAAGTTTTCTCCTGGTCTTCAGATAATTGCGAGCCCAACAGCACCTTCTGCTCTGCTATGTCCTCACACAATAGCATGGGCTTCGGCTGATCTGCTGAAGCTGCTTTCTCCCTTCTGAATTTGTACTGTTCACAAGCTTCAGCTCCATCTATGTTATGGATTGCTTTGGAGTCAGTCCAGCTTCCTTCGGCCCTTCTAGCAGCTTCCTGGCTTCCATGAATAGCAATAGGCCCTTGGTCTGAAGGTATCTTCATGCAGAGATAAGCTGGGTGAAGAATTGCTTCGAAGGCATTGAGAGTACCGCGACCAATGATAGCATTGTAAGGATACTCCATGTCAACAATATCAAACACAATCTGCTCAGTCCTTGTGTTATTAACAAATCCGAAGGTTACTGGCATGGTAATCTTCCCAAGTGCTGCAATCTGCCGTCCTCCGAAGCCACAAAGAGGGTGCGTAGCATCATGGACCTTGTCTTCGGGCTCTTGCATTTGTCTGAAGGCCTTAGCAAATATAATATCAGCTGCACTGCCTGTATCAACTAAGACATTGTGGACCAGAAATCCTTTGATCACACAAGAGATAACCATGGCATCATTGTGAGGATAATCCTTAAGCTGAAGGTCTTCCTGAGAGAAAGTGATTGGAATGTGGGACCATTTTGACTTGATGAAGGGTCCCTGTACTCCAACATGCTGCACCCTTCTCTGAGCCTCCTTCTTTTGCTTCTTGTTAGCCGGCTCTGAGCAAGAACTGCCTGTTATCGGGAGCACTAGCTTCGAAGCCGAAGCAGCTTCAGCTTGATTGTTGACCGAAGCCATCAGCTCAGAAAAGTGGAAGTGAGTTCACCGGAGGTGGGCGCCAATGTTGGGGACTTGTTCTCAAGTGCTATGAATTAAGAACAAGGCAACACAAAAAGGTTAATGATTAATGCCTGTTGTGGACTTGTTCTCAAATGCTTTGGATTAAGAACAAGGCAACATAAAAAGTGTTAGACATTAAGGCCCTTCGTCCTGCGGAACATTATGCCCCTTCGGGAATAATGAGTTCCGGACGAAGGTCATAAGAGACATACCTTCGTGAATTCAACAAGTAATAACGAAGGACTCATATAAAATATGAGATGTAAATCATAGAATCATTTCTATTTTATTAACACAAAGAAATAGAAATGATTACAAATTACAAATGTACCTTCGGTCTTGAGAGAAGGTAAAAAGTACAAACGTGACGCAAATGCCAATGCTCAGTCAGTGTGAACAGTACGGGAGTACTGTTCATCTATTTATAGACGCGGGACGCAGCCCACGTAAAATTACATCCATGTCCATTACATTTGTTAACGGTTTATGAAAATCTGTCGAGGCCCCCGAAGTCTTTTCATCTTTGAGTCGGTTCCCCCTTATGTCATCGCGCCGAAGCTTCCCTGCGCACAACTTCGGCTTCCCTCGACCTTCGTCTGGTTCAGGCTTCGTCCTGGTCGTGCTTTATATCCATAATTCTGAATCCGAAAATATCTGTTCATATAATCCACTTGGAAAACATTGTCAAATCATGTTTTTGAGGACCTTCGGAGGACGAAGGCCCCCAACAGTAGCCCCTCGCAATATTAATTTGTAAATGATAAATTTAGATTGCGATATGGACGAAGGCCTTGAGCCGAAGGTCCGAAAAAACACCTTTCCTTTTGCTAGAATAGCAACATTCACTGACAAGCGGGGCCTTCCAATTTCCAACGCCCTAGGCGTATAAATAAGATCACATCGCGAACTCATTTGGTACGCACACTTGCCCTTTTGCTTCGGCCCAGTAAAATTTTTAGCGCTTGTTCATTAAGATTTGCTGTTCTTTTTGATTTCGAAACTTCGGCCTCGGGAACAATTTTTTAGCGTTCCCGAAGATGTCTGAAGGCAAGAAGACCCCTGCTGAGACGAAGCTGAAGATCCCTGCTGAGACGAAGCTGAGTCTCGAGGAGGAGAAGAATCTGGGGTTCCTGATAGCGATGGCAGAGACCAATACAGAGAAAATCACGAAGGAGATTCTCGAAGGTCTCTCCGAAGATACTGATGACAGCGACAGCTATGATGTGGAAAGTGGTGGGGAAGAGGCCGAAGATCGACCGTGGCGACCAAGTCACACAGTTTTTGGGAAAACGACCATCAAGCAGAGTCACATTGATAATATGAGGGGGCGATATTTCCGAGACATATCTATTGTGAGGGCTGACGCCGGGGAAAAGACTTCTCCCACCCCCGAAGAGGATGAAGTTGTGATTTTCCGAAGCTTCCTCAGAGCTGGACTTCGATTCCCCCTGAGCAGTTTTGTTGTTGAGGTACTGAAAACATTCCAAGTCTACCTTCATCAACTCACTCCCGAAGCCATTATAAGAATGGGGATTTTTGTCTGGGCTGTGAGAAGCCAAGGTTTGGAACCGAACGCTAAAAGCTTCTGCAACATTCATGAGTTATTATACGAGACGAAGCCCTGGGGAAAAGAGCAATACCACAACAACTTTGGGTGCTACAGCTTCGGCGCCCGCTCCGGGTCAAGCTGCCCTGTGCCGACCTTTCGGAAGAGATGGCCCGGAGCCTGGATGACTGAATGGTTTTATGTAAAGAATGATCTAACATCTCAAGAGAATGTGAAGAGTATTATTATGCACCCAATCTGGCAACGCTTCGGTCTCCGAAGGCCGAAGGTCGAAATGGACGAAGCCGCCGAAGAATGCCAAAGAGCCTTCGGAGTGGTTTGCTTGTTTATTGGGACAAGAGACTTGGTCCAAGAACACATTGCCTTCAGGGTATGGCCACTTGCAGAAAAGTGGGAAATGCCGAAGGAAACCATCAAAGAGTCCGACGAAGGCGGACTAGTCAGATTAAAGTACACATTCAAATATGCAGATAAATTTATTGAACCTGATGATGATTGGCTGAAAAGCATTGAAACATTAAGTGATGAATTACTTGGGGCATATTCGAAGGCTGAAAATACCGCACTATCAGCAGCCTTCGGAGGCCGAAAAAAGAAGAGACTGAACCGAGTGTTTGATGCAGTCGGGTTCTTCTACCCTGATTATTGTTATCCCATCCGAAGGCAAAAAAGAAAAAACATAACCTCTGAAAAAGAAGAAGCTGGAACCGCTCCTAGCGAGCCAGAACCAAAAGGAAAAAGGTTGAAGGTCCTCACACACCGACCACGCCATATTGAACCAGCTTCGGTGCCTGAGTTTACTGGAGAAACTTCTTCGGCCGCCGAAGCTGAACAGCCAACCTTGTTACCAGAAATTGCAGAGATGGCCGAAGCACCATCGACAGAAAAAATGGAAGAAGCGAAAAATCTGACTAGGGAAAAAACATCGGAAATTTTGAGTCCTGTAGTAAATGTCGAAGCAGCAAAAATCCAAAAGGGTCCAATGGTGACCCCAAAAAGGAAGAGAATGGTAAATGTACTAGATGTCTTGGAGACAATTAAGTCTTCAAGCACAACTCCAAAAAGGAGTGTTGAAATTGCTGAAGCTCCCTTTGAAGCTCCGACGCAACAAGCTGAAGCTGAAGCTGAAGCTGGGCCTTCAGAGCCCTTCAGGGAACAAACTTTGGAAGCCGAAGCAATAAAAATACCAGAACCAATTTTAATTGAAGAGACTGACACTGCCATCCCCGAAGCGCCTGCCAGCATGTGTGATTACATCATACGACATGCTTCGGGGAAAAAACTATCTGAAGAAGAAACTCATGAAGCTAACCATTATGCAAAGGAGCTAAAATATCCAAAGGGGGCAGTAATATTCAATGGGACAAATGAAGATGATTTTTTATACTGCCTGCCTGACAACAAAGAGCTCTCTGTCTGCCGAGAAATGGCCAGGAGTATTGGTTTCCCGAAGCTTGAATCTGGATTAAGCGCGATGACGAAAGAAGATCTCGCAGACAGTCTTGCGTACAACAGCCTGAAGGTACGGGAATTTAACGCTTGAAAAGAGAACCCCCTTATTTTTTTACGCAACTCATTCCTTTTTTCTTATATGAATTCTTCTTTGTATAGGGCCTGATCCTAAGCAACGCGCTAAGAGCGCAAAAGAGCGCCGAAGATGAAAGTTATGAAATTGCATTTAATAATTTACGCTCTGAAGTTATCAAACTGAGAAACGAAGCTTTGGAAAAAGATAAAATTCTGCTTACATTGGTAGATAAAGTGAAAAAAGACGAAGCTGCTTCAAAGGCCCAAACCGAAGCTCAAAAACACGAGATTAAAGAACTTCAGAAACAGCTGGCTAGAGCTAAAGAGGAGCGCGCGCTTGAGGAAACGAAACGAGAACTTAGTGATTTTATGGTCAGCAAATTGGAATCAAGAGTTAAGGAGCTTCGTACATCTCAGGGGAAATGTTATGTTAAATCTATAGAATGCGTGAACAAAATTAAAACCAGCTTTGCTAGCGTCGGCGCCTTTTCCAGCGAAGAAAATTTTTCTCGAGGCAATCCCGAAGATCCGCTGGAATGGATTAGCCACGAAGCAGAGGCCTTCGAAGAGATTCTGAACAGCCGCGGCGACATATGCGCTTTTTCGGGTGCCAGAGGAATTGCTTCTGTCTTGGAGAAGAAAGGTTGCGGGCATGTTAAATTCTTAGCTCAGTCTGAAGCTACCTTATCTTCCGAAGATATTAAGGACCCCTCGGCCGAAGCAAGCGTGGTTGGTGGCAAATTTTTTACTGATATTTGGAACAACGGCGGCCGAGAAATGGCGCAAGAGATCATCCAAAGAAGCGAAAAAGGCATTCATGATGCTAGAAGAGTAGCAGAAGCCACCGAAAGGAGTACGGAGCCCGAAAGACAATTAGGTACCAATTAGTCATTCTTGTTGCGTTGTAATTTTCATTTCAAACTCTGCACATAGTTTGCAATAGTGATGAAGAAATGTTCTCTTCCCTCAGAAGCTGCTGGGTCAACTGCCGACCCCCATACAAAAGGAGATGAAGAAATCAAACAAATGGCCGAAGCTATCATGAACAAAGTTGTTGATCAACTTCTAAATGAAGTCGCCGAAGCAGTGTTAAGAGAGGACTAGATGCTATTAGAAGAAACATTTAAATTGTGATCTATGTAATATTTTGTACATTTGGATGTAATATATAAGTTTCTTTCCATTGTTCAATTCTTTACGATGCATGAAACTGTACATACATACCATTTTTGAGCCTTCGGCGAAAAAACACCTTCCCTTCTTTTCATGCTTCGTGAAGAAAACATTCTTCGTTAAAATTATTCTGATAAGACACATCCATGCTTCGTAAAAGCACTCTCCGAAGCTAAACAATTTTGATATTGCTCTGATGAAGCTCATCCATGCTTCGTAAAAACATCCTCCGAAGCTATTTTCCGAAGATCATCATCATATTCCCTCGTGACTTTGCACGATTTGCACTTTCTCAAATCATTCTTTCGAAGGTTAATACTGTGTGCCCTTCTTTTGCCGTATGCAACATGATGTATGATGCTTATGCTATGCGAAATGATGTGATGATGCTATGTTATGCAAATGACGTCTGTTCCGAAGATACACACAAAACACATTCGTAAGCTCTGCATTCCCTTAGGAACGTCTTTAGAGCTTCTTCGTCTTTTACTTAGACGACCTCAGCGTTGACTTTTCGCTGTAAGCCTCCCTTAGGAGCTTCTTCGCCCTTTACTTAGGCGGTATCAGCGTTGACTTTTCGCTGTAAGCCTCCCTTAGGAGCTTCTTCGCCCTTTACTTAGGCGGAATCAGCGTTGACTTTTCGCTGTAGGCTCTGCATTCCTTTAGGAACGACTTCTGAGCAGAAAACTTACACTGCGCTCCCTTTGGAACGGCTTTTTGTGACTTCACAAACTTACTCTGCGTTCCTTAGAACGACTTTCTGTTATTCCGAAGGATTTTTAATTCGAAGGTCCTCCTTGATAACGGAAAAAATTTTAAGCTTCAGCAACTTAGGCTTGTGGAGCAAATAGATCCTCCTCGTGGAAAACAACGAAATTATTACATGGAAACTATCAATGTTTTTTGCTTCACAGAAAATAAAACTGAATAGGAAAGACTGCTATCAAAGGTAGGATATGTGTCAATAAATGTGCTTCGACTCTGGCACAGTGCTGTTGACTGTGCGAGCTTCGGACTGCTCTCTGAAGTCCCTCTGATGTGGAGCATATTGACTCCCTTCTGGCTGTTGACCTTGCTGCAATGGAGGTGGGGGCGGAAGCTGTTGCCAGGAAGCTTGAGGTTGACTTGCCGAAGCTACAGAAGCTGCAGGGTGGTTGTCTATGTATTGTGGGACATAAGGCGGATGATACGAAGCAGTATGCATGACCTGCTTCGGCTGAGCTTGCTGAGATGCAGCTTCGGCAATTTCCTTTTGCTTCTGGATTGTAATATGGCACGACCTAGTGGTATGGCCCTTGCCTTCTCCACAGAACAAGCAAAACAGTCTCCTTGGCTAATCTCCGAATCTTCCGCCGAAGCCCCTGGCGCCTCTGCCTCTTGGAGCTGGTGGCCGGAAGGAAGTTTGTTGTTGCCCCGAAGCCTGTGATGAGCATTGCGGTCTGTTCTGACTCCCCTTATCATCATTCTGAGTGTTGTGGATAGAACGGACATGTCTCGGGTAGTATCTTCCTCCGAAGCCCCTGGTCATTTCAGAAAATCTGAAGGCCTCCTCCCTTCTTTGACGAAAGTCATTGTCAGCACGAATGTACTCATCCATCTTTTGGAGCAATTTCTCCAAGGTCTGAGGAGGCTTTCTAGCAAAGTATTGAGCTGCAGGCCCAGGACGAAGCCCCTTGATCATGGCTTCGATAACAATTTCATTGGGCACCGTTGGTGCCTGCGCCCTCAATCGTAAAAACCTTCGGACATACGCCTGAAGGTACTCTTCGTGATCCTGAATACACTGGAACAGGGCTTGAGCTGTGACCGGCTTCGTCTGAAATCCTTGAAAGCTGGTCAGTAACATATCCTTCAGCTTCTGCCATGAAGTTATTGTTCCTGGCCGAAGGGAGGAATACCAGGTCTGAGCAACATTCCTGACGGCCATGACGAAAGACTTCGCCATGACTGCAGCATTGCCCCCGTACGAAGACACCGTTGCTTCGTAGCTCATCAAGAATTGCTTCGGGTCGGAGTGACCATCAAACATGGGGAGCTGGGGTGGCTTATAGGATGGAGGCCAAGGTGTAGCCTGCAGCTCAGCAGACAGAGGAGAAGCATCATCAAAAACAAAATTTCCCTGATGGAAATTATCATACCAGTCATCTTCGTTGACGAAGCCCTCCTGATGAAGGTCTTTCTGATGAGGCTTTCTGTTCTGCTCATCGTGAGTGAGATGGCGGACTTCCTCAGAGGCTTCGTCTATCTGCCTTTGCAACTCAGCTAGGCGGGCCATCTTCTCCTTCTTCCTTTGTACTTGTTGGTGTAGCATCTCCATATCCCTGATTTCTTGGTCTAGCTCTTCTTCCTGAAGTGTCGGGCTGACAGCCTTTCTCTTCTGGCTTCGGGCCTCCCGAAGAGAGACGGTCTCCTGGTTGTGGTCCAGCGGTTGCAGTGCTGAAGCCCCAGTCGCTGAAGCTTTCTTCGGCGCCATAGCTTCCGAAGGTGTTCAAAAAAGCTCGAAGTGGAAGTGAGTTCACCGGAGGTGGGCGCCAATGTTGTGGACTTGTTCTCAAATGCTTTGGATTAAGAACAAGGCAACATAAAAAGTGTTAGACATTAAGGCCCTTCGTCCTGCGGAACATTATGCCCCTTCGGGAATAATGAGTTCCGGACGAAGGTCATAAGAGACATACCTTCGTGAATTCAACAAGTAATAACGAAGGACTCATATAAAATATGAGATGTAAATCATAGAATCATTTCTATTTTATTAACACAAAGAAATAGAAATGATTACAAATTACAAATGTACCTTCGGTCTTGAGAGAAGGTAAAAAGTACAAACGTGACGCAAATGCCAATGCTCAGTCAGTGTGAACAGTACGGGAGTACTGTTCATCTATTTATAGACGCGGGACGCAGCCCACGTAAAATTACATCCATGTCCATTACATTTGTTAACGGTTTATGAAAATCTGTCGAGGCCCCCGAAGTCTTTTCATCTTTGAGTCGGTTCCCCCTTATGTCATCGCGCCGAAGCTTCCCTGCGCACAACTTCGGCTTCCCTCGACCTTCGTCTGGTTCAGGCTTCGTCCTGGTCGTGCTTTATATCCATAATTCTGAATCCGAAAATATCTGTTCATATAATCCACTTGGAAAACATTGTCAAATCATGTTTTTGAGGACCTTCGGAGGACGAAGGCCCCCAACAATGCCCTTCGTCCTTCAGAGCATTATCTCCCTTGGGACATAATGATCTTCAGACGAAGGTCATGAAGGACATACCTTCGACATTACAATATATCTCAATGAAAGGAGAAGCATATGAAACTTGAGAAATAACATGAATAATCACGTGTCATCATTAATATCATTTAATCATATATTCATGAATGTACTTGAACAATATTGAATTACATTTTTACCTTCGGCTCGATAGAAGGCAAAAAGTGTGACGCACGAGTGAATACAAGTCAGCGTGAACAGTACAGGGGTACTGTTCATCTATTTATAGACACAGGACACAGCCTGTGACGAATTACAATTATGCCCCTCATAAAAGTTTACAATCATTGACTCAGACCTTTATGGATTAAAAGGTCATTCTATCTCTATGTCGGTTTGTAATGCCGAAGCTTCACGAAAAGGAACCTTCGGTCATCTCCTGGGGACAACTTCAGCCGAAGCTGCTTCTTCCCGTAAGACCTTCGGCGCAACGAAGCATGGCCCCAACACCTTGTTCTTAACTCATAGCATTTGAGAACAAGTCCCAACATCTTGCAATTGCATCTTGAGTTTCGCCAGCTCATTTGGTGGCATACGGTACGACCTTCTGGAGATAGGAGCCGTATCGGGCTTCAATTCAATTACAAACTCCACATCCCTTTCTAGCGATAACCTGGGCAAATCTTTAGGGAATACATCGGGGAATTCTCACACAACTGGAATGTCCTTTATCTCTTGCACTATGGCTTCAAAAACTTGTCCGGATACTTTAACTGGGACAGATACAGGGATGGACAGTTTGACTTCTTCTTGTCCATGACTCAATTGAATGGTCCTTTGATCCGCATTGATGATAGCCTTATTCTGGGCCAACCAATTCATACCTAGGATTACATCTACATCTTGTCCCTTTATAACTATCATGTTAGTAGGGAACTCACGTCCGACCTATGTTACAGGTACGTGGAAGACTACTTCCTCAGTAAATATTTGACCCCCCAGGTGAGTGAATAACAAAATCCTCTTTTGATTCAATACTATGTATGCAATGCTTCTCCATGAAAGTCTTGCTCATAAAAGTATGTGATGCACCAGAATCAAAAAGGATAACAACGGGATGGTTGGCAACGAGAAACGTACCCATCATCACCGGTTCTCGTTTCGGGGTAGTTGCCACTTGGGTGTAATAAACTCGACCAGTTTTCTTTGTATTCTTGCCTGCTGGAGGGTTGACCACATTTCCCTTTCCTTGAGTCGTGTTCCTAGAAGTCTATTGGAAATTTGGCTTATTCTGCTTTGGATAGGGGCAGTATTTGATAAAGTGTCCAGACTTCCCACAATTAAACCAACCATTTGAGGAACTGGGTAGGGCGAGGAAACGAGCACCAGGGGCACTCGGCTGATTGTTCTGGGTGGGGGCAGGAGTGGGACGGATGAACACTGGTTGCTTGAAGGGATATGTGAGTGGACGAGGAGAAGAACGATTTAGACTGAAAGGAAGAATTACCAACCTTGACCGCTTTTCAAACCCTTGCGACGATCCTTCACCCCCATATCTCTTTGTTTTTCCTTGTCCCGAATTCTTAGCTTATACTGACAGCGCTGTGCTTACAGCACTGCTATAAGTGAGATCCAGGCATGTGGCCATCTTGCGCTGGAGTCGATCATTCAAACCTCTCATGAAGCAATTTTTCTTCTTTAAATCCGTGTCCACTTGGTCGATAGCATATTGGGAGAGATGATTAAACTTGTTGAGATATTGCATTACTGAGTCTCCCCCTTGTTTTAAACCTATAAATTCCTCTAGCTTCTTCTGTAAAATCCCTTCTAGAACATAATGTTCCCTGAATGCCTGCTTGAATTCCGCCCACATGACCAAATGTCCAGCAGGCTGAATAGCTAAAAATTTTTCCCACCAGGTGCTGGCAGGACCTATCAATTGTTGGGCGGCAAACAGGGGCTGCTGGGTTTCAGTACATCGGATCAATCTGAATTTTTGCTCCATGACTTGTATCCATTCATCCGCTTCCAAAGGTTCTTCTGCTTTGACAAAAAGCGGTGGACGAGTTTCAGAAAACTCCAAGTACGTGGTGTCTCGGGGCGCTTGAGGTTGACCTCTACCTCCATGTTGCTGAAACTGATTCCTCGCTAATTCACACAGGTTACGTGTGTTGTCAGCGGTAGCATTAACTAAGGCAGCGATAGCCTCAGCCAATGTGGGAGGTACAGGTGGCGGGTTTGGAGTTTCCTCCCCGTCGCGGGAAGTTCCCACCCCGTCTTGAGCACGCGTTCTTGATGGCATCTGAGGAAGAAAGATATACTGAATTATTACATGCCAAAAGTACACCACCTTTATTACATTATTCCAAACTAGTACTAATTATACATACTCATTAGTACCACTCAACTTCCTTATTTAATTTACATAAGGACACTACTTATACTACACTACTCTATTTATCTTCGTCCTTGGCCGCTCCCCCTCCACTGCCAGCTTCGGGAGAACGTTCATCTGCGAGGTTCATGGAAGGAGGGGCTCCAAAAAGATCCAACTCCCCATCAGGTCCTCCACTAGCTTCTCCAGATGCTCCGGCTCCCATGGCTGCGACTTCAGGTCGTACATTCACATGCAGCCGGTCGTATAGCACGTGCACTTCCTCATGCAGAGTGTTACAATACGCTTGTGAGAGCACCTAGAGGGGGGGGGGGGGGGGTGAATAGGTGATCCTGTAACACTTCAAAACTTAAGCCACAAAACTTGGTTAATCTTTAGCACAATAATTGCCAAGTGGCTATAGAGGAATCCTCAACAAAACACAATAACCAACAAGGATCAATCACAGAGATGGCACGGTGGTTATTCCGTGGTTCGGCCAAGACCAACGCTTGCCTACTCCACGTTGTGGCGTCCCAACGGACGAGGGTTGCAATCAACCCCTCTCAAGCGGTCCAAAGACCTACTTGAATACCACATTGTTTTGTTTGCTTTTTCTCAATCCCGTTTGCGAGGAATCTCCACAACTTGGAGCCTCTCGCCCTTACACTTGAAATTCACAAAGAACACGGAGCAAGGGAGGGATTAGCAACGCACACAAGACACAGGAATCAGAGTGTCAACACGCACACAAATCGCAACAAGAGCTCGCAATACGACTCAATGAGTTCACAACTCAACAAGAGCTCTATATGCTATCACAATGAAACGAATGCGCGAAATCTATGTCTTGGTGCTTAGAAATGTTGTAGGAATGCTTGGTGTATTCCTCCATGCGCCAAGGTGTCCCTTTTATAACCCCAAGGCAGCTAGGAGCCGTTGGGAGCAATCTTGGAAGGCTGATCTTGCCTTCTGTCGACTGGCACACCGGACAGTCCGGTGCACACCGGACACTGTCCGGTGCCCGATTTCCTTCCTTAAATAGCGAAGCCGACCGTTGGCAGCCTGAGAGCCGTTGGCGCACCGGACATGTCCGGTGCACACCGGACAGTCCGGTGCCCCCTTCTAGCCATTGGCTCGGCCACGTGTCCCGCGCAGATCGCGCGGCCGACCGTTGGCCCAGCCGACCGTTGGCTCACCGGACAGTCCGGTGCACACCGGACAGTCCGGTGAATTATAGCCGTACGTCGCCGGTGAATTCCCGAGAGCGGCCAGTTCGCTCGAACCAGCCTGGCGCACCGGACACTGTCCGGTGCACCACCGGACAGTCCGGTGCTCCCAGACTCAGCAGATTCTTGGCTGCTCGAGCCAAGACATTTCCAATTGGATTTTCCCTGTTTCCAGCACTTAGACACAATACATTAGTCCATAAAACAATGTACTAAGTCTGAGAAACATACCTTTATCCTTGATTTGTACTTTGTCCACCTCTTTACACTTAGGCACTTGTGTTGGACACTAAATCACCAAAACACTTAGAAATGGCCCAAGGGCACATTTCCCTTTCAATCTCCCCCTTTTTGGTGATTTATGCCAACACAACATAAAGCAAGTAGAACAAGTACAAAAACAATTCAAATTAGAACTCAAAATTGTTTTGATTCAATTTGACATATATGGATCACTCTATGCCACCACTTGGTTTGTTTTTGCAAATCAAAACTCAAATTCCTATCTCTAAGTCAAAACCACTTGTAGAGACATAAAGAGAGGTTTTCCAAAGAAATTTGATCAAGGATTTCAAAAACTCCCCCTTTTTCCCATAATCAACACTTCTCCCCACAAGAGGCCAACTTTTGACATAAAAGACAATAAAAGAGTTTTGTCAAACCAAAAGCTCTAATCTACTATTTTCAAAATTTCTCAAGTGGTAGCTGATCCATTTATTGCTTTGGCCTTTATTTTCTCCCCCTTTGGCATCAAGCACCAAAACGGGATCAATCTTGGCCCTTTAACCCCATTGCCTCACCAAAATTTTCAAATAAGAACACAAAGGCAATAGGAGTATAAAGATGAACTTGGAAAAGTTACTCTTTCTCATCGGAGTGCAGTGGAAGTCTTGCATGGTCCAAGTCCACCTTTTCCCTTTCAATTCTCCTTGGAGACTAAAACAACCAAACTCAAGTACATGGTTAGTCTCAAAGGGTCAAGTTGTAGCACAGCTCCCCCTAAATATGTGCATCACTTGCAAAAAGGACTTGTGAGGTCCAGGGAGTGTTTGTACAACTTGAGCACTACAATAAGCAACAAAATGCAGAATGAACATGATCAAAGGCATAAACACATGTATGCTATAATTCAATCCAAGTTCCGCGAATCTAAGATATTGAGCTCACTACGCAGCCTACAAAAGGTCTTCTCATCTAGAGGCTTGGTAAAGATATCGGCTAGCTGGTTCTCGGTGCTAACATGAAACACTTCGATATCTCCCTTTTGCTGGTGGTCTCTCAAAAAGTGATGCCGGATATCAATGTGCTTTGTGCGGCTGTGCTCAACAGGATTTTCCGCTATTCGGATAGCACTCTCATTATCACATAGGAGTGGGACTTTGCTCAGATTGTAGCCAAAGTCCCTGAGGGTTTGCCTCATCCAAAGTAGTTGCGCACAACACTGTCCTGCGGCAACGTACTCGGCCTCAGCGGTGGATAGGGCAACGGAGGTTTGTTTCTTAGAGTTCCATGACACCAGGGACCTTCCTAAGAATTGGCACGTCCCCGATGTACTCTTCCTATCGACCTTACATCCAGCATAGTCGGAATCTGAGTACCCAATCAAGTCAAAGTTAGACCCCTTTGGATACCAGATCCCGAAGCAAGGCGTAGCAACTAAATATCTAAGAATTCGCTTCACAGCCACTAAGTGACACTCCTTAGGATCGGATTGAAATCTAGCACACATGCATACGCTAAGCATAATATCCGGTCTACTAGCACATAAATAAAGCAAAGAACCTATCATGGACCGGTATGCTTTTTGATCAACGGACTTACCTCCTTTGTTGAGGTCGGTGTGTCCGTCGGTTCCCATCGGCGTCTTCGCGGGCTTGGCGTCCTTCATCCCAAACCTCTTTAGCAAATCTTGCGTGTACTTCGTTTGGGAGATGAAAGTGCCGTCCTTGAGTTGCTTCACTTGGAACCCAAGGAAGTAGTTCAACTCGCCCATCATCGACATCTCGAATTTCTACGTCATCACCCTGCTAAACTCTTCACAAGACTTTTGATTAGTAGAACCAAATATTATGTCATCGACATAAATTTGGCATACAAAAAGATCACCATCGCAAGTCTTAGTAAAAAGAGCTGGATCGGCTTTCCCAACCTTGAAAGCATTAGCAATTAAAAAGTCTCTAAGGCATTCATACCATGCTCTTGGGGCTTGCTTAAGTCCATAGAGCGCCTTAGAGAGTTTACACACGTGGTCGGGGTACCGTTCATCCTCAAAGCCAGGGGGTTGCTCCACGTACACCTCCTCCTTGATCGGCCCGTTGAGGAAAGCGCTCTTCACATCCATTTGGTACAACCTAAAGGAATGGTGAGCGGCATATGCTAGCAAGATACGAATTGATTCTAGCCTAGCCATGGGAGCAAAAGTCTCCTCAAAGTCCAAACCTGCGACTTGGGCATAACCTTTTGCCACAAGCCGAGCCTTGTTCCTTGTCACCACCCCGTGCTCGTCCTGTTTGTTGCGGAACACCCACTTGGTTCCCACAACATTTTGCTTGGGGCGAGGCACCAGTGTCCAAACTTCATTGCGCTTGAAATTGTTGAGTTCCTCCTGCATGGCCAACACCCAGTCCGGATCTAGCAAGGCCTCTTCTACCCTGAAAGGCTCAATAGAAGAGACAAAAGAGTAATGCTCACAAAAATTAACTAATCTTGAACGAGTAGTTACTCCCTTGCTAATATCACCCAAAATTTGGTCGACGGGATGATCCCTTTGGATCGTCGCTCGAACTTGGGTTGGAGGTGCCTGAGGTGCTTCTTCCTCTTCAATTTGAACATCCTGTGCTCCCCCTTGATCATGCGCCTCCACTTGAGGTACCTGTTCGTCATCCTGGGTTGGGGGATGCACCATAGTTGAGGAAGACGGTTGATCTTGCTCCAAATGTTCCTGAGGCCGTACATCTCCAATCGCCATGGTGCGTATCGCGGCCGTTGGAACGTCTTCTTCATCTACATTATCAAGATCAACAACTTGCTCTCTTGGAGAGCCATTAGTCTCATCAAATACAACGTCGCTAGAGACTTCAACCAAACCCGATGATTTGTTGAAGACCCTATACGCCTTTGTATTTGAATCATAACCTAATAAAAACCCTTCTACGACTTTGGGAGCAAATTTGGAATTCCTACCCTTCTTCACTAGAATGTAGCATTTACTCCCAAATACACGAAAGTACGATACATTGGGTTTGTTACCAGTCAGCAGCTCATATGAAGTCTTCTTGAGGAGGCGGTGAAGGTAGACCCTGTTGATGGCATGGCAAGCCGTGTTCACGGCTTCCGACCAAAAGCACTCGGGGGTCTTGAACTCTCCAAGCATAGTCCTCGCCATATCTATGAGCGTCCTGTTCTAACTCTCTACCACACCATTTTGCTGAGGTGTGTAGGGAGCGGAGAACTCGTGCTTGATCCCCTCCTCCTCAAGGAACTCCTCCACTTGAAGATTCTTGAATTCGGACCCGTTGTCGCTCCTTATCTTCTTCACCTTGAGCTCAAATTCATTTTGAGCTCTCCTGAGGAAGCGCTTGAGGATCCCTTGGGTTTCAGACTTATCCTGCAAAAAGAACACCCAAGTGAAGCGGGAAAAGTCATCAACAATAACTAAACCATACTTACTTCCTCCTATGCTTAGATAGGCGACGGGTCCGAAGAGGTCCATATGCAGCAGCTCCAGAGGTCTTGACGTGGTCATCACATTCTTGCTGTGATGTGCTCCTCCCACTTGTTTACCTGCTTGACAAGCTGCACAAGGTCTATCTTTTTCGAAATGAACATTGGTTATACCTATCACGTGTTCTCCCTTTAGAAGCTTGTGGAGGTTCTTCATCCCCACATGTGCTAAGCGGCGATGCCACAACCAGCCCATGCAAGTCTTAGCCATTAAGCATGCATCTAGACCGGCCTCTTCTTTTGCAAAATCAACTAAGTAAAGTTTGCCGTCTAGTACACCCTTAAAAGCTAGTGAACCATCACATCTTCTAAAGACAGACACATCTACATTTGTAAATAGACAGTTATATCCCATATTGCATAGTTGACTAATAGATAGCAAATTATATCCAAGAGACTCTACTAAAAACACATTAGAGATAGAGTGCTCATTTGAGATTGCAATTTTACCTAACCCTTTTACCTTGCCTTGATTCCCATCACCGAATATTATTGAATCTTGGGAATCCTTATTCTTGACGTAGGAGGTGAACATCTTCTTCTCACCCGTCATATGTTTGTGCATCCGCTGTCGATAATCCAGCTTGAACCCCCGGATGCATAAACCTGCAAGGCAAATTTAGGCTTGGGTCTTAGGTACCCAACTCATGTTGGGTCCTACAAGGTTAGCACAAATATCCTTAGGGACCCAAATGCAAGTTTTGTCTCCCTTGCATCTTGCCCCTAATTTTCTAGCAACTATCTTCCTATCCTTTCTACAAATAGCAAAAGAAGCATTTAAAGCATGATATATTGTAGAAGGTTCATTTACTTTCCTAGGAACATTAGCAACATTTCTCCTAGGCATATTATGAACAACATTTCTCCTACCAACATTTCTATCATGCACATAAGAAGAACTAGAAGCAAACATGGCATGAGAATCAAAGGCATTATATGCATTACAACTCCTATAAGCATTTCTAGATTGTCTCCTATCATGGTACATAAAGGCATGGTTTTTTTTGCACACTACTAGCCATAGGGGCCTTCCCTTTCTCCTTGGCGGAGATGGGAGCCTTATGGCTTGTCAAGTTCTTGGCTTCCCTCTTGTAGCCAAGTCCATCCTTAATTGAGGGGTGTCTACCAATCGTGTAGGCATCCCTTGCAAATTTTAGCTTGTCAAATTCATTCTTGCTAGTCTTAAGTTGGGCATTAAGACTAGCTAATTCCTCATTTAATTTGGAAATTGAAACTAAATGATTACTACAAGCATCAATGTCAAAATCTTTACACCTATTACAAGTTTCAACAATTTCTACACAAGAATTAGATTTACTAGCTACTTCTAGTTTAGCATTTAAATCATCATTAAAACTTTTTAACGTAGCAATAGTTTCATGACAAGAAGATAATTCACTAGAGAGCATTTTATTCCTTTTAATTTCTAGAGCAAGAGACTTTTGTGCTTCTACAAATTTACCATGTTCTTCATACAACAAATCCTCTTGCTTTTCTAAAAGCATATTCTTATCGTTCAAGGCATCAATTAATTCATTAATTTTGTCTACCTTGGTTCTATCTAGGCCCTTAAACAAACATGAATAATCTATTTCATCCTCATCACTAGATTCGTCCTCACTTGAAGAAGCATAAGTAGAGTTTTGAGTACATACCTTCTTCTCTCTTGCCATAAGGCATGTGTGACGCTCGTTTGGAAAGAGGGCCGATTTGTTGAAGGCGGTGGCGGCGAGTCCCTCATTGTCAGAGTCGGAAGAGGAGCAATCCGAATCCCACTCCTTGCCTAGATGCGCCTCGCCTTTTGCCTTCTTATACTTCTTCTTCTTCTCCCTCTTGTTCCCTTGTTCCTGATCACTATCATTGTCGGGACAGTTAGCAATAAAATGACCAAGCTTACCGCATTTGAAGCATGAGCGCTTCCCCTTGGCTTTGGTCTTGCTTGGCTGTCCCTTGCGACCCTTAAGCACCGTCTTAAATCTTTTGATGATGAGGGCCATCTCTTCATCATTAAGTCCGGCCGCCTCAATCTGTGCCACCTTGCTAGGTAGCGCCTCCTTGCTTCTTGTTGCCTTGAGAGCAAGGGGTTGCGGCTCGTTGATCGGACCATTCAAGGCGTCGTCCACGTACCTCGCCTCCTTGATCATCATTCGCCCGCTAACGAATTTTCCGAGGACTTCTTCGGGCGACATTTTGGTGTATCTGGGATTTTCACGAATATTATTCACCAAATGAGGATCAAGAACGGTAAAGGACCTTAGCATCAGTCGGACGACGTCGTGGTCCGTCCATCGCGTGCTTCCGTAGCTCCTTATTTTGTTGATAAGGGTCTTGAGCCGGTTGTATGTATGAGTTGGCTCCTCGCCCCTTATCATCGCGAACCTTCCAAGCTCGCCCTCCACCAACTCCATTTTGGTGAGCAAGGTGACGTCGTTCCCCTCATGAGAGATCTTGAGGGTGTCCCAGATCTGCTTGGCATTGTCCAAGCCGCTCACCTTGTGATACTCGTCCCTGCACAAAGAGGCTAGCAACACAGTAGTAGCTTGTGCATTTTTATGAATCTGTTCATTAATAAACACAGGGCTATCCGAGCTGTCAAATTTCATTCCACTTTCCACAATCTCCCAAATGCTTGGATGGAGAGAAAACAAGTGAGTACGCATTTTGTGGCTCCAAAATCCGTAGTCCTCTCCATCAAAGTGAGGGGGTTTGCCAAGTGGAATGGGGAGCAATTGAGCATTTGAGCTATGCGGAATGCGCGAATAGTCGAAAGAAAAGTTTGAGTTAACCGTCTTTCGTCTGTCGTAGTCGTCGTTGTCCTTTTGGGAGGAGGAAGATTCGTCGCTGTCGTAGTAGACAATTTCCTTGATGCGCCTTGTCTTCTTCTTCCTCCCGTCTTTTCTTTTGTGGCCCGAGCCTGAGTCGGTGGGCCTGTCATCATTGGGCTCGTTGACGAAGGACTCCTTCTCCTTGTCGTTGATCACCATCCCCTTGCCCTTAGGATTCATCTCTTCGGGCGGTTAGTCCCTTTCTTGAAGAGAACGGCTCTGATACCAATTGAGAGCACCTAGAGGGGGGGGGTGAATAGGTGATCCTGTAACACTTCAAAACTTAAGCCACAAAACTTGGTTAATCGTTAGCACAATAATTGCCAAGTGGCTATAGAGGAATCCTCAACAAAACACAATAACCAACAAGGATCAATCACAGAGATGGCATGGTGGTTATCCCGTGGTTCGGCCAAGACCAACGCTTGTCTACTCCACGTTGTGGCGTCCCAACGGACGAGGGTTGCAATCAACCCCTCTCAAGCGGTCCAAAGACCTACTTGAATACCACAGTGTTTTGTTTGCTTTTTCTCAATCCCGTTTGCGAGGAATCTCCACAACTTGGAGCCTCTCGCCCTTACACTTGAAATTCACAAAGAACACGGAGCAAGGGAGGGATTAGCAACGCACACAAGACACAGGAATCAGAGTGTCAACACGCACACAAATCGCAACAAGAGCTCGCAATACGACTCAATGAGTTCACAACTCCACAAGAGCTCTATATGCTATCACAATGAAACGAATGCGCGAAATCTATGTCTTGGTGCTTAGAAATGTTGTAGGAATGCTTGGTGTATTCCTCCATGCGCCAAGGGGTCCCTTCTATAGCCCCAAGGCAGCTAGGAGCCGTTGGGAGCAATCTTGGAAGGCTGATCTTGCCTTCTGTCGACTGGCACACCGGACAGTCCGGTGCACACCGGACACTGTCTGGTGCCCGATTTCCTTCCTTAAATAGCGAAGCCGACCGTTGGCAGCCTGAGAGCCGTTGGCGCACCGGACATGTCCGGTGCACACCGGACAGTCCGGTGCCCCCTTCTAGCCGTTGGCTCGGCCACGTGTCCCGCGCAGATCGCGCGGCCGACCGTTGGCCCGGCCGACCGTTGGCTCACCGGACAGTCCGGTGCACACCGGACAGTCCGGTGAATTATAGCCGTACGTCGCCGGTGAATTCCCGAGAGCGGCCAGTTCGCTCGAACCAGCCTGGCGCACCGGACACTGTCCGGTGCACCCAGACTCAGCAGATTCTTGGCTGCTCGAGCCAAGACATTTCCAATTGGATTTTCCCTGTTTCCAGCACTTAGACACAATACATTAGTCCATAAAACAATGTACTAAGTCTGAGAAACATACCTTTATCCTTGATTTGTACTTTGTCCACCTCTTTACACTTAGGCACTTGTGTTGGACACTAAATCACCAAAACACTTAGAAATGGCCCAAGGGCACATTTCCCTTTCAGCTTGCAGATTCTCCAAGGATGCACTTAGTTCCGCTACCCGGGCTAGAGCATTTGCATCACAATCCTAGGCGAAAGAGCGCGAATTTACGGCCCAGTCGATAGTCGTGTCTCGTTCCATGATTTCCGGCGGCAAGCGATTTACCTCCGTTGACAGCTCAGCAATGCGACAGCTATCTCGTGCACGCTCCCTATTTCCATGGCGTAGTTCTGACATGAGTCGTTCCACCCTGGCTTCTAGATCTCCTATTGGATCATTGCTTCCGCTACTGCTCTCCTCATGTCTAGGAGCCAACTAATGCTGAGGCACACCTTGAGGTCCGGTTGCCTTTCTTTGGGTGGTCTTGGTACGCACCATACCTCCATAAGAGGTGAAGATTTATTTAGTGTAGTTTAAACATGATGCATGCATGACCTAATGAATATGTAACCTACTTTTCGTTGATCCCCTACCTCCTACATATACTATTATTTGGCACTCGGTTACCCGACTTCAAAAGGTAAGTTACTACCAGAAAGTGATAAGATAAGAGTGAAAGAATGTTTCAAGGTAAGTATTTTAAAAATCTTTTGAAGTACTATGTAATGTCCGAAGAGACGAGCTTCACTTCGATACCAGCTATGACGGAACCTCTAAAGGTATTAGGCCCACCTACAGATGTCCTTGTCCTACGGACCTCATACAGTTAGGCCGGTGTGCATAATGACTCGTAAGTTTGGTTATCTGTATCTTCATCATATCGCCGAAGAGCGCTCAACCCATCACGCAGACATTAGCAGAAAGGATTACAATAATATAATTTGCATTCAGATAAAAATATAGAAAGAGTAATTATTACATAACTGGGTGTTTGAGTGCGAAACTTATTATTACATCACCGGAGGCAAAACATCCTCCCCAAATAAGATTAGTGTTCTTCCTCCTGCTTGGGCACCATCTTGGAGCAGAAATAGTAGAACTCAACTGTTTCATCACCTACAACAACATGAGTTCGAAAACCCTGAGTACGGAGTGTACTTTCGCAAGTCTTACCAGTCAAAGGAAAAATACTCTCAAGGATATGCTGGCTTTTGGGAATCAAGGTAAAGCTTAGCAAGATTCAAAGACTCTGTTTGCAGAAAAGCTTACTATGAGTGGATCCTTAAAAATCCATTTTTATTATCAGGTTAAGTAGTTACCTGTATCTAGAGTTCTTTCTATTCTAGATCAAGCACTTGGCCTATGCTAGCGGTCTTTTATCACCCCTTCAGTTCACTGGATTGCTACGCGTAAGTCAGTGACCAAGTCTTCATGTCCGAGAAGTAACGATGATCCGAATTGATTAATACCCAACTGTGGATCTCCAACCACACGACATATATTACACTTAACCCTTGCATATGTCAACTCGCCATCGGTTTTCTCAAGACCAGAATGGGTTCACGCCAACCGAGAGCACAAATACTCCACTGTCCAGCCTCTTGCCACAGAGGGTACACGCTACTCTCGCCATCTCTCCACTCCCATTGCATGGTGGCCTTTCTGGTATTGGTCTGACCGAGGCAAAGCTTACCCATGACGAGGCATATGGCCAGTTAAAATGGTCCTCGGTCAGGAGGCCTACATCGGCTCGGTCCTTAAGCGACTCAGACGGAGACACTACACCAAGACTCTCTTCTTGTGCAAGTCACCCTCTCGGTATCATCTTATCATTCATAACCCAAAGTTTGGTACCTGGTAGAGGTACATCTTTTTAGATGTTGAACTCATCACGGCTGTGATGGATCCACCATCATAAGTCTTTTCTTTGTAAAAATCCCCATCCCATATGAAGCACCACCTTTTGTTTAAAACAAAACATTTTGTTTTCTAAAGCAAAGCTAAGCATCAGAAAATTTTAAGTAAATCTGGTAACAATGAATGGTAATCAGCTTTCCAAGGAAGGGAATGCATCAATTGTTTAGCACACAACTCCAACCACCTAATGCATCATATAAGGTGATAAAGTTTTTAAAACATCAAGGAGAAGGGATAATGCACCGAGGCTTGTCTTGTGTTGCAAAAGGTTCTGGGTCTACTCCACAGATGTCGAAGTAGAAGTTATTCTTGGCTGGAGGATTCTCAGCTTGAGTGACAACTTCTTCTTCAACCACAATTTCTTCCTCGTTTTCTATACATGACAATACATGTACATGAATGCTTATGTGATGTCATGAATATGCAGTTACAATAGAAACATACTAAGTTGTATCTTGAATACAACTTTCCTTCACGGTATACACTAATCACTAGGGTTTCCTAAGTTGACATTCTATTAGTATTAAGCAACTGAACCCTAGGAGGCTAGTTATTGGGTTTGTGATCAAACAATGATCAAATTATTTTAATTTTCACCCAAGGTCTTCAATCATTATACTGAGCCTACCCAAAAACTTTTACCATTTTTGGAGCTACTAAATTATTTCTAAAATTCTAAAAGGCTTAGTTTGAATACCTTTAAAGGCTACAAAATTCTAGGTTTGGGATAAAAACCTTGGAACTATTTTTATTAAATACTAGATGATTTTAGGAGTCTAGCCAAATTTGTCTCATAATTTTATTAGTTTTCTACTATTTTCTACAATTTTCCTAAGTTGTCGGTAAAAAGAAAAAGATAAATCATGAACAGTGTTGGGCCAATTCTGGCCCAAACTTGCCCGTGACAGGAGAATACATGCGCGCCCGCGCTGGCGAACTTGCGCAGAGGCCCCTGGCCTATTAAATAACTAGTAAAGAATCCCCAAGTACTATTCATATGTCTATCTGACCATTGCACTTAAGCCCATGTATTTCTATTTCTTCACAAATCAAGTCCCTGGTGATGGCGCGCCAAGCGCATGGCCGGAGCCGTGCGTACTCGCCATCAAGGACGTGCTCCGATGGTGTCGAGCACGCGGACACCCTCAGGGATGCAACCCGAGCCTATTCACGCGCTCAATTTGATTAGAGCGCCGCTAATTCATAGCTATCCACGGTGGCGGCAGAACCAGATCACCGACACGTCTTTACCGGTGTACCCGAGCCGATCTAGCTTAATCCAAGGATGCAGAAGGACTAAGTGGCTTACTATGGTTATAGTTCTTGCGCAAACTCGGACAAAAACTACTTGGCACGAACAGTCGACGGGAACCATGTCCGAGGCGGCGTTCCCGGACAGTACCATCGCGTTCTCTACACTATGGCGCGATAGCGTTCAATCGATCGAGACCGAGAGCTTTCCTAACATCAGAGGATGCAGAAACGTGAACCAGAGGGCATGAACGGACCTGTGGATGGCTGACCACGGCGCGAGGTCACATGGCGGCACGGCTAACCGAATTGGGGTAAAACCGGAATTCACGAGCTATGGTGGTTAATCGGGAGCGAGAAGTGGTGTTCTGGCTTCGTAACAAGATAGCGGAGTAGGCAGGGGCATTAATTTATAGCGACCAGAAGCGGTGGCTCCGAATTTTGGATGAGAGCGAGACTCATTTCCCCGGCGAGATCATTACCGAGACCCACCGTGGAGCACATGCGTTCACCGGGTGACGGTCACGACCTAGAGGACGCCACGACCATGACAACACGGTGAATCAGACAACTACGTGTCTCTCACCAAGAATACGGAGAACACCGGCAGCGATATTTCACTGATCGTGCAGGCAAGTGGGCACGACGGTGATCCAGCTCAGGCCTATGTTCACCTCACCAAAGGTCTTTTCACCCGCCACGGTTATCCGCTCAAGACTAGCACGAATCTTACTGACGACGCGGATCACGGCGCGAAGATCACCAGTGACGGGTGCACTGCACCTGGAATCTTGTTCAGTTACTGTACCATCGCGATCTGGTTTAGTTCATCCGACAGGGCAAATTGAAGGGCTTCGTTCTCCCATTTTTATGTGACAACCCACTAATCCGACTACATCAAAGTTGTTGCCCAATATACCAGCTTCGACTTTGTTATAGGGTTCTTAATTAGATTCTCACTGAACCATGCGCAAATCGATCTCAAAGTTCATCAGAATTCACTGACAGTCAAGTTTCAGTATTTGATTTTACTGACAGTCCAACTTCAGGTCCATTTTTCTCCAATTTCCTTGTAGCTCTAGAGCTCAATCACTTAATCAAACTTAGACTACTATAGTAGATCTACCATTTTGCTGTAATAAGTTACGGCAAAATCTCCATGGATTAAGAGATATGGGGACTCCAATTCAACCCAATCACACTGTTTTTCAGGGTTAAGCAATATAGGTGCCTTTGAGACTTTTTGCAATTTACTCCAAATTGTTCCACAAAACTTGGAAATCTCCAAATGTAAAAGTTGTTTAGTTTTTGTTACTCTACCACTTTGATATATGCACTTTGGTCCAAAAGTGTATAGAAATTAATCTCATCTCATAGAGCACTAATTAGGGTTTCTAGGGTTCTTATTAGGGTTTTGAGTGTTCTAGGGTTTATGTGCCACTCAAACACTCTAAGTTTAGTCTCTTCTGAACATATCCACTAACCTTTGAGATCATACTCAATTTGCTATCACACACACCCACATACCTCTATCCCTTAGCTAGGTACCCTATCCTAGGGTTATGGATCACTTTAAGTCATCACATCACAACTTGTTTTGAAATTTTAGCTTAGTGGATGCATTCTAGGTGTAACATATATAATGAAATGTCAATGCATATGATGTGATGCCCAAGTTTTAGTTCTTGTAACACCAGGGGTGTTACATGGGCCTTGGCCGAGGCCGAGGCTGTGGTAGATCGGACTTTGGTCCGAATATTCCTTCCTAACGGTTGCGCATTTTGCCTAGAGTGATGACTGTCCATTATTATCGTCCGTTACTAACCGTTTCCTGTGTTATGGCTAGTAATGGACGGACTGTAATGGCTTTCGGCTAGTAACAGACGTCTCTAATGGCGTCAGTTTCTGGTTGGCTATAACAGTAGCTCTGATGGCGACCGTACTGTCTGTTCGTCTCTCTCTGCGCATGTACAAATACGGAGGAGGTGAAGCTGCTTCTTGTCGCATGTACGAACAGTCTCAAACGCGTTGCACATGGCCCATTCCCGTCCCACCTTCTGTGAGCACAAGGAGTGTGGGAGAGCAGGCCTCCGAAATCGCCGTTCGCAGAGCTACAATTGCACGGGTGTGCGGGCGATCAGGTTTTTAGGGAGCGTACTCGTGATTGCTCACTCCGTCTACTAGACCAACGCTGATCTGGTTCTTCGTCGTCGACGCCATTCGTGGAACTGCACTGCGTACATCTGCCTGCATCGACTGCATATGACTACATCAAACATACACACGAGATGTCTCGTGTGAATGGAGCCACTGATGCCTTGAGCATCGGTCCCTCCGGATGGTACACTCTATTCTTAGTCATTGTGCATATTTTACTGTTGTTTACTGCTTATGTGAGTAGTGATACACATATGCACATACATGTCATCACATACATCATTGTGGTTTTCTGGATTAAATTAAAACTGAAAATGCCTATTTCTCTAACAATACAAAAACCTGATATTAGGCATTTTTCTGTTAGTGGTTTTGCTGCTGCGTTAAAAGCAAGTGAACCTTTTGATGGGACATTTTACAAGCAGTGACTATTCACTCCTGAAGATGAGAGAATGTTCGATGTTGCCGATAACCTGTTTCGAGGCACCGTGATTGGCGCTCTTGCCAACAAGTATGTTGATTTTTATCTAACATGCACATCTACAAAAGAGTTATGGGATGCATTAGATGAGAAGTTTGGTGTTTCTGATGTTGGTAGCGAGTTGTACATCATGGAGCAGTTGTTTGACTACAAGATGGTGGAAAATCATCCTGTAGTTGAACAGGCTCATGAAATACAAGCATTGGCTAAGGAACTCAAACAATTTTCATGTGTCTTGCCTGACAAGTTCGTAGGTGACAGTATTTTCGCTAAGCTGCCACCTTCTTGGACGGATTTTGCTACCACTCTAAAACATAAGAGTCAAGTGTTTAGTGTGGCTGAGCTTATTAGTTCTCTTGATGTTGAGGAGAGGGCGAGAGCAAAAGACACTCATGGAAAAGGAGTTGAGACTTCTAGTGCCAATATGATACAAAAGAAGAACTCCAATGTGTCACATAATAATAATAGGAAGAACAAGCAACATAATGCCATGAAGCCCATGCAGGCAGCCTTGTTCAAAAAGAAGAGCAAAGGAGCTGGTTGTTTTGTTTGCGGGAGTACTGATCATTGGGCAAGCGCTTGTCTAGACCGCAAATTTAAACAAGAGAAAAAACAAGCTCAAGAGAAGAAAACAACAAACATGGTTGTTAGCGAGACCGCAGAAGGAATATCGGGGTATGACAATCTTTTACCTACTGTTCTTTCAGTGTGTCAGTCCCCTGAGTGATGGGCTGACACTGGTGCTAACATTCATGTGTGTGATGATATTTCTTTGTTTTCTTCTTATCAGTGCAAAGGGGTTGGAGCCTTGCTGATGGGGAACAGATCACATGCGCGTGTTCTTGGTGTTGGTACAGTCATTCTGAAGTTTACTTTGGGAAAGACAGTGCTATTGAAGAACGTGCAGCATGTCCCCTCCATCAAAAAGAATCTTGTTAGTGGCTCACTTTTATGTCGAGATGGCTATAAACTTGTGTTTGAATCTAATAAATGTATACTGTCAAAGTATGATACATTTGTTGGAAAAGGCTATGACAGTTGAGGCTTGTTCCGCTTATCTTTGCATGATGTGTATAATAAGTCTGTGAACATGGGGATTTCAAACAAGTTGTATATTGGCATTCACGACTTTGTCACATCAATTTTGGTTGTGTGTCGTGGTTAGCAAATTTAAATTTAATACCGAAATTTGATTTAGTCAAAGGTTCTAAGTGCTAGGTGTGCGTGCAATCTAAGCAACCTCGCAAGCCTCATAAGGCTGCGGAGGCGAGGAACTTGGCACTACTAGACTTAATACATTCCGATTTATGTGAGATGAATAGAATATTGACGAAGCTTTGCATTATTTTAAGACCTAGAAAGCTTAAGTTGAAAATCAACTTGAGAGGAAAATTAAACGGTAAGGTCTGATCGTGGTGGAGAATATTTTTCGGGTGATTTTTTCTGATTTTTGTGTGGAACATGGTATTATTTATGAGAGGACAGCGCCATACTCACCACAATCCAATGGGGTTGTTGAAAGAAAGAATCGTACTCTAACTGATTTGGTTAGCGCCATGTTAGAGACTTCAGGACTATCTAAGGAATGGTGGGGTGAGGTGATCTTGACAGCATGTCATGTCCAGAATAAAGTTCCCACAAAGAACAAAGAAATCACACCATTCAAGGAATGAGAAAAGAGGAAATTAAATATCTCCTATTTGTGCACCTGGGGTTGTTTGGCTAAAGTGAATGTGCCAATTATCAAGAAGCGCAAATTAGGACCGAAAACTGTTGATTGTGTTTTCCTTGAGTATGCTTTCCACAACATTATATATAGGTTCTTAATTATAAACTCCGGAGTACCAGACATGTTGGTTGGTACTATTATGGAGTCCAAAGATGCTATGTTTTTTGAGGACAAATTTCCCATGAAAGCTACACATGATATGTCTAATGATGAACCATCGATACCCCATGAGCATTTTATTCGGGTAGAACACACTGAGGAATTCCATATACATAATCCTGTGGAAGATGACAATGTATCTACTCGAAAGAGTAAGAGACCAAGGATTGCAAAGTCCTTTGGTGATGATTACATTGTATATCTTGTGGATGACACACCAAGTACCATTGTAGAGGCATATTCCTCTACTGATGATGACTTTTGGAATGAAGCAATAATGAGTGAGATGGATTCTATTATGTCCAATGCAACTTGGGAGGTCGTTGAGCGTCCTTATGGGTGTAAGCCCATTGGGAGTAAATGGGTGTTCAAGAAAAATCTTAGGCCTGATGGTACTATTGAAAGGTACAAGGTGGGGCTTGTAATTAAAGGCTATTCACAGAAGGAAAGTGAGGATTTCTTTTATAGTTATTGACCTCTGGCTCGATTGACCACAATTTGTGTGCTACTTTCTCTTGCTGCCTCTCATGGTCTTCTCGTCCATCAAATGGATGTTAAGACAACATTCCTAAATGGAGAGCTAGATGAGGAAATCTACATGGAGCAGCCAGCTGGGTTTGTAGCAAACGATCAAGAAGGCATGGTGTGTGAATTATTGAAATCTTTATATGGCCTAAAACAAACACCTAAGCAATGGCATGAAAAGTTTGATAGAAGTTTGATATCTTCCAGCTTTGTTGTGAACGAAGTAGACAAATGTGTATATTATCGATATGGTGGGGGCGAGGGAGTAATTTTATGCCTATATGTTGATGACATTCTTATCTTGGGGATGAGTCTTGATGTGATTAAACAGACAAAAGACTTTCCATCTAATAATTTTGAAATGAAAGATTTGGGAGAAGCTGATGTTATTCTTAACATTAAGCTATTGAGAGAAGGCAATGGTGGGATCACACTTGTGCAATCCCATTATGTGGAAAAGGTTTTGAGTCGCTTTGGTTATAGCAAATGTGAACCTGCTCCAACACCTTATTATCCTAGTAAGCTATTAAAAAAAATCGAAGGATATCTAGGGATCAATTGAGATATTCCCAAATAATTGGTTCACTCATGTACTTAGCTAGCGCTACGAGGCCTGACATCTCATTTGCTGTGTGCAAACTTAACTGGTTTGTTTCAAATCCGGGAGATGATCATTGGCATGCTCTTGAGAGAGTTATACGCTATCTAAAAGGTACTATGAGTTTAGGCATCCATTATACCAGGTACCCAACAGTACTGGAGGCTTATTGTGATGCAAATTGGATATCTCATGCTGATGAGATATATGCCACAAGTGGATATGTGTTTTTACTTGGAGGTGGCACTATTTCATGGAAGTCTTGCAAGCAGACCACCTTAACAAGGTCGACTATGGAAATAGAACTCACAGTATCAGATAGCGCTTCAATTGAGGCTGAGTGGCTTCGTGAACTCCTTATGGATTATCGATGGTTGAAAAACTTGTGCTGACTATTTCTATGAATTGTGATAATCAGACTGTGATAATTAAGATAAACAGTTATAAGGATAATATGAAGTCAAGGCACATAAAGAGGCATTTGAAATATGTCAGAAAATTGAGAAACTCCGGAGTAATAGCGTTGGACTATGTCCACACGTCTAAAAATCTGGCAGATCAATTTACTAAGGGGCTATCACGTAGTGTGATAGATAATGCATCTGAAAGTCGCCTAGAGGGGGGGTGAATAGGCAAATCTGAAATTTATAAAGTTTAACCACAACTACAAGCCGGGGTTAGCGTTAGAAATATAATCGAGTCCGAAAGAGAGGGCGAAAACAAATCACAAGCAAATAAGGCGGATGACACAGTGATTTGTTTTACCGAGGTTCGGTTCTTGCAAACCTACTCCCCATTGAGGTGGTCACAAAGACCGGGTCTCTTTCAACCCTTTCCCTCTCTCAAATGGTCACCTAGACCGAGTGAGCTTCTCTTCTCAATCAATCGGGACACTAAGTCCCCACAAGGACCACCACACAATTGGTGTCTCTTGTCTTGATTACAATTGAGTTGGAAACAAGAAAGAAGGAAGAAGAAAAGCAATCCAAGCGCAAGAACTCAAATGAACACAATTGTCTCTCTCACTAGTCACTATTTGATTGGAATGATCTTTGGACTTGGGAGAGGATTTGATCTCTTTGTTTGTGTCTTGGAATGAAGTCTAGAGCTCTTGTATGAGGTTTGATGGCTGAAAACTTGGATGCATTGAAGTGTGGTGGTTGGGGGGTATTTATAGCCCCAACCACCAAAATGACCGTTGGTGGAGGCTGCTGTTGTATGGCGCACCGGACAGTCCGGTGCGCCACCAGACACTGTCCGGCGCGCCAGCCACGTCACAAGGCCGTTGGGTTCTGACCGTTGGAGCTTCTGACAACTGGGCCACCGGACAGTCCGGTGGTGCACCAGACAGGTCCTGTTCACTGTCGGGTGCGCCTTCTAACGCCTGCTCTGACTTCTACGCGCGTAGTCGCGCACTGTAGCGTTTCACTGTAGCGTTGCAGACAACCGTTGGCGCGGTATAGTCGTTGCTCCGCTGGCACACCGGACAGTCCGGTGCTACACCGGACAGTCCGGTGAATTATAGCGGAGTGGCTCCCAGAATTCTCGAAGGTGGCAAGTTCGGAGTTGAGTTCCCTGGTGCACCGGACACTGTCCGGTGGCACACCGGACAGTCCGGTGCGCCAGACCAGGGCTGCCTTTGGGTTGTCTTTTGCTCTTTTATTTGAACCCTTTCTTGGACTTTTATTGGTTTGTGTTCAACCTTTGGCACCTGTAGAACTCATAATCTAGAGCAAACTAGTTAGTCCAATTAATTTATGTTGGGCAATTCAACCACCAAAATTCATATAGGAAAAAGGTGTAAGCCTATTTCCCTTTCAATCTCCCCCTTTTTGGTGATTGATGCTGTTGGGGACTTGTTCTCAAATGCTATGAGTTAAGAACAAGGCAACACAAAAAATGTTAAGCGTTAAAGTCCTTCGTCCTTCGAAGCATTATTTCCCTTGGAATATAATGATTTTCGGACGAAGGTTATGAAGGGCATACCTTCATCAACACAACATATAATAATGAAGAAAGAATTATTATAAAATATAAAGGATAACATAAACAATTATGTATAATCATCAACTCATTTTTTATATTATCACTATGGAAAAATAGAAATGATATCAAATTACAAATGTACCTTCGGCTTGAAAGAAGGTGTTGGTACAAGCGTGACACAAAAGTAAAATGCCAAGTCAGCGTGTCCAGTACGGGAGTACTGTTCACCTATTTATAGGCACGGGACGCAGCCCATGTAAAATTACATCTGTGCCCTTTACATTTGGTAGTAATTCTATAGTAATTCACCGAGGTCCGAATAGCCTTTTCATCTTTAAGTCGGTTTCATTTTCTGCTATCACGCCGAAGCTTTCCTGCTCACGACTTCGGCGCTGTATCAACCTTCGTATTCTTTGGGCTTCTCCCCCTGTGATACCGATTCGAGTCCGAAGATACCTGTTCACACATTATACTCCCGAAACATAGTTTAAATCATATTTTTGAGGACCTTCGGAAGCCGAAGGCCCCCAACAGTAGCCCCTCGCAATATTAATTTGTTAGAATGATAAATTTAGATTGCGACATGGACGAAGGCCTTAAGCCGAAGGTCCGAAAAAACACCTTCCCTTTGCTAGAATAGCAACACTCACTGACAAGCGGGGTTTTCCAATTTTCAATGCACTGGGCGTATAAATAAGAGCATACCCCGAGCTCGTTTGGTACGCTTTCTTGCCATCTGCTCTTGCTTACTCAATTTTTAGCTCTTGCGCACCAACACTTGCTTGACTTTTTAAGTTTTTCAGCTTCGGCTTTGAAAACAGTTTTTTAGCATTTTCGAAGATGTCTGAAGATAGAAAGGCTGCTATCGAGATGAAGCTGAGTCTCTCTGAAGAGAAAAACCTGGGGTTTCTTGAAGCAATGTCGAAGACAAATACAGAAAAGATTACCAAAGAGATTTTAGAAGGTTTATCTGAAGATACTGATGACAGCGACAGTTATGATGTGGATAGCGGTGGTGAAGAGTCCGAAGATCGCCCTTGGCGACCAAGCCATGCGGTTTTCGGCAAATCAAGTATCAAAGAAAATCATCTTGTCAACATGAGGGGAAGATATTTCCGGGACTTGTTCATTGTGAGGGCTGACGAAGGAGAGAAGACCTGTCCGACTCCTGAGGAAAATGAAGTCGTAGTGTTCCGAAGCTTTTTGAAAGCTGGACTACGATTTCCCCTGAGCAGCTTTGTTGTAGAAGTACTGAAAATATTTGAAATCTATCTTCACCAACTTACCCCCGAAGCAATCATAAGGATGAATATCTTCGTGTGGGTCGTGAGAAGCCAGGGTCTGGAACCTGATGCGAAAAGTTTCTGCAACATACACGAATTGTTATACGAGACAAAGCCCTGGGGTAAGGAGCAGTATCATAATAATTTCGGCTGCTACAGCTTCGTCGCTCGGTCTGGGTCAAGCTGTCCCGTACCAACCTTTCGGAAAAGATGGCCTGGCGACTGGATGACAGAATGGTTTTATGTGAAGAATGACCTGAAAACACGGGAAGATATTAAAGGTATAATTATGCGCCCTATTTGGCAACGCTTCGGCCTGCGGAAGCCGAAGGTTGAAATAAACGAAGCTGCCGAAGAATGCCAGAGAGCCTTCGGAGTTATTTGCTCTTTTATTGGAACGAGAGATTTGGTTCAAGAGCATATTGCCTTCAGGGTATGGCCGCTCGCGGAAAAATGGGAAATGCCGCAAGAGACCATAAAGGAGGCTGATGAAGGTGGACTTATCAGGCTGAAATATACTTTCAAGTTTGGAGATAAATTTGTTGAGCCAGATGATGACTGGCTAAAAAGCATTGAAAATTTAAGTGATGAATTACTCGGGGTTTATTCAAAGGCCGAAGATACTGCATTGTCAGCAGCCTTCGGAGGCCGGAAAAAGAAAAGGCTGAACCGAGTGTTTGACGCAATTGGGTTCGTGTACCCCGACTACCACTATCCAGCGCGGGGTCAAAAAAGAAAAAACGCAGCTTCTGCACAAGAAACTGCTTCAGCCGCTCCTAGCGAGCCAGCGCCGAAGAGACAAAGGGTAAAGGTTCTCACACACCGGCCACGCTACATTGAACCAGCTACAGTGCCTGAATTCGCCGGCGAAACTTCTTCGGCCATCGAAATTAAAGAACCAACTTCAGTGCCGAAGATCGAAGAAAAAACTGAAGCACCCTCAGCGCAGAAAGCAGAAAAACCGAGAACTGAAGGAATGAAAATATTGGAAATTTTAAGTCCTTCAACAAGTGTTGAGACGATAAAAAACCAAAAGGGCCCAGCGGTGACCCCGAAAAGAAAAAGAATGGTCAATGTGCTAGATGTTCTGGAGACAATAAAGTCCTCAAGCACGACTTCGAAGAAGACTGTTAAAACTTCCGTAGCGGAAACTGAAATCTTTGATACTAAAGCTCCGAAGCCACAAACTGAGACTGAAGCTGGGCCTTCAGAGCCCACGAAGGTAAAATCCTTGGAAACCGAAGAAGAAAAAATGACAGAGCCAATTCTTGTTGAAGAAATCAGTGCTGTTGCCCCCGAAGCATCCCCCAAAGTCCTTGATTATATTGTTCGACATGCTTCGGGGAAAAATTATCAGAAGAAGAAATTTTTGAAGCTAATCATTATGCCAAAGAATTGAAATATCCGAAGGGGGCACTAGTGTTCAATGGTACAAATGAAGAAGATTTCCTATACTGCCTCCCGGATAATAAAGAATTACTTGTCTGCCGGGAAATGGCCCGAAGCATGGGGTTTCCAAAGCTGGAGGCTGGCCTCTGCACGATGACAAAGGACGATCTTGCGGACAGCCTTGCGTATAATAGCCTGAAGGTACGAGATCTGCGCATTTGGAAACTTTATGATTTGAAATCTATTGCTTTATTCTTATACTAACTTTTTTACATATAGGGTTTAATACTAAGCAACGCGCTGAGAGCGCAAAAGAATGCCGAAGACAAGAGCTATGAAATTGCTTTCAACAACCTTCGAACAGAGGTTATCAAACTGAGGAACGAAGCCCTGGAAAAGGACAAAATTCTAGTTACATTGGTGGATAAAATAAAGGAGAACGAAGCTGCGTCTAAAGCACAAGTTGCAGCTCAAAAGCACGAGATTGACGATCTTCGGAAGCAATTAGCCCGGGCTAAAGAAGAACGCATACATGAAGAAACGAAGCGAGAACTTAGCGACCAATGGGCAAATCATTTAGAAGGAACTGTCGAAGAGCTTCGTTCGTCCAAGAAAAGATGCTATAACAAATCTATGGAGTGTGTTAAGAAAATGAAAGCTAGCTTCGCCAGCGTTGGCGCATTTTCGAGTGAAGAAAACTTTACAAGAGGCAACCCCGAAGGTCTCATTGAATGGATTAATCACGAAGCTGAGGCCTTTGAGGAAATTTTAAATAGTCGCGGAGACATATGCGCTTTTTCGGGTGCCAGGGGGATTGCCACCATTTTAGAAAGGAAAGGCTGCGAACATGTAAAAATTTTAGCACAATCCGAAACAGCCTTGTCCTTCGAAGATGCTAAAGACCCTTCAGCTGAAGCTAGCATAGTTGGTGGAAAATTTTTCACCGATATCTGGGATAATGGTGGCCGAGAAATGGCCCGAGAAATTATCCAAAAAAGCGAAAAAGGTATCCATGATGCTAGAAAAGTGGCCGAGGCTGCTGAGAAAAGCGCAGAGCCCGAAGGGCAAATAGGTATTAACTAATGGTTTTTATTGTGTTGTAATTTTTGATTTCAAACTTCGTTCGCCAATTGTAATAGCAATGTAGCCGTATCGTGTCCTCCCTCAGATCCTGCTAAAACACCTCCGGACCCTCACCCGAAGGACGACGATGAAATCAAAAAGATGGCCGAAGCTATCATGGATCAAGTTGTCAATCAACTCCTGAACGAAGCTGCGGAAGTAGTACTTAGGGAAGACTAGGTGCCATTGCAAAAACATCTGAAATGTAATATGTGTAATATCTTGTAACCCTGAATGTAATGTACTTGTTTTTTATGGTTCAATTCTTTACGATGCATGAAATTTTACATACATACCGTTTTTGAGTCTTTGACGGAAAAAACACCTTCCCTTCTTTTCATGCTTCGTGAAGAAGAATTTTCATTTATCACAACGATATCCATAGTGCTCTGATGAAGAATATCCAAGCTTCGTGAAAATATTTTCCAAAGCTACACTCCGAAGATCAATATTGTATCTTCTTGTGACAGCATGATTTTCCCTTTTTCAAAGCATTTTTCCGAAGATCAATATTGTGCCCCCTTCTTGTGCCATATGCAGCATGATGTATGATGCTTATGCTATGCGAAATGATGTGATGATGTTATGTTTTGTAAAATGATATTTATTCCGAAGATACACGCACATCCCTGCAATAAAACACATAATCTTTTTAAATCAGCGTTGACTTTTCGCTAAAAGCCTCCCTTAGGAGCTTCTTCGCCTTTTACTTCAGCGGAATCAGCATTTATTTTTCGCTGTAAGCCTCCCTTAGGAGCTTCTTCGCCTTTTACTTTCGGCGGTATTCGCGTTGACTTTTCGCGCTTCGCCTTTTACTTAGGCGGTATCAGCGTTTATTTTTCGCTGTAAGCTCTGCATTCCCTTTGGAACGACTTCTGAGCAGAAAACTTACACTGCGCTCCCTTTGGAACGACTTTTTGTAACTTCAGCAAACTTACTCTGCGTTCCTTAGAACGACTTTTTGTTGCTTCGAAAAATTCATACCGTGCATTTTAAGATAAATTTTTGATAATTCGAAGGTCCTCCTTGCTATCGCAAATCTTTAAGCTTCAACAATTTAAGCCTGTGGAGAAGATATATTTTCCTTGTGGCAGACAACGAAACTATTACATGAGATTTAAAAAGTGTCCTTTATTACACAGAAAATAAAACTGAATGGGAAAGACTACTATCAAGGTAGGATATTTGTCAATAAATGTGCTTCGACTCTGGCACAGTGCTATTGACTGTGTGAGAGCACCTAGAGGGGGGGGTGAATAGGTGATCCTGTAAAAACTTCAAACTTAAGCCACAAAAACTTGTTATGTGTTAGCACAATTATTGCCAAGTGGCTAAGGTGAAGTCTCAACAAAACACAGTACCACAAGAGATTAAGACAGAGGTGACACGGTGGTTTATCCCGTGGTTCGGCCAAGCCAATGCTTGCCTACTTCCATGTTGTGGCGTCCCAACGGACGAGGGTTGCAATCAACCCCTCCCAAGCGGTCCAAAGACCCACTTGAATACCACGGTGTTTTGCTTTTCCTTTCACTATCCCGTTCGCAAGGAATCTCCACAAATTGGAGTCTCTTGCCCTTACAAGTATATGATCACAAAGAAAGCACAGAGTAAGGGAGGGAAGCAACACACACAAATCCACAACAAAAGCGCACACACACGGCCAAGACTCGAGCTCGAATGACTATCTCAGAGTTCACGCTAGAACAGAGCTCGAATCACTTAGAATTACAAACGAATGCGCAAAGAACTTGTGTGGATGATCAAGAATGCTCAAGAGTTGCTTGTGTGTCTCCTCCATGCGCCTAGGGGCTCCTTTTATAGCCCCAAGGCAGCTAGGAGCCGTTGAGAGCAAATCCGGAAGGCCATCCTTGCCTTCTGTCGTCGGGGGCACCTGACAGTCCGGTGCACACCGGACATGTCCGGTGACCGATTTCTTTCCTTATCCAGCGCTTCCCGACCGTTGCAGACCGGCGGAGATCTGAGAGCCGTTGGCGCACCGGACAGTCCGGTGCACACCGGACAGTCCGGTGCCGTCTTCCGACCGTTGGCTCTGGCCACGTGTCCCGCGCGGATTGCGCGGCCGACCGTTGGCCCTGGCCGACCGTTGGCTCACCGGACAGTCCGGTGCACACCGGACAGTCCGGTGAATTTTAGCCGTACGCCGTCGGCGAATTCCCGAGAGCGGCCAGTTCGCGCCGAGTTGGCCTGGCGCACCGGACACTGTCCGGTGCACACCGGACAGTCCGGTGCTCCAGACCGAGCTGGGACTTGGCTGCACACAGCCAAGTCTTTCTCTCCCCTTTTCTCTTTTTCTTCTTTCTGTTTCTAACACTTAGACAATTATGTTAGTCCACAAAACCAATGTACTAAGGCTTAGAAACATACCTTCATCTCATGATTTGCACCTTGTTCATCCATGTCCACAAATTCACAATTAAGCACATGTGTTGGCACTCAATCACCAAAATACTTAGAAATGGCCCAAGGGCACATTTCCCTTTCAATCTCCCCCTTTTTGGTGATTTATGCCAACACAACATAAAGCCACTAGAACAAGTGCAAACTCAATTCAAATAACACTTAAATTTATTTTGAATCAATTTTGGCATATATGGATCATCCTTTGCCACCACTTGGTTTGTTTTTGCAAATCAAACACAAATCTCTATCTCTAAGTTAAACACACATGTTTAAGCATAAAGAGAGTCATTGAAAAAGAGATTGATCAAGGATTTCAAAAACTCCCCCTTTTTCCCATAATTACAACTTCTCCCCACAAGAAGCCAACTTTTGACAAGAGAGACAACAAAAGAGATTTGACAAACCAAAAGCTCTATTCTACTATTTTCAAAATCTCTCAAGTGGTAGCTGATCCATTTATTGCTTTGGCCTTTATTTTCTCCCCCTTTGGCATCAAGCACCAAAACGGGATCAATCTTGGCCCTTTAACCCCATTGCGTCACCAAAATCTTCACTTAAGAGCAAATGGCAATAAGAGTTAATGAGATGGACTTGGAATAAGTTACCCCTCATCGGAGTGCAGTGGAAGTCTTGCATGGGCCAAGTCCACCTTTTTCCTTTCACTTCTCCTTTGTGACTAACACAAGCAAACTCAAACATATGGTTAGTCTCAAAGGGTCAAGTTGTAACACATCTCCCCCTAAACATGTGCATCACATTGCAACGGACTTGTGAGGTCCAGGGAGTGTTTGTACAACTTGAGCACCATAATAAGCAACAAAATGCAGAATGATCAAAGGCATAAATACATGTATGCTATATTTCAGTCCAAGTTCCGCGAATCTAAGACATTTAGCTCACTACGCAGCCTGCAAAAGGTCTTCTCATCTAAAGGCTTGGTAAAGATATCGGCTAGCTGGTTCTCGGTGCTAACATAAAACACTTCGATATCTCCCTTTTGCTGGTGGTCTCTCAAAAAGTGATGCCGGATGTCAATGTGCTTTGTGCGGCTGTGCTCAACAGGATTTTCCGCTATTCGGATAGCACTCTCATTATCACATAGGAGTGGGACTTTGCTCAGATTGTAGCCAAAGTCCCTGAGGGTTTGCCTCATCCAAAGTAGTTGCGCGCAACACTGACCTGCGGCAACATACTCGGCCTCAGCGGTGGATAGGGCAACGGAGGTTTGTTTCTTAGAGTTCCATGACACCAGGGACCTTCCTAAGAATTGGCACGTCCCCGATGTACTCTTCCTATCGACCTTACATCCAGCATAGTCGGAATCTGAGTATCCAATCAAGTCAAAGTTAGACCCCTTTGGATACCAGATCCCGAAGCAAGGCGTAGCGACTAAATATCTAAGAATTCGCTTCACCGCCACCAAGTGACATTCCTTAGGATCGGATTGAAATCTAGCACACATGCATACGCTAAGCATAATATCCGGTCTACTAGCACATAAATAAAGTAAAGACCCTATCATTGACCGGTATGCTTTTTGATCAACGGACTTACCTCCTTTGTTGAGGTCGGTGTGTCCGTCGGTTCCCATCGGAGTCTTTGCGGGCTTGGCGTCCTTCATCCCAAACCGCTTCAGCAGATCTTGCGTGTACTTCGTTTGGGAGATGAAGGTGCCGTCCTTGAGTTGCTTCACTTGGAACCCAAGGAAGTAGTTCAACTCGCCCATCATCGACATCTCGAATTTCTGCGTCATCACCCTGCTAAACTCTTCACAAGACTTTTGATTAGTAGAACCAAATATTATGTCATCGACATAAATTTGGCATACAAACAAATCACCATCACATGTCTTTGTAAAGAGAGTTGGATCGGCTTTCCCAACCTTGAAAGCATTAGCAAGTAAGAAATCTCTAAGGCATTCATACCATGCTCTTGGGGCTTGTTTAAGTCCATAGAGCGCCTTAGAGAGCTTACACACGTGGTCGGGGTACCGCTCATCCTCGAAGCCAGGGGGTTGCTCCACGTACACCTCCTCCTTTATTGGCCCGTTGAGGAACGCGCTCTTCACATCCATTTGGTACAACCTGAAAGAATGGTGAGCGGCATATGCTAGCAAGATACGAATGGACTCTAGCCTAGCCACAGGAGCAAAAGTCTCCTCAAAGTCCAAACCTGCGACTTGGGCATAACCTTTTGCCACAAGTCGAGCCTTGTTCCTTGTCACCACTCCGTGCTCGTCCTGTTTGTTGCGGAACACCCACTTGGTTCCCACAACATTTTGCTTGGGACGAGGCACCAGCGTCCAAACTTCATTGCGCTTGAAGTTGTTAAGTTCCTCCTGCATGGCCAACACCCAGTCCGGATCTAGCAAGGCCTCCTCTACCCTGAAAGGCTCAATAGAGGAGACAAAAGAGTAATGTTCACAAAAATTAACTAATCGAGATCGAGTAGTTACTCCCTTGCTAATGTCACCCAGAATTTGGTCGACGGGATGATCCCTTTGAATCATCGCTCGAACTTGGGTTGGAGGTGCCGGTTGCGCTTCTTCCTCCATCACGTGATCATCTTGTGCTCCCCCTTGATCACACGCCTCCTTTTGATGAACCTGTTCATCGTCTTGAGTTGGGGGATGCACCGTCGTTGAGGAAGAAGGTTGATCACGTTCATCCTGTTCCTGTGGCCGAACGTCTCCAATCGCCATGGTTCGTATAGCGGCCGTCGGAACATCTTCTTCATCTACATCATCACAATCAACAGCTTGCTCTCTTTGAGAGCCATTAGTCTCATCAAATACAACGTCGCTAGAGACTTCAACCAAACCCGATGATTTGTTGAAGACCCTATACGCCTTTGTATTTGAATCATAACCTAACAAAAACCCTTCTACAGCTTTGGGAGCAAACTTAGAAATTCTACCCTTCTTCACTAGAATGTAGCACTTGCTCCCAAATACACGAAAGTACGATACATTGGGTTTGTTACCGGTTAGTAGCTCATATGACGTCTTCTTGAGGAGGCGGTGAAGGTAGACCCTGTTGATGGCGTGGCAAGCCGTGTTCACGGCTTCCGACCAAAAGCACTCGGGGGTCTTGAACTCTCCAAGCATCGTCCTCGCCATATCGATTAGCGTCCTGTTCTTCCTCTCTACCACACCATTTTGCTGTGGTGTGTAGGGAGCGGAGAACTCGTGCTTGATCCCTTCCTCCTCAAGAAACTCCTCCACTTGAAGGTTCTTGAACTCGGACCCGTTGTCGCTCCTTATCTTCTTCACCTTGAGCTCAAACTCATTTTGAGCCCTCCTGAGGAAGCGCTTGAGGGTCCCTTGGGTTTCAGACTTATCCTGCAAAAAGAACACCCAAGTGAAGCGGGAAAAATCATCAACAATAACTAAACCATACTTACTTCCTCCTATGCTTAGATAGGCGACGGGTCCGAAGAGGTCCATATGCAGCAGCTCCAGGGGTCTCGACGTGGTCATCACATTCTTGCTGTGATGTGCTCCTCCCACTTGTTTACCTGCCTGACAAGCTGCACAAGGTCTATCTTTTTCGAAATAAACATTTGTTAGACCTATCACGTGTTCTCCCTTTAGAAGCTTGTGGAGGTTCTTCATCCCCACATGTGCTAAGCGGCGATGCCACAGCCAGCCCATGCAAGTCTTAGCCATTAAGCATGCATCTAGACCGGCCTCTTCTTTTGCAAAGTCAACTAAATAAAGCTTGCCGTCTAGTACACCCTTAAAAGCTAGTGAACCATCACATCTTCTAAAGACAGACACATCTACATTTGTAAATAAACAATTATATCCCATTTGACAAAATTGACTAACAGATAGCAAATTATATCCAAGACTCTCCACTAAGAATACATTTGATATAGAATGCTCATTAGAAATTGCAATTTTACCTAACCCTTTTACCTTGCCTTGATTCCCATCACCGAATATAATTGAATCTTGGGAATCCTTATTCTTGACGTAGGAGGTGAACATCTTCTTCTCCCCCGTCATATGGTTTGTGCATCCGCTGTCGATAATCCAGCTTGAACCCCCGGATGCATAAACCTGCAAGGCAAATTTAGGCTTGGGTCTTAGGTACCCAACTCATGTTGGGTCCTGCAAGGTTAGTACAAATATCTTTAGGGACCCAAATGCAAGATTTATCTCCCTTGCATCTAGCCCCTAATTTCCTAGCAACAACCTTCTTTCCCTTTCTACAGATAGCAAAGAGAGCATTACAAGCATAATAAATGGTAGAAGGTTCATTCATTACTTTCCTAGGAGCATGAATAACATTCTTTCCAGGCACATGAGCAATATTTCTCCTAGGCATATGCGCAACATTTCTCCTACTCATATTTCTATCATGCTTATGAGAGGAACTGGAGGCAAACATGGCATGAGAATCATAAACATGTGAATCAAAATCATTATAAACATTTCTAGCATGTCTCCTATCATAGTATAAGAAAGCATGGTTCTTTTTAGCACTATTTGCCATAGGGGCCTTCCCTTTCTCCTTGACGAAGACGGGAGCCTTATGGCTTGTTAAGTTCTTGGCTTCTCTCTTGAAGCCAAGCCCATCCTTAATTGAGGGGTGTCTACCAACCGTGTAGGCATCCCTTGCAAATTTTATTTTATCAACTTCATTCTTGCTAGTCTTAAGTTGGGCATTAAGACTAGCCACTTCATCATTTAATTTGGAAATTAGAACTAGGTGTTCACTACAAGCATTAACATCAAAATCCTTACACCTAGTACAAATTTTAACATGTTCAACACAAGAATTTGATTTACTAGCTACTTCTAGTTTAGCACTTAAATCAATATTAACACTTCTTAAGGTAGAAATGGTTTCATGACAGGAAGATATTTCACTAGAAAGCATTTCATTTCTTTTCACTTCTAAAGCATATGATTTTTGTGCCTCTACAAATTTATCATGTTCATCATACAATAAATCTTCTTGCTTTTCTAAAAGCCTATCCTTTTCATTCAATGCATCAATCAATTCATTGATTTTATCTATCTTAGATCTATCTAAGCCCTTGAACAAGCAAGAATAATCTATGTCATCATCACTAGACTCACTATCACTAGAAGAAGCATAAGTGGAGTCTTGAATACTCACCTTCTTCTCCCTTGCCATAAGGCAAGTGAGACGCTCGTTGGGGAAGAGAGCCGATTTGTTGAAGGCAGTGGCGGCGAGTCCTTCGTTGTCGGAGTCGGAGGAGGAGCAATCCGAGTCCCACTCCTTTCCTAGATGCGCCTCGCCTTTTGCCTTCTTGTATTGCTTCTTCTTCTCTCTTTTGTTCCCCTTTTCCTGGTCACTTTCATTATCGGGACAGTTAGCAATGAAATGACCAAGCTTACCGCATTTGAAGCATGAGCGCTTCCCCTTGGCTTTGGTCTTGCTTGGTTGTCCCTTGTGACCTTTAAGCACCGTCTTGAATCTTTTAATGATGAGAGCCATCTCTTCATCATTAAGGCCAGCCGCCTCAATCTGTGCCACCTTGCTAGGTAGCGCCTCCTTGCTTCGTGTTGCCTTGAGAGCAAGGGGTTGCGGCTCGTTGATCGGACCGTTCAACGCCTCGTCGACGTATCTTGCCTCCTTGATCATCATCCGCCCGCTTACGAATTTTCCAAGCACTTCCTCGGGCGTCATCATCGTGTACCTGGGATTCTCACGAATATTGTTCACGAGATGAGGATCAAGTACGGTAAAGGACCTGAGCATTAGGCGGACGACATCGTGATCCGTCCAACGCGTGCTTCCGTAGCTCCTTATTTTGTTGATAAGGGTCTTGAGCCGGTTGTACGTCTGAGTTGGCTCCTCTCCCCTTATCATGGCGAACCGTCCAAGCTCGCCCTCCACCAACTCCATCTTGGTGAGCATGGTGATGTCGTTCCCCTCGTGAGAGATCTTGAGGGTGTCCCATATCTGCTTGGCATTGTCCAAGCCGCTCACCTTATTGTACTCTTCCCTGCACAAAGATGCTAAGAGAACAGTAGTAGCCTGTGCATTTTTATGAATCTGTTCATTTATAAGCATAGGGCTATCCGAGCTATCGAATTTCATTCCGTTCTCCACAATCTCCCATATGCTAGGATGGAGAGAGAATAAGTGACTACGCATTTTGTGACTCCAAAATCCGTAGTCCTCCCCATCGAAGTGTGGAGGTTTGCCAAGAGGAATGGAAAGCAAATGCGAATTCGAACTATGTTGAATACGGGAATAATCAAATGAAAAGTTCGAATTGACCGTCTTCCTGTAGTCATTGTCGTCGTCCTTTTGGGAAGAAGTGGATTCATCACTATCGTCGTAGTAGATGATCTCCTTGATACGCCTCGTCTTCTTCTTCTTCCCTTCCTTTCGTCTATGGCCCGAGCCGGAGTCGGTAGGCTTGTCGTCCTTCGGCTCGTTGACGAAGGTCTCCTTTTCTTTGTCGTTGATCACAATACCCTTCCCCTTAGGATCCATCTATTCGGGCGGTTAGTCCCTTTGTGAATAGAGCGACTCTGATACCAATTGAGAGCACCTAGAGGGGGGGGTGAATAGGTGATCCTGTAAAAACTTCAAACTTAAGCCACAAAAACTTGTTATGTGTTAGCACAATTATTGCCAAGTGGCTAAGGTGAAGTCTCAACAAAACACAGTACCACAAGAGATTAAGACAGAGGTGACACGGTGGTTTATCCCGTGGTTCGGCCAAGCCAATGCTTGCCTACTTCCACGTTGTGGCGTCCCAACGGACGAGGGTTGCAATCAACCCCTCCCAAGCGGTCCAAAGACCCACTTGAATACCACGGTGTTTTGCTTTTCCTTTCACTATCCCGTTCGCAAGGAATCTCCACAAATTGGAGTCTCTTGCCCTTACAAGTATATGATCACAAAGAAAGCACAGAGTAAGGGAGGGAAGCAACACACACAAATCCACAACAAAAGCGCACACACACGGCCAAGACTCGAGCTCGAATGACTATCTCAGAGTTCACGCTAGAACAGAGCTCGAATCACTTAGAATTACAAACGAATGCGCAAAGAACTTGTGTGGATGATCAAGAATGCTCAAGAGTTGCTTGTGTGTCTCCTCCATGCGCCTAGGGGCTCCTTTTATAGCCCCAAGGCAGCTAGGAGCCGTTGAGAGCAAATCCGGAAGGCCATCCTTGCCTTCTGTCGTCGGGGGCACCGGACAGTCCGGTGCACACCGGACATGTCCGGTGACCGATTTCTTTCCTTATCCAGCGCTTCCCAACCGTTGCAGACCGGCGGAGATCTGAGAGCCGTTGGCGCACCGGACAGTCCGGTGCACACCGGACAGTCCGGTGCTGTCTTCCGACCGTTGGCTCTGGCCACGTGTCCCACGCGGATTGCGCGGCCGACCGTTGGCCCTGGCCGACCGTTGGCTCACCGGACAGTCCGGTGCACACCGGACAGTCCGGTGAATTTTAGCCGTACGCCGTCGGCGAATTCCCGAGAGCGGCCAGTTCGCGCCGAGTTGGCCTGGCGCACCGGACACTGTCCGGTGCACACCGGACAGTCCGGTGCTCCAGACCGAGCTGGGATTTGGCTGCACACAGCCAAGTCTTTCTCTCCCCTTTTCTCTTTTTCTTCTTTCTGTTTCTAACACTTAGACAATTATGTTAGTCCACAAAACCAATGTACTAAGGCTTAGAAACATACCTTCATCTCATGATTTGCACCTTGTTCATCCATGTCCACAAATTCACAATTAAGCACATGTGTTGGCACTCAATCACCAAAATACTTAGAAATGGCCCAAGGGCACATTTCCCTTTCACTGTGCGAGCTTCGGACTGTTCTCTGAAGTCCCTTTAATGTTGAGCATATTGGCCCCCTTCTGGCTGCTGGCCTTGTGGCAGCGGTGGTGGAGGCGGAGGTTGTTGCCAGGAAGCTTGAGGTTGACTCGCCGAAGCAACAGAAACTGCAGGGTGATTGCCTACATATTCTGGAATGTAAGGCGAATGATACGAAGCAGTGTGCATGATCTGCTTCGGCTGACCCTGTTGTGCTGCAGCTTCAGCTATCTCCTTTTGCTTCTGGATGGTAACATGGCACATCCTGGTGGTATGGCCCTTGTTTTCACCACAGAACAAGCAAAATGTTCTCCTTGGTTGATCTCCAAATCTTCCGCCGAAGCCCCTGGCGCCTCTGCCTCTTGGAGCTGGCGGCCGGAAGGAGCTTTGCTGTTGCCCCGAAGCCTGTGAGGAGCACTGTGGCCTTTGCTGCTGACTCCCCTTATCATCATTTTGAGTAGAGTTGTGAATTGACCTGACGTGCCTCGGATAAAATCTTCCACTGAAGCCCCTGGTCATTTCGGAAAACCTGAAAGCTTCCTCCCTTCTTTGACGAAAATCATTGTCGGCCCGAATATACTCGTCCATCTTCTGGAGCAGCTTCTCCAAAGTTTGAGGAGGTTTCCTAGCAAAGTACTGAGCTGAAGGTCCTGGCCGAAGTCCCTTGATCATGGCCTCAATTACAATTTCGTTGGGCACTGTTGGCGCCTGTGCCCTCAAACGTAAGAACCTCCGGACATACGCCTGAAGGTATTCTTCGTGATCCTGGGTGCACTGGAATAGAGCTTGAGCAGTGACCGGCTTCGTCTGAAACCCTTGGAAGCTGGTTAACAACATGTCCTTCAGCTTTTGCCATGAAGTGATCGTTCCTGGTCGAAGGGAGGAATACCAGGTTTGAGCAACACTCCTGACAGCCATAACAAAAGATTTTGCCATGATTGCAGTATTGCCACCATACGAAGATACTGTTGCTTCGTAGCTCATCAAAAACTGCTTCGGGTCTGAATGACCGTCGAACATGGGAAGCTGGGGCGGCTTGTAGGACGAAGGCCAAGGTGTAGCCTGCAGCTCAGCGGACAGAGGAGAAGCATCATCAAAAGCAAAATTTCCATGGTGGAAATTCTCATACCAGTCATCTTCGTTGAAGAAACCCTCCTGATGAAGATCCTTGTGCTGAGGCCTTCGGTTCTGCTCATCCTGAGTAAGATGACGAACTTCTTCAGAGGCTTCGTCTATCTGCCTTTGCAGTTCTGCTAGCCTGGCCATCTTTTCCTTCTTCCTCTGCACCTGTTGATGAAGCATCTCCATGTCTCTGATTTCTTGGTCTAGCTCATCCTCTTGCGGTGTCGGGCTGCCAGCCTTCCTCTTCTGGCTTCGGGCCTCCCGAAGAGAGAGAGAGTCTCCTGATTGGGGTCCAGCGGTTGCAGAACTGCAGCCCCAGTTGCTGAAGCTTTCTTCGGCGCCATAGTGAAGGTTTATGATTGCCGAAGATGTTCAAAACTCAGAGTGGAAGTGAGTTCACCAGAGGTGGGCGCCAATGTTGGGGACTTGTTCTCAAATGCTATGAGTTAAGAACAAGGCAACACAAAAAATGTTAAGCGTTAAAGTCCTTCGAAGCATTATTTCCCTTGGAATATAATGATTTTCGGACGAAGGTTATGAAGGGCATACCTTCATCAACACAACATATAATAATGAAGAAAGAATTATTATAAAATATAAAGGATAACGTAAACAATTATGTATAATCATCAACTCATTTTTTATATTATCACTATGGAAAAATAGAAATGATATCAAATTACAAATGTACCTTCGGCTTGAAAGAAGGTGTTGGTACAAGCGTGACACAAAAGTAAAATGCCAAGTCAGGGTGTCCAGTACGGGAGCACTGTTCACCTATTTATAGGCACGGGACGCAGCCCATGTAAAATTACATCTGTGCCCTTTACATTTGGTAGTAATTCTATAGTAATTCACCGAGGTCCGAATAGCCTTTTCATCTTTAAGTCGGTTTCATTTTCTGCTATCACGCAGAAGCTTTCCTGCTCACGGCTTCGGCGCTGTATCAACCTTCGTATTCTTTGGGCTTCTCCCCCTGTGATACCGATTCGAGTCCGAAGATACCTGTTCACACATTATACTCCCGAAACATAGTTTAAATCATATTTTTGAGGACCTTCGGAAGCCGAAGGCCCCCAACAGATGCCAACACAAACCAAAGCAAATATAAAAGTGCAGAATTGAACTAGTTTGCATAAGGTAAGTGCAAAGGTTGCTTGGAATGAAACCAATAATTATTTCTACTAGATATGCACGGATGGCTTTCTTCATTTTAAAATTTTGGACCACGCTTGCACCACTTGTTTTGTTTTGCAATGTTTTGGAAATTCTTTTTCAAAATCTTTTGCAAATAGTCAAAGCTATATGAATAAGATTTTGGGAAGCATTTTCAAGATTTGAAATTTTCTCCCCCTGTTTCAAATGCTTTTCCTTTGACTAAACAAAAACTCCCCCTTAATGAAATCCTCCTCTTAGTGTTCAAGAGGGTTTTAGATATCAATTTTGAAGAGGGTATACCAATTTGAAATTATATCAAAAATAAGATACCAATTTGAAAATCTTAAAAAACACTTCTTTAATACAAATTTTTAAATTGGTGGTGGTGCGGTCCTTTTGCTTTGGGCTAATACTTTCTCCCCCTTTGGCATGAATCGCCAAAAACGGATACTTGTGAGTGAAATATAAGCCCTTTGTTACTTTCTCTCCCTCTGGCAAACAAAAATAGGAATGAAGGATTATACCAAAGTGAAGAGCGTTGTGGAGTGACGGCGAAGGATGAATAATTCGATGGAGTGGAGTGGAAGCCTTTTGTCTTTGCCGATGACTCCATTTCCCTTTCAATCTATGACTTAGCATAATATTCACTTGAAAACACATTATTCATAGCACATGAAAGAGATGATCAATGGTATATAAATGAGCTATGTGTGCAAAATATCAATCAAAATTCCTAGAATCAAGAATATTTAGCTCATGCCTAAGTTTGGTAAATGTTTTCTCATCTAGTGGCTTGGTAAAGATATCGGCTAATTGTTCTTTAGTGTTAATTTAAGCAATCTCGATATCCCCCGTTGTTGGTGATCCCTCAAAAAGTGATACCGAATGGCTATGTGCTTAGTGCGGTTGTGCTCAACGGGATTATCCGCCATGCGGATTGCACTTTCATTATCACATAGGAGAGGAACTTTGGTTAATTTGTAACCATAGTCCCTAAGGGTTTGCCTCATCCAAAGCAATTGCGCGCAACAGTGGCCTGCGGCAATGTACTCGACTTCGGCGGTAGAAAGAGCTACAAAATTTTGTTTCTTAGATGCCCAAGACACCAGAGATCTCCCCAAGAACTGGCAAGTCCCTGATGTGCTCTTTCTATCAATCTTACACCCTGCCCAATCAGCATCGGAATAACCAATTAAATCAAAAGTGGATCCCCTGGGGTACCAAAGGCCAAACTTAGGAGTATAAACTAAATATCTCAAGATTCGTTTCACGGCCCTAAGGTGAACTTCCTTAGGATCGGCTTGGAATCTTGCACACATGCATATGGAAAGCATAATATCCAGTTGTGAAGCACATAAATAGAGTAAAGAACCTATCATCGACCGATATACCTTTTGATCTACGGATTTACCTCCCGTGTCGAGGTCGAGATGCCCATTGGTTCCCATGGGTGTCTTGATGGGCTTGGCATCCTTCATCCCAAACTTGGTAAGAATATCTTGAATGTACTTCGTTTGGCTAATGAAGGTGCCTTCTTGGAGTTGCTTGACTTGGAATCCTAAGAAATACTTCAACTCCCCCATCATTGACATCTCGAATTTTTGTACCATGATCCTACTAAACTCTTCACATGTAGATTTGTTAGTAGACCCAAATATAATATCATCAACATAAATTTGGCATACAAACAAATCATTGGCAATTGTTTTAGTAAAAAGAGTAGGATCGACTTTTCCGACTTTGAAGCCATTAGCGATAAGAAAATCTCTTAGGCATTCATACCATGCTCTTGGGGCTTGCTTGAGCCCATAAAGTGCCTTAGAGAGTTTATAGACGTGATTAGGGTACTCACTATCTTCAAAGCCGGGAGGTTGCTCAACATAGACCTCCTCCTTGATTGGTCCATTGAGGAAGGCACTCTTCACGTCCATTCGATAAAGCTTGAAGCCATGATAAGTAGCATAGGGAAGTAAAATGCGAATTGACTCAAGCCTAGCTATGGGTGCATAGGTTTCACCGAAATCCAAACCTTCGACTTGTGACTATCCCTTGGCCACAAGTCGGGCTTTGTTCCTTGTCACCACACCAGGCTCATCTTGCTTGTTGCGGAAGACCCACTTGGTTCCTACAACATTTTGGTTAGGACGTGGAACTAAATGCCATACCTCATTCCTCGTGAAGTTGTTGAGCTCCTCTTGCATTGCCAGCACCCAATCTGAATCTTGAAGTGCTTCCTCTACCCTATGTGGCTCAATAGAGGAAACAAAAGAGTAATGTTCACAAAAATGAGCAACACGAGATCGAGTGGTTACCCCCTTATGAATATCGCCAAAGATGGTGTTCACGGGGTGATCTCGTTGGATTGCTTGGTGGACTCTTGGGTGTGGAGGTCTTGGACCCTCATCATCTTCCTTGTCTTGATCATTAGCATCTCCCCCTTGATCATTGTCCTCCTCTTGAGGTGGCTCCCCTTGATCTTCATCATCATCATTTTGAGCTTGATCCTCATCTTGAGTTGGTGGAGATGCTTGCATTGAGGAAGATGGTTGATCTTGTGCATGTGAAGGCTCTTCGGATTCCTTAGGACACACATCCCTAATGGACATGTTCCTTAGCGCGATGCACGGAGCCTCTTCATCATCTAGCTCATCAAGATCAACTTGCTCTACTTGAGAGCCGTTAGTCTCATCAAACACAATGTCACAAGAAACTTCAACTAGTCCAGTGGACTTGTTAAAGACTCTATATGCCCTTGTGTTTGAGTCATAACCAAGTAAAAAGCCTTCTATAGCCTTAGGAGCAAATTTATATTTTCTACCTCTTTTAACAAGAATAAAGCATTTGCTACCAAAGACTCTAAAATATGAAACATTGGGCTTTTTACCGGTGAGGAGTTCATAAGATGTCTTCTCGAGGTTTCGATGTAGATATAACCGGTTGATGGCGTAGCAAGCGGTGTTGACCGCCTCGGCCCAAAACGATCCGAAGTCTTGTACTCATCAAGCATGGTCCTCGCCATGTCCAATAGAGTTCTATTCTTCCTCTCCACTACACCATTTTGCTGTGGTGTGTAGGGAGAAGAGAACTCATGCTTGATGCCCTTCTCCTCAAGAAAGCCTTCAATTTGTGAATTCTTGAACTCCGTTCTGTTGTCGCTTCTTATCTTTTTGATTCTCAATCCGAACTCATTTTGAGCCTGTCTCAAGAATCCCTTTAAGGTCTCTTGGGTTTGTGATTTTTTCTGCAAAAAGAATACCCAAGTGAAGTGAGAATAATCATCCACAATAACTAGACAGTACTTACTCCCGCCAATGCTTATGTAAGCGATCGGGCCGAATAGGTCCATGTGGAGTAGCTCGAGTGGCCTGTCAGTCGTCATGATGTTCTTGTGTGGATGATGAACACCAACTTGCTTTCCCGCTTGACATGCGCTGCAAACCCTGTCTTTCTCAAAATGAACATTTGTTAGTCCCAAAATGTGTTCTCCCTTTAGAAGCTTGTGAAGATTCTTCATCCCAACGTGGGCTAGTCGGCGATGCCAGAGCTAACCCATGTTAGTCTTAGCAATTAAGCAAGTGTCGAGTTCAGCTCTATTAAAATCAACTAAGTATAGCTAACCCTCTAACACTCCCTTAAATGCTACTGAATCATCACTTCTTCTAAAGACAGTAACACCTAAATTTGTAAAAAGACAGTTGTAACCCATTTTGCATAATTGAGACACAGAAAGCAAGTTATAGTCTAAAGAATCTACAAGAAAAACATTGGAAATAGATTGGTCAGGTGATATAGCAATTTTACCCAATCCTTTGACCAAACCTTGGTTTGCATCCCCGAATGTGATAGCTCTTTGGGGATCTTGGTTTTTCTCATAGGAGGAGAACATCCTTTTCTCCCCTGTCATGTGGTTTGTGCACCTGCTATCGATGCTCCAACTTGAGCCCCGGATGCATAAACCTACAAAACAAATTTAGGCCTTGTTCTTAGGTACCCAAACGGTCTTGGGTCGTTTGACATTAGAAACAAGCACCTTGGGTACCCAAACACAAGTCTTTGACCCCTTGTGTTTGCCCCCAACATATTTGGCAACTACTTTGCCTGATTTGTTAGTGAGCACATAGGAAGCATCAAAAGTCTTGAATGAAATGTTATGACCATTTGATGCAATAGGAGTTTTCTTCTTAGGCATTTTAACATGTGTAGAACGCCTAGAGCTAGAAGCCTCATTCTTATAAATAGAAGCATGGTGAGAATGAGTCTTCTTGCATGAATTCTCCTAATCTTATCCTCAGGATAACCAGCAGGATATAAAATATAGCCCTCGTTATCCTGAGGCATGGGAGCCTTGCCCTTAACAAAATTAGACAATCTTTTAGGAGGAGCATTAAGCTTGACATTGTCTCCCTGTTGGAAGCCAATGCCATCCTTAATGCCAGGGCGTCTCCCACTATAAAGCATTCTACGAGCAAATTTAAATTTCTCATTGTCTAGTTCATGCTCGGCAATTTTAGCATCTAATTTAGCTATATGATCATTTTGTTGTTTAATCATAGCAAGGTGATCATGAATAGCATCAATGTTAATATCTCTACATCTAGTGCAAATAGAAACATGATCAAGCGTAGATGTAGAGGATTTGCAATCATTTAATTCAACAATCTTAGCATGTAAAATAGCATTCTCATCTCTAAGATTGGTAATAGAAATATTGCAAACATCTATTTCCTTAGCGTTAGCAATTAATTTTTCATTCTCATTCTTAAGGCTAGCAAGAGATTCATCCAACATGTCAATCTTAGCTATTAAACTAGCATTATCATTTCTAAGATTAACAATTAAATCATCAAAAACATTTGATTTCTCAACCTTAGCAATTAATTTGGCATTTTCATTTCTAAGGCTAGAAATAGTTTCATGGCAAGTGCTAAGCTCACTAGTTAATTTTTCATTTTTCTCTACCTCCTGAGCATAAGCATTTTTAGTCTTAACATGCTTTTTGTTTTCCTTAATAAGGAAGTCCTCTTGGCTATCCAAGAGTTCATCCTTCTCATGAATAACACTAATTAATTCATTCAATTTATCTTTTTGTTGCATGTTAAGATTGGCAAAAAGAGTAAGCAAGTTGTCCTCATCATCACTAGAATTATCCTCATCACTAGAAGTTGCATACTTAGTGGAGGATCTTGATTTTACCTTCTTCTACTTGCCGTCCTTTGCCATGAGGCACTTGTGGCCGACGTTGGGGAAGAGAAGGCCTTTGGTGACGGCGATGTTTGCGGCGTCCTCATCGGAGGAGGAGTCGGTGGAGCTCTCGTCGGAGTCCCACTCTCGGCAAACATGGGCATCGCCACCCTTCTTCTTGTAATACTTCTTCTTTTCTCTTCTCTTTCCCTTCTTGTCGTCGCCCCTGTCACTATCACTAGATAAAGGACATTTAGCAATAAAATGACTCGGCTTACCACATATGTAGCAAACCTTCTTGGAACGGGGCTTGTAGTCTCTCCCCTTCCTTTGCTTGAGGATTTGGCGAAAGCTCTTGATGATGAGCGCCATTTCCTCGTTGTCGAGCTTGGAGGCGTCGATGGGGATCCTACTTGGTGTAGAGTCCTTTTTTTTCTTCCGTCGCCTTGAATGCGACGGGTTGCACCTCGGGTGTTGAGGTGGTGCCTTGCTCAATGATTTTCTTGGAGCCTTTGATCATCAATTCAAAGCTCACAAATTTTCCTATCACTTCCTCAGGAGACATTAGTTTATAAATTGGATCACCACAAATTAATTGAACTTGTGTAGGGTTAAGAAAAACGAGTGATCTAAGAATAACCTTGACCATTTCATGGTCATCCCATTTTGTGCTCCCGAGGTTGCGCACTTGGTTCACCAAAGTCTTGAGCCGGTTGTACATTGCTTGTGGCTCCTCCCCTTGATGAAGCATGAAGCGACCGAGCTCCCCCTCGATCGTCTCCCTCTTGGTGATCTTGGTCACCTCGTCTCCTTCGTGCGCGGTCTTGAGTAAGTCCCAAATCTCCTTTGCACTCTTCAACCCTTGCACCTTATTATACTCCTCTCGACTTAGAGAGGCGAGGAGTATAGTAGTGGCTTGGGAGTTGAAGTGTTGGATTTGTTCGACCTCCTCCGAATTGTAATCCTTGTCCCCCTTCTTTGGTACCTACGCTCCATACTCAACAATATCCCATATGCTTTTGTGGAGTGAGGTTAGGTGATGCCTCATTTTATCACTCCACATAGAATAATCTTCACCATCAAACATAGGTGGCTTGCCTAATGGGACTGAAAGTAATGGAGTGCGTTTTGAAATACGGGGGTAGCGAAGGGGCATCTTACTATACTTCTTGTGCTCATGGCGCTTAGAAGTGGCGGATGCTGATTCCGAGCCGGAGGTGGAGGGTGACGAAGAGTCGGTCTCGTAGTAGACCACCTTCTTCATCTTCTTTTTCTTGTCACCCTTCTGTTGGGACTTGATGGAGGAAGAGGATTCCTCCTTATGCTTGTGGGCGGACTCACTTGAGTGTGTTCTTCCCGAGCTTGCGGACATGTCACCGGTCCCGATCTCCCTCTTGGCGGATGCTCCCGACATCACTTTGAGCGGTTAGGCTCTAATGAAGTACTGGGCTCTGATACCAATTGAAAGTCGCCTAGAGGGGGGGGGTGAATAGGCAAATCTAAAATTTATAAAGTTTAACCACAACTATAAGCCAGGGTTAGTGTTAGAAATATAATCGAGTCCGAAAGAGAGGGCGAAAACAAATCACAAGCAAATAAGGCGGATGACACGGTGATTTGTTTTACCGAGGTTCGGTTCTTGCAAACCTACTCCCCGTTGAGGTGGTCACAAAGACCGGGTCTCTTTCAACCCTTTCCCTCTCTCAAACGGTCATCTAGACCGAGTGAGCTTCTCTTCTCAATCAATCGGGACACTAAGTCCCCACAAGGACCACCACACAATTGGTGTCTCTTGCCTTGATTACAATTGAGTTGGAAACAAGAAAGAAGGAAGAAGAAAAGCAATCCAAGCGCAAGAACTCAAATGAACACAATTGTCTCTCTCACTAGTCACTATTTGATTGGAATGATCTTTGGACTTGGGAGAGGATTTGATCTCTTTGTTTGTGTCTTGGAATGAAGTCTAGAGCTCTTGTATGAGGTTTGATGGCTAAAAACTTGGATGCATTGAAGTGTGGTGGTTGGGGGGTATTTATATCCCCAACCACCAAAATGACCGTTGGTGGAGGTTGCTGTCATATGGCGCACCGGACACTGTCGAGTGCGCCAGCCACGTCACCAGGCCGTTGGGTTCTGACCGTTGGAGCTTCTGACAACTAGGCCACCGGACAGTTCCGTCGTGCACCGGACAGGTCCTGTTCACTGTTCGGTGTGCCTTCTGATGCCTGCTCTGACTTCTGCGCACGCAGACGCACACTGTAGCGTTTCACTGTAGCGTTGCAGACGATCGTTGGCGCGGTATAGCCGTTGCTCCGCTGGCACACCGGAGAGTCCGGTGCTACACCGGACAGTCTGGTGAATTATAGCGGAGTGGCTCCCAGAATTCCCGAAGGTGGCAAGTTCGGAGTAGAGTTCCCTAGTGCACCGGACACTGTCCAGTGGCACACCGGACAGTCCGGTGCGCTAGACCATGGCTGCCTTTGGGTTGTCTTTTGTTCTTTTTATTTGAACACTTTCTTGGACTTTTATTGGTTTGTGTTGAACCTTTGGCACCTGTAGAACTCATAATCTAGAGCAAACTAGTTAGTCCAATTAATTTGTGTTGGGCAATTCAACCACCAAAATTCATATAGGAAAAAGGTGTAAGCCTATTTCCCTTTCAGCATCAAGTGAGATGGGCCTGAGAGCCACCTAAAGTTTATCATAGTGGTAACCTATTCTATGTGATCGGAGATCCCATGAATTAGAATGGTGAAACAAGCTAGTGATAGACTGAGAGGAAAGACCCTTAATAAGGTTCATTTCAGATGCACATCTTTCCTTACTGTAAGGTAGGTTGGTGTTTACACCTTAATATGTTCCAAGTGGCTTTGTGAAGCAAAGATGTTGTCCTATAGAACATCTTTAGAGGAACATACCTATATGGGTTAACTGCTAGTCACAGTTTATGAGATCTGGGTGGTCTATAGATACCCATGAAAGGCTATGGAGTTTGACTTATATGCTCCAACTAGAGGGGATGCTCTTAGTAATCTAGTATTAGTAAAGAGTTTAGTTGAAACTTATTCCACGCAAAACTGCTAACTCAAGGCCTAGTCCATTGTGCAGTTGTGGTTAATTGTAGTTTAGGTTCTAGGTGGATGTTCAACTTAATAGTCTCCATCGAAACACCAGTATATCAAACGTTTGAGATGATGAGAGCATTTTAGTGTGACTTAGCATTTGCTGGGGATTGTTGGATTAATGTAGACCTGTCCTAAATTAATATTCAATAATAGTCAATGCTAAAGACTCACTTTAATGCTACGATGTACTAAAACTTTAGTACCATACCGAAAGTTCAAGGGACAAATCAATCAACTTAAATAGGTGGACCATTGGTGCATCTATTGAGAAGTTGAGAAAAGGATGAAGGACTGCCACACGCGCGCGCTGCCGGCCTGGCCAGGCCGTGGCCAAGGCCATGGTAAATCGAACCTTGGTCCGAATATTGCTTCCTAACGGTTGCGCATTTTGCCTAGAGTGATGACCGTCCATTACTATCGTCCGTTACTGACCGTTTCCTCTGTTATGGATAGTAATGGACGGGTTGTAATGGCTGTCGGCTAGTAACGGTGAGAGAAGCATTTTGGTGCACAAGCGACAAACGCAACACAACAATCAGGATGCATGCTCGTCCTATCCGGCATCACAAGTTTTACCAACATAATGTGGTAATAGTGTTCTATATCGGTGGCATACCTACGTTCTCTCTCGGTATATTGCTATTTGTCAACTACACATACGTGTTCGAGGTTAGTGTTCCTGCAGAAAATTCCATCACAGCTTAGTTTTCCATGATGCAATTCACACATGACAGTTTATCACAATTTATACTCCATATATTTCTATATGGAGGTCAGCTCCTCATTAAACGCCAAGCCACACATAGGCGCCGCTGCCACACTTTAACCATAGGGCAGCCCATTATGGTAACTCACCTTCTTACCTAAGCATAGGTGCATCGTTGCAAGTACATTACACTTCTCAGTATTCCCATGTATGTATACCCATACACACACATGGGGTACTGAATCCCATAAAAGTAAATAATCCACATCGTAGCCTTCATATATACATATGAAGAACATGTATATAGTCAAGCGCCATATTTATGCACTCCCCTAGATTGATGTTTGTTCTTCATGCTCTCACAACTCACCTTACCTGAGCGTCGATCCATTCAAGATTGAATGGCCCAAAAACTAACATTACACATGTATGCAATATCCCCCAGGTCGTGGGTTAGTGTTTTGAACTAAGCAATCTGGTAGTCCTTAATTTAGGGCTTAACAGAGGATGTCACTAGCATTATAGTTTTTCAAATCCGTTTTTCAAAATCAAACAGTGGGTTTAGTTGAAAATAGATTTTCCAAAACCAAAACTTTGTTTTGAAAATACGTATGTAACTTTATATACCTAATCTTGCTCCGATGCCAGTTAAATTTCCTCGATTATCAAGCCTACACCGGCTCGGTCCTTAAACGACTCAGACAGAGACACTACACCGAGATTCCCTTCTCGTGCAAGTTAGCCGCCCAATCTCGATTTTAACTTATTTCTCAAAATTTGGTACCTGGCAGAGGTACTCTATTCAGATGTTGAATCCACCATGGCCATATGGATTCACCATCCTAAGTTGTTTTTCTAAAGGTTCCCATATGCCATGTTACACATCATTCTTTTGAAAACAAGTTTTAATCTTCTAAGAAGCGCTAAGCATCATTAATTATCTTTATAAAAGAGGTATCGAGGAATGGTAATCAATTTTCCAAGGAAGAAAATGCATCAATTATTTTATCACACTACTCCTATTACTTAATGCATCATATAAGGTGTCTCTTGCTTTGATTACAAGTCACTTGAGAATAAGAAGGGAAAAGAAAAAGGCCAAACCAAGCAACAAGAGCAACAAAGAACACAAGTGATCCTCACAAGCCCTAATGCACTAGAGTTGATTTTGGTGCTTTGAGTGGATTGATTGCTTTGATTGTGTCTTGGTGTGTTGGGCTTTTGCTCTTGCAATGAATGTAGAATTCAGAATACTTGGATAGGAGTGAATGAGGTGGTTGGGGGGTATTTATAGCCTCCCAACCACTTCTAGCCGTTGGCTGATTTCTGCCGGCGATGGGCACACCGGACAGTCCGGTGCGCCACCGGACAGCCACTGTGCACTGTCCGGTGCGCGCCACGTCAGCGCAACCGTTAGGGTTTGGAGCTGGTCGACCGTTGGAGTCGTTGTCGTCTTGCTTCACCGGACAGTCGGTGCCACACCGGACAGTCCGGTGCCCTCTGACTTCTGCGCTCTGACTTCTAACAAGCACTGTTCACCGCGACAGGTGATCGTTGGCGCGAAGGGAGTTGTTGCTCGACTGGTTCACCGGACAGTCTGGTGAATTATAGTGGAGCGCACCCTGGAATTCCCGAGAATGGCTGGTTTGGAGTTGTACGACCCTATTGCACCGGACACTGTGTAACACCCGGTTTTAAAGAAACAAAGCCGGGTGCATCTCATACATGCGCCAAAGAAGACAACATATATAATAACAGAGTGTATAGAGATAAATGTCATAAACATCAGAGTATTTATTACATAGCGGAAGACTTATTACAAAATAAAAGTATAACCATAAAACGAACTAAGGATCGTCGGCGCCAATGTCGACTGAGAAACGCCACCTAGATCAGATCGAACTCCTCAGTGTTAGGCGGCTCCTCCTGAACCACCTGCTCTTCTCCTGTGGGGGGGGGGTGTGAGACAGCAAGAGTGAGCTCACATACGTTCATAGCTCAACAAGTCGTGGGGAATAATGTGGCATGAACTCACCAAAGGTGGGAGTTCATGAAGTGTAAGGCTGATCAATGAAATAGAGGCTGAAGCTGAGCATTGCTTTTATAAGTTGGTCAAAATTTTATTAGCAATTACTAAGTGTAAGTGAATACCAAACCATAGTAATAATAAATAAAAGTAATAATAAAATAATCCCAAATGCAATGAAATGACAGGTTAAGTTTAAGTTCCATAATTTAATCATGTGAGTGTCCGAGCCGCTCATGACCGTGAGCACGGCTAGTATACCAGTTTTACACTCTGCAGAGGTTGCGCATCTTTACCCACAAGTCGTGTTACCCATTTGCCACGGAGTTGATCAGACTCCATACACCTCTACCTAGGAAGCGAGGCAGGGTACCACTACGAGGCCTTTACAAAGTTCCACTAGCTTCAGACTACCCGCTACAGTTTATAGGAAGCTCCAGTGCAGGGTTCCTGGCTGACCGCCATCGCAGCAAAATCAACCAGGGACCTCCCTACACTGACCACTCCCCTACTGCCCTTGCCCCTTTTGGGTAAGGTAGCCCTCCCCTAGCTTTCCTAGTTAATCAGCCAAGGGCGTCCCATTAAACCCTTGTGGTAGCACTGTTTTCCCGGGTGGTTCTCCATGTTCCCATTAACATAATGATCTTAACATGAACAAGGAAGAATAAAACAGATAACAATAAATAGTATAACAATGAGTGATGAATATCTCTATACCCAAATCCACATAAAGCAATAGCATGTACTACCCAAAACTTTAGTAGTAAAACCAGTGGTGAAGCAAGGTATAAAGATAGTCAAAATCTAGGGCATCCTATTGGGTCCCAGCAAAATTATCCTATGCAGATCATTATGAATAATAAGAACATGAATGGGTAAAAGAAGTGATCAAGGACACAACTTGCCTTCAACGAGCTCCTGCTCAGCAGTCTCTACTAGCTGAACCTCAGATTCCACAGTGGCTTGCTCGTCTACTCGCATCAATACAATACATACATAGTATAGCATAAATTAACATCACATCAAACATGCACATAGAATATACAGTAATAAACTAGACATTAAAATATGAGCACAGGAACTGGAATCATTAAATTTGGAGTTATAGATCTTAAGTTATGGATTTTCTAATGTTTTATGTGCTTAATACAAGATTAAGTGCTAGATAAATTTTAATGAGTCTTTTATGCCAAAACAGTGGTATTATTTAATAGAGAATATTATTACAAAATTATAGGAACCGAAATGGTCCAATTTGGAGATCATATGCATTTGTTATGAATTAAACAAGTTTCTGCAATTAAATTTGTACTAAAAATTATTTTCTGATTATTTTTCCTGGTTTTATCCACTATCTGGACTGCGCACAGATTTCCGGGAAGTGCAGGGACTAAACTATAAAGATTTCCGAGACTCACATCACCCAGCGCAGGATGGCGGGTTAATTCATCTAAAATGCAGGGTCTCTTTAGCAAAAGTTGAAGGCCGAAGGGGTATGGGCCGATCGTGGCCGTTGGATCTACTCGGGAGGGCTACGATTAGATCATTTATTAGCTGAAGCGGTATGAGTCTATGGCCCTCAGATCTGGGATCAACGATCACCATTTATCATGGCCAGACGCGATCCCAGCCATACACATCCACAGATCTACGGTGCACACGTGTTTTCCCAATCCTGCGCCCCGACACCAAATTCGTGGCACACAGTAAGGGTTGATCGGGGCCGTTCTCGCATAGATCAACGCTCCAGAGCTCATCCCCTACATCGCCCCTCACCTTTCTTCCTCCTCTCTCCTTCCCAGCCATCCCCAATCCCCAGGTCGGTCACAGACTTGGACCGCGACTGAGCCATGGTTGGCCACACCAGCCGCTGGAGCGACGGAGCTCAGCACCCATGGCGGCACACCACCGGTGAGACACCCACCAGCGTACCAGTTCTCCACCCGCCAACCCAGCTAGCTCTAAGTATAGAGAAGGACAAGACGAAAATAATTGGGTCCTTACCGGCTATTGAAGCGAAGGGGATGCCCTCGGCGCCGCCGGTGGTGGCGGGTGCGCGATAAAGAGCGCCCGACGTAGGTGGAAGCCGCGGAAGGGGCGCACGGCAGGAGGCAACAGTCAAATGAGTCGTGGTTACTTGCGCAACCGCCGGTGGTCGGTGAAACGCGGCGAGTGGATTGGACGCGGATGCGAGAAGGTCGGCGACGCCGGGATGGAGAGTGCCACCCACAGGCGGGGCACGAAGCTTTTATGCCCCAGGACGAAGTTTGGCGAGGATCACGGAGGATCCCAACAAAACCGGAGCGGCGACCATGCGGTGCACGGCTGCTTCGGTAATGGGAGACGAGACACTGTTGACCATGCGGGGGGGTACAAGCGTGTGGGTAGGGTGAGTCCGCAGTCGCGAGAGACTCGGACGAGCCACGACGGAAATCTCGGGCGGATCGGTTTCTGTTGAGAGATCCCAAAGCGGGCGCCGCTCGGTCTTCGTTTACGCGGATTCTGCGCAATGAACGGAGGTGGGTGATGGGTCTTACACGGTGGCCCCACCCACCGGTGTCCCATTCATGACTCCCACGCGAATGAGCGGCAGACGGGGATGGCCCACAAGTCTGTGATGCGGCGTACATGAGAAGTGGAGAGGGATGGAGTGGACCGTGCAGGTTTTGTGCGGCCACCGTGAGACCCGGGCCGAGAGCGTGAGATGAATGTGGAGATGGGCCGAGAGAAGAGGCTTTGGGCCCAGCGTGCATCAGATAGACTCCTTTCTTTTTTTTTCTTTCTTTTCCTTGCTTTTATTTTGTTTTCAAGTTTCAAATTCAATCAATTTTTTTGAATAAACTTCAAATGGAGTTTAAAATTTAAGTGCTCAAACAAAACTCCCACTTGAACGCGAAAGTGGAATATTTATTTATTAGCTTATCATAGCGTTTATGCTTCTATATGTATTATTGGTGAAAGAAACACATATTAAATTGAATAGGAAAACTCCTTATTATTATTATTATTTTTCTGAGAATTTAAATTATAATTTAAATTTTTATAAGTCAAATTTAAATCTGAGTCATTAAACCCTAATATTATATTTATTTGTTTAATCATTTGAGAGGATTAATCATATACTAGAGTCAATACCATTATTAATCCTCAAAGAGACCAACATGACTTCCTACTTTCTCAAAATGTATTTTAGGGTTTACAAATCCTACCCCCCTTAAAAATAATCTCGTCCTCGAGATTTAGGAAGGACTAGGGAAAAGATGGGGAAAATCTATACGAAGCTCTTCTTCCCTTTCCCAAGTGGCTTCATCTTCACCATGGTGACTCCATTGAACTTTGCACATCTTTATCACCTTATTTCTTGTAACTCGCGTCAAAGTATCCAAAATCTTGATGGGGTACTCAGCATAAGTCAGATCATCTTGAACACTAAGGTCTTCCATTGGTAGCTGCTCCTCAGGTACCCTGAGGCACTTCTTTAGCTGAGACACATGAAATACATCATGTACATCTGACAGATGATTGGGTAACTCCAGTTGATATGCAACTTCACCCACTCGCTTTAAGATCAAGAAAGGTCCAATGAAGCGAGGGGACAACTTTCCTTTAACTTTAAATCTCCTCATACCACGAAGTGGTGACACCTTCAAATATACATGATCACCCTCCTTAAACTCCAGTAGTCTTCTCCTATTATCAGCATAGCTCTTTTGCCTTGATTGTGCAATTCTCAAATTTTCTCTTATCATTCGAACTTGTTCTTCTGCCTCTTGTATAAGTTCAGGCCCAAATAACTGTCTTTCTCCAGTCTGATCCCAATATAGGGGAGTCCTGCATTTCCTGCCATACAAAGCCTCAAATGGTGACATCTTCAAACTGGCCTGATAGCTATTATTATAAGAAAACTCAGCATATGGTAAACTCTTCTCCCAACTGCCACCATGTTTAAGAGCACAAGCTCTTAACATATCCTCCAGCACTTGATTAGTTCTCTCTGTCTGTCCATCAGTCTGGGGATGGTAAGCGGAACTAAAATTCAACTTTGTATCCAAACTCTCATGCAACTTCTTCCAAAACCGAGAAGTAAACTGTGATCCTCGATCAGACACGATCTTCTTAGGCACTCCATGTAGACAAACTATCTGAGTCATATACAATTCTGCTAGCTTGGCTCCCGTATAATTAGTCCTCACAGGTATAAAATGAGCCACCTTTGTCAATCTGTCCACAATTACCCAAATAGAGTCATATCCTGCTGGAGTGCGGGGTAGTCCAACAATAAAATCCATACCAATTTCTTCCCATTTCCACTCAGGTATCTTCAATGGGTGCAATAATCCAGCGGGTCTTTGATGTTCGGCCTTAACTCTTTGACATACATCACACTTAGCCACATGAGCAGCCACATCTCTTTTCAGTCCGTACCACCAATACTTTCGCTTCAAATCTTGATACATCTTAGTGCTACCAGGGTGGATGGAGTAATCAGAATCATGAGCTTCTTTCAATATAGCCTCACGGAGGCTATCGATCTCTGGAACACATATCCGATCTTTGAACCATATAGTACCTTGCTCATCCTCCGTGAATTCTGGAACTCTTCCTTCAGTAATAAGATCCTTGATCTCTTGAATCTTAGCATCACCAATCTGACCTTTACGAATCTCTTGCTCCAAAGTAGGTTCCAACTCAACGGTAACTCCTTCAGTATGAGTAACAATTCCCAGGTTGAGCTTCTCAAAGTCTTTTGCTAATTCATCGGGTAACTGGACAACAAAAGCGGAGTGAACATGCTCCTTCCGGCTCAAGGCATCTGCGACCAAATTCGCCTTGCCCGGCTGATAATGAATCTCCAGGTCATAATCCTTGATGAGCTCCAACCAACGGCGTTGCCTAAGGTTGAGATCCTTCTGAGTGAATATGTACTTCAAACTCTTATGATCCGTATATACTTGGCACTTAGTTCCCATAATGTAGTGTCTCCAAATCTTAAGTGCATGCACAACGGCAGCCAATTCCAAATCATGAGTGGGGTAGTTCAATTCATGTTTCCTCAACTGACGAGATGCATAGGCAATCACATGACCTTCTTGCATAAGCACACATCCAAGTCCTTGGCCACATGCATCACAGTAAATGTCAAATCCCTTCTGCAGATCTGGCATAATCAATACTGGAGGTGACATCAATCTCTCCTTCAACTGGTCAAAGCTCTCTTGACATTTCTCATCCCACTTAAATCCTTTTCCTTTCTCCAAAAGTGATGTCATAGGCTTGGCAATTTTAGAGAATCCTTCAATAAATCTCCGATAATATCCTGCGAGTCCCAAGAAACTCCGAATCTCCGTAACTGTAGTGGGCACTCTCCACTCCATTATCTCCTTCACTTTAGCAGGATCCACTGCTATTCCTCCATTAGAAATAATATGACCAAGGAACGGTACCTTGTCAATCCAAAACTCGCACTTGCTGAACTTAGCGTAGAGTTGATTATCTCGTAACTTCTGTAGCACCAACCTTAGATGTAGTTCATGATCACTTTCATTCTTAGAATAGATAAGAATATCGTCGATAAACACCACGACGAACCTGTCCAAATACTCCATAAACACTTTGTTCATCAAATTCATGAAATAAGCCGGTGCATTGGTTAGTCCAAATGACATAACAGTAAACTCATATAATCCATATCGAGTCGAGAAAGCCGTCTTAGGAATATCCGATGGTCTAATCCTCATCTGATGGTAACCGGATCGGAGATCAATCTTCGAGAATACTCTAGCACCTCGCATCTGATCAAATAAATCCTCAATACGGGGCAACGGATACTTGTTCTTCACCGTAACATCATTAAGAGATCTATAATCCACACACATCCGTTGCGATCCATCCTTCTTCTGCACAAATAACACCGGTGCTCCCCAAGGTGAGGAACTCGGACGAATGTAACCAGCCTCTTGTAACTCCGTTAACTGCTTCTTCAGTTCCTTCAACTCCTCTACGGACATTCTATATGGCCGTTTAGAAATAGGGGCGGTTCCAGGTAAGAGATCAATCACAAACTCAACTTCTCTATCAGGTGGCATCCCTGGTAACTCCTCTGGAAAGACATCCGGAAAATCTCTAACCACCCGGATGTTGTCACCAACAAACTCCTCAGGCATAAAGAACATTGCACGCATGGATGAGGAGGTTACTGCAATATTAACTTGAAACCTTTCTCCTTTAGTGGTAGTGAGTTCTACGGTACCTCTACCACATGCTATAACGGCCTTTGCCTTCCTTAGCCATGACATACCAAGGATCAAATCTATACTGCTTGACTCTAATATTATAGCAGTAGCTCCAAATTCTCTACCCATAATAGTTAATGTCAATCTTCGTGTCATTTGATTTGCCTCAACAGGCCCTTTAGGTGTAATTACTATAAGGGGTTTTCTCATATTTAGCAGTGGTATTTCATTTGTGTTGGCATAACGAGCAGACATGAATGAATGTGTAGCACCAGAATCAAATAATATTGTTGCAGGAATTGCATTAACATAAAACATACCAATTACGAGGTCCCCACCATCAGGAGTATCATCAACGCTGACTTGATTCACCCTGGCTATAGAATATCCCTTGCCAGGGGTCTGTTGCTTGTTCTGAGCTGGAGTAGTAGCAATCCTCTGTGGGCAGACATTTGCATAATGACCAATCTTCCCACACTTGAAACATTGAGTGCCCGGACTCTGTCCTGCAAACTTCGTCGGGGTGCCCGTGGGAGTAGCCTGTCGAGGAGGTGGAGTCCTCAGTGGTGATTGCTGAACTGGGCGTGGTCCTCCTGGTCGAGTCGGTGTACCCTGTGGTGAACTGTAGCAAGGACGAACACTGCTGCTACCCTGTCCTTGTGAGATAGCCTTCCTCTTCAAATCACCCAATTGAACACGCTTGTGTTCAATAGCAAGAGCCTTATCCAATAGCCTCTGAAAGGATGGAAAGGTGTGTGCAACCAGTGCATACTGCAAGGGTCCATTCAGTCCTTCAATAAAATGCTCCTGCTTCCTCTCGTCTTCAGCAACTTCTTCAGGGGCATATCTGGATAACTGAATAAACTTGTCGCGGTACTCGCTGACTGACATACTTCCTTGCTTCAGCGACAGAAACTCCTTCTTCTTGATCTTTATCATCCCAGCTGGAATATGGTAGTTCCTGAATTGTGTACTGAACTCTGCCCAAGTAATAGTATCCGCAGCATCATGGGCAGCAGTATAAGAATCCCACCAGTCAGCAGCAGGACCAGTTAGACGTCCAGAAGCATATAAAACCTTCTCCCGGTCAGTGCATTGTGCAATGTTGAGCATCTTCTCAATTGCTTTCAGCCAATCATCTGCATCAAGTGGATCTGGCGAACTGGCAAAGGTCGGTGGCTTATGACTCATAAACTCCCGGTGCTTATCTCGAGGTGGAACTGGTGGTGGTGGTGGAGGCAATGGCACTTGTTGCTGTTGCTGCTGCTGTTGAAGTTGTTGTTGCAGCTGCTGTTGTTGCGCCCTCCTTTCCTGGCGTATCTCATCTCTCTCCTGGCGCAACTCCTGGCGTATGTCTTCTCTTTCCTGACGCATCTCTTGGCGTTCTTGCTGCATCTGGGCACGCATATCAGCCATTGTGTCCGCCATTTGCTGCATCACCGCCATCTGAGCAGCAACCAGTGGGTCAACTCCGCCTGGTGGAGGATTAGGAGGATTCATCTCTGCAGGCTGTGGCTGAGGTTGTCTATATATCCTTCGAGTGTGTCGATTAGGAGGCAAATCAATTCCACCACCCCTCCTGGTATTGACCATCTGAGTTAGACGCATATGGTAAGAGAATAGTAGACAAGGCAGTAATTACAAATCATGTTACTCTGGGGGATTTATTAGCTAAGCAGATTAATATTTCACCTACTAAAGCTAATTCAATTCCTTATGTTGGTACATGCTAAGATGTCCATCTATAATAATTCAATCAATCAAAGAAGCAAATCATGCATTTAGCACCAGCACAATCAACCAACATTTTTTTTAAGAAAATAGTTTTAAATTTTGTCTCGGGTTCCCTAACTCTTAAGAATGTCATAGGGGTAGGGATTCCAAGATTTGAAATCCATCTTGTCTTAGAGTAGAAAAGGTAAGAATGATTAGAGTAGAACAGTAGAAGGTGAGACAAGATTAAGATAAGTATAGAGAGAATCAGAGTCAGGTAAGTATAGAATGAATCAGAATGAGATAAGTAGGTAAGAGTTGTCCATTTCTATCTAGGTCTCGTCCTATAGTCAACATTTCCTCTGATACCACTTCTGTAACACCCGGTTTTAAAGAAACAAAGCCGGGTGCATCTCATACATGCGCCAAAGAAGACAACATATATAATAACAGAGTGTATAGAGATAAATGTCATAAACATCAGAGTATTTATTACATAGCGGAAGACTTATTACAAAATAAAAGTATAACCATAAAACGAACTAAGGATCGTCGGCGCCAATGTCGACTGAGAAACGCCACCTAGATCAGATCGAACTCCTCAGTGTTAGGCGGCTCCTCCTGAACCACCTGCTCTTCTCCTGTGGGGGGGGTGTGAGACAGCAAGAGTGAGCTCACATACGTTCATAGCTCAACAAGTCGTGGGGAATAATGTGGCATGAACTCACCAAAGGTGGGAGTTCATGAAGTGTAAGGCTGATCAATGAAATAGAGGCTGAAGCTGAGCATTGCTTTTATAAGTTGGTCAAAATTTTATTAGCAATTACTAAGTGTAAGTGAATACCAAACCATAGTAATAATAAATAAAAGTAATAATAAAATAATCCCAAATGCAATGAAATGACAGGTTAAGTTTAAGTTCCATAATTTAATCATGTGAGTGTCCGAGCCGCTCATGACCGTGAGCACGGCTAGTATACCAGTTTTACACTCTGCAGAGGTTGCGCATCTTTACCCACAAGTCGTGTTACCCATTTGCCACGGAGTTGATCAGACTCCATACACCTCTACCTAGGAAGCGAGGCAGGGTACCACTACGAGGCCTTTACAAAGTTCCACTAGCTTCAGACTACCCGCTACAGTTTATAGGAAGCTCCAGTGCAGGGTTCCTGGCTGACCGCCATCGCAGCAAAATCAACCAGGGACCTCCCTACACTGACCACTCCCCTACTGCCCTTGCCCCTTTCGGGTAAGGTAGCCCTCCCCTAGCTTTCCTAGTTAATCAGCCAAGGGCGTCCCATTAAACCCTTGTGGTAGCACTGTTTTCCCGGGTGGTTCTCCATGTTCCCATTAACATAATGATCTTAACATGAACAAGGAAGAATAAAACAGATAACAATAAATAGTATAACAATGAGTGATGAATATCTCTATACCCAAATCCACATAAAGCAATAGCATGTACTACCCAAAACTTTAGTAGTAAAACCAGTGGTGAAGCAAGGTATAAAGATAGTCAAAATCTAGGGCATCCTATTGGGTCCCAGCAAAATTATCCTATGCAGATCATTATGAATAATAAGAACATGAATGGGTAAAAGAAGTGATCAAGGACACAACTTGCCTTCAACGAGCTCCTGCTCAGCAGTCTCTACTAGCTGAACCTCAGATTCCACAGTGGCTTGCTCGTCTACTCGCATCAATACAATACATACATAGTATAGCATAAATTAACATCACATCAAACATGCACATAGAATATACAGTAATAAACTAGACATTAAAATATGAGCACAGGAACTGGAATCATTAAATTTGGAGTTATAGATCTTAAGTTATGGATTTTCTAATGTTTTATGTGCTTAATACAAGATTAAGTGCTAGATAAATTTTAATGAGTCTTTTATGCCAAAACAGTAGTACTATTTAATAGAGAATATTATTACAAAATTATAGGAACCGAAATGGTCCAATTTGGAGATCATATGCATTTGTTATGAATTAAACAAGTTTCTGCAATTAAATTTGTACTAAAAATTATTTTCTGATTATTTTTCCTGGTTTTATCCACTATCTGGACTGCGCACAGATTTCCGGGAAGTGCAGGGACTAAACTATAAAGATTTTCGAGACTCACATCACCCAGCGCAGGATGGCGGGTTAATTCATCTAAAATGCAGGGTCTCTTTAGCAAAAGTTGAAGGCCGAAGGGGTATGGGCCGATCGTGGCCGTTGGATCTACTCGGGAGGGCTACGATTAGATCATTTATTAGCTGAAGCGGTATGAGTCTATGGCCCTCAGATCTGGGATCAACGATCACCATTTATCATGGCCAGACGCGATCCCAGCCATACACATCCACAGATCTACGGTGCACACGTGTTTTCCCAATCCTGCGCCCCGACACCAAATTCGTGGCACACAGTAAGGGTTGATCGGGGCCGTTCCCGCATAGATCAACGCTCCAGAGCTCATCCCCTACATCGCCCCTCACCTTTCTTCCTCCTCTCTCCTTCCCAGCCATCCCCAATCCCCAGGTCGGTCACAGACTTGGACCGCGACTGAGCCATGGTTGGCCACACCAGCCGCTGGAGCGACGGAGCTCAGCACCCATGGCGGCACACCACCGGTGAGACACCCACCAGCGTACCAGTTCTCCACCCGCCAACCCAGCTAGCTCTAAGTATAGAGAAGGACAAGACGAAAATAATTGGGTCCTTACCGGCTATTGAAGCGAAGGGGATGCCCTCGGCGCCGCCGGTGGTGGCGGGTGCGCGATAAAGAGCGCCCGACGTAGGTGGAAGCCGCGGAAGGGGCGCACGGCAGGAGGCAACAGTCAAATGAGTCGTGGTTACTTGCGCAACCGCCGGTGGTCGGTGAAACGCGGCGAGTGGATTGGACGAGGATGCGAGAAGGTCGGCGACGCCGGGATGGAGAGTGCCACCCACAGGCGGGGCACGAAGCTTTTATGCCCCAGGACGAAGTTTGGCGAGGATCACGGAGGATCCCAACAAAACCGGAGCGGCGACCATGCGGTGCACGGCTGCTTCGGTAATGGGAGACGAGACACTGTTGACCATGCGGGGGGTACAAGCGTGTGGGTAGGGTGAGTCCGCAGTCGCGAGAGACTCGGACGAGCCACGACGGAAATCTCGGGCGGATCGGTTTCTGTTGAGAGACCCCAAAGCGGGCGCCGCCCGGTCTTCGTTTACGCGGATTCTGCGCAATGAACGGAGGTGGGTGATGGGTCTTACACGGTGGCCCCACCCACCGGTGTCCCAGACATGACTCCCACGCGAATGAGCGGCAGACGGGGATGGCCCACAAGTCTGTGATGCGGCGTACAGGAGAAGTGGAGAGGGATGGAGTGGACCGTGCAGGTTTTGTGCGGCCACCGTGAGACCCGGGCCGAGAGCGTGAGATGAATGTGGAGATGGGCCGAGAGAAGAGGCTTTGGGCCCAGCGTGCATCAGATAGACTCCTTTCTTTTTTTTTCTTTCTTTTCCTTGCTTTTATTTTGTTTTCAAGTTTCAAATTCAATCAATTTTTTTTGAATAAACTTCAAATGGAGTTTAAAATTTAAGTGTTCAAACAAAACTCCCACTTGAACGCGAAAGTGGAATATTTATTTATTAGCTTATCATAGCGTTTATGCTTCTATATGTATTATTGGTGAAAGAAACACATATTAAATTGAATAGGAAAACTCCTTATTATTATTATTATTTTTCTGAGAATTTAAATTATAATTTAAATTTTTATAAGTCAAATTTAAATCTGAGTCATTAAACCCTAATATTATATTTATTTGTTTAATCATTTGAGAGGATTAATCATATACTAGAGTCAATACCATTATTAATCCTCAAAGAGACCAACATGACTTCCTACTTTCTCAAAATGTATTTTAGGGTTTACACACTGTGCGATGGCACACCGGACAGTCCGGTGCTCCACTTTCAGCACACTCAAGTTCTTTGCTCTGTTTTTAATTGTGTCCCTAACTTGATTTCTTTCTTGGTTTGTGTTGAACCTTATGCACCTGTAATACATGGATTCTTGACAAACTAGTTAGTCCACGTGTTTGCGTTGGTCATCAACCACCAAAATTAATTATAGGAAATGGTTAACCCTATTTCCCTTTCATTTTTCAGTATGACATGGATTAATACAGGGGGCTTCGACTTTAGGATGAAGATCTTCTCTCATGGCAAAGACATACACGATGTGAAGATGTAGCCCGAAGATGATAAGAATGGACGCCGAAGCTATGACCGAAGAGCTTCGGCTTAATATGGTGACGAAGACCAAGTACGATGCTGACCAAAAGGGGAAAAGACTACTTAGTCCTTAATGATTTATGTTATGTTTATAAGTAAATGTCAGGGACATGAATATAATTTTACCCGGGCTGCGTCTCATGCCTATAAATAGATGAACAGTACCACCGTACTATTCACGCTAACTGTAATCACTCCTTCGAGCAACTCGAAGGTATCAATGTAATATAAATTTCATTGATATTCTTATATGTCTTATGGAATGCAAGTATTCATGAATCGATGAATTGTATTTCCATGTTTATCTCTTCACGTTATTGTTTATTTGTGAGATGATGAGGGCTTGACCGTCATTACCTTCGTCCGAAGATCATTATGTCCATGAGGAGATAATGCTTTGGAAGACGAAGGTCTCTTAATACTTAACAATTGTGTTGCCTTATTCTTGATTCATAGCATTTGAGAACAAGTGGACAACAAACACATTCTTTCGTTTCTACATCATGGGTAGAAGCACATAACATCCCTGTAGAACCAATGATTCCACCTTTAAGAGTTAATTCAGTTGGGGGGAAAAGTTTAGTCCGATAAGATGTGTCTGAATCTAAGGATTGAAATAAGGGGGATAGACTTCCCCGCTAACCTAGTAGTCATGGGTACTCAAGGGTTAGATGTCATTCGAGGGATGAATTGGCTACACAGAAACCAAGCCACTGTCAGTGGTGACAAGAGGACAGTCAAGTTAGTGCCCCCATCCGGAAAGGAAGTAGTATGTGAGCTGTATATGCCTGAACTAGAAGAAGGAGCCTGTCACTATTTGTTAGTAGATGGCAAGGAGTCCAACCTGATTGAGGATATTAGAATTGTGTCGGAGTTCCCCGACGTGTTTCTTGAGAAGTTACCAGGCATGCCACCTGAAAGGAAAGTTGAATTTTCCATAGAGCTTATACCTGGCACCGCCCTTATTTCCAAGAGAGCCTATCGAGTGTCCGGACCAGAATTGGTGGAACTCAAGAAGCAGATTGATGAGTTGTTAGAGAAAGGCTACAATAGACCAAGTACCTCGCCTTGGGCAGCCCTAGTGTTATTTGTGGAGAAGAAGGATGCTACAAAGAGGATGTGCATTGATTACAGATCCTTGAATGAAGTCACTGTCAAGAACAAGTACCCCCTGCCCCAAATTGAAGATCTATTCGATCAGTTGAGAGGAGCCAGTGTGTTATTAAAGTTAGATCCGAGGTCAGGTTACCATCAGCTCAGGATCCGACCTTCGGATATATTGAAGACAATGTTTATCACCAAGTATGGACTATTTGAGTTCATGGTCATGTCATTCGGTTTGATGAACGCGCCAGCTTATTTTATGTACTTGATGAACAACGTGTTCATGGACTACCTCGACAAGTTCGTAGTGGTGTTCATTGATGATATCTTTATATATTCCCAGAATGAGCAAGAGCATGAAGAGCACTTGAGGAAAGTACTACAGAGGCTACGAGATTGTTAGCTGTATGCCAAGCTTAGCAAGTGCGAGTTCTATATCAGTGAAGTCCTATTCTTGGGTTATATTATAAACCGAGATGGACTAGTTGTGGATCCAAAGAAGGTAGCAGCGATTCTGGACTGGAAAGCACCGAAAGATGTCTAAAGAATGAAGAGTTTTATTAGAATGGCCGGCTACTATCAGCGTTTCATTGAAGGTTTCTCCAAGATTGGCAGGCCAATGACAGCCTTGCTGGCAAAGAAGGTTGAGTTCAAGTGGACCCCAACGTGCCAAGAGTCTTTTGAGATGTTGAAGGAGAAGTTGACAACAACACCAGTATTGATTCTGCCAGATGTTCATAAGCCATTCTCAGTGTATTGTGACACTTCGTACACCGGTCTGAGATGTGTGTTAATGCAGGAAGGGAAAGTAGTGGCATAGTCGTCCCACCAGCTGAAGATTCGTGAGAAGAATTATCCCACTCATGATATGGAGTTAGCAGTAGTGGTTCATGCACTGAAGACCTGGAGGCACTATTTGTATGGACAGAAATGTGATATCTACACGGACCACAAGAGTCTCAAGTACATATTCAGTCAGTCAGAGTTGAACATGATGCAGCGAAGATGGCTGGAGTTAATCAAAGACTATGAGATGGAGATACATTATCACCCAGGCAAAGCAAATGTGGTTGCAGATGCTTTGAGCAGAAAGAGTCAAGTCAATATGTTGGCCGCTCACCCGATGTTGTACGAGCTAGCAAAGGAATTCGACAGGCTGAGTCTCAAATTTTTGAATAACACTCAAGGAGTGGTAGTCGAGCTGGAACCCACTCTAGAGCAAGATACTAGGAAGGGCCAGAAAGACAATGAGAAGATCAACAACATCCGACAGCTGATCATAGATGGGAAAGACCCTAATTTCCGTGAAGATACAGAAGGAGTGGTGTGGTTTAAGGATAGGATGTGCGTTCCCGACATTAAATCGATCCGAGAACTGATTCTCAAGGAAGCTCATGAGACAACGTATTCTATACACCCTGGTAGCGAGAAGATGTACCAAGACCTCAAGAAAAGATTATGGCGGTACGATATGAAAAGGGATATAGCAGAGAATGTTGCCAGATGCGACAGTTATCAGAGGATCAAGGCAGAACATCAGAGGCCCGCAAGTTTGTTGCAGCCGTTGCAGATTCCTTAGTGGAAATGGGATGAGATTAGGATGGACTTTATAGTTGGCTTGCCTCGCACTCGAGCTGGTTATGACTCCATCTGGGTAGTATTGGATCGTTTAACAAAGGCACCCAGTTGCAGAACTATATATGTCTCGAGCCGTTGCAGAACTATATATGTCTCGGATTGTATGCTTGCATGGCGTTCCAAAGAAGATAGTATCAGACAAAGGCACCCATTTCACTTCTCATTTTTGGCAGCAGCTACATGAAGCTTTGGGCACACACTTGAAGTTCAGTTCAGCTTATCACCTACAGACAGATGGTCAAACAGAGAGAACCAACCAAATTCTTGAAGACATGTTGAGAGCTTGTGCATTGCAAGACAAGTTTGGTTGGGACAAGGGGCTACCGTATGCCGAATTCTCCTACAACAACAGCTATCAGGCCAGTCTGAAGATGCCACCGTTCCAAGCACTCTATGGGAGGAATTGTAGAACTCTGTTGTATTGGGACCAACCTGACAAAAGGCATGTGTTCGGTCCAGATATTTTGCTTGAGGCTGAAGAGAACATCAAAATGGTTCGAGAGAATCTGAAGACATCACAGTATAGACAGTGAAGCTATGCTGACACCAGAAGAAGATAATTGAGTTTTGAAGTGGGATATTATGTCTACTTGAAAGTGTCACCCATTAGAGGAATCAAAAGGTTCAGAGTCAAGGGCAAGCTAGCACCTCGAAACATCGGACCATACCAGATTCAAGCAAGACGTGGAGAAGCAGCGTATCAACTTAACCTACCAGAAAGTCTGGCAGCCGTGCATGAAGTGTTCCATGTGTCTCAGTTGAAGAAATGCTTGCGAGTACCAAAAGAGCAGTTGCCAACAGAGGACCTTGAAGTTCAAGAAGACCTAACTTACATTGAGAAGCCAACTTAGATTATGGAGATAGCAGACCGGGTCACTCGAAGAAGCACCATCAGGATGTGTAAAGTCAAATCGGGCTATCACTCAGAAGAAGAAGCAACCTGGGAAAGAGAAGATGATCTGAAAGCCAAGTACCCTAAACTTTTTGCTAGCCAACCCTGAATCTCGAGGGCGAGATTCTTTTTAAGGGGGATGGTTTGTAACACCCTGAATTTGGGGGTATAAAATTTCTTTCTAAATATCTACCAAATTCAGGTGTTACCCTTTACCTCTCTCTAGTCTCTCTCTCTCTTTTTCTTTTGGCTAGAATTAAGTTAATTAAGAGTGGGTTTAATTATTTATTTTATCAAAACAATGTGAGTCATGAAATGTTGCATCATGCTCAGCCTAAAATATTCTTTGAATTGATGCACATGTTTGAATTGGTTTGAATTTGAATATTGGTTTGGATTTGAATTGAAAACCCTAGAGAAAATAAAAAGAAAAGCATTTAGAAAATCCCTGGAAAAAGAAAAACCTAATTCAGCCCAGCCGACCCAGCTCGGCCCAGCCAGGCCGCGTGCGCACTCACGTCGCCTGACAGGTGGACCCACCTGCCAGCGACCGACCGCGTCCATGCACGTGCGCTCTCTCTCCCTCCCGCTGCCCGGTGGGCCAGACCTGTCAGCGCCGCGCCCAGCTCGCTCGCTCTCCTCCTATCTCTCTGCCTAGTGGACCGCCCCGTCAGCACCGTTGCGCGCTTGCTCGTACCCGCTCTCGCTGGCTCATGGGCCCTGCCCGTCAGACCCGCCCTCTTCCTCCATAACCGTCGCGCCCATGGTGTGCGCCCTGACCGCCAGACTCGCGCCCACGTCTACACGCCTCGCCCACGTCACCCTTGCACTAGGTAAAGACCCCGCACACTCCCTCAGCTCGCACCTGCCTCACATTCGCGCTCCCCCGCCCTCGCACTCACCCAGCCACGACATCGCTTCCCCTCGCTGTTCCTTTGCTGTTCCGCCGTCGCCGCTGGACTTCTGCCAGCACTTTGCCCATGATGAGCTTTGCCTAAGCTTGGCGCACCAAGAACCCGCGGTGGTTTCCCCTTTCCTTAATTTCTCTTCCCGGCTCGCGCTCAACCTCTTCCCTACGCAGGTCGGAGTTCGTGGCCACCGCGATCCTTCGACGTCCAGCCAACTGGAGCCTCTCCGCGTCGTGCCAAGCCACCCTGAGCTCCATCCCTGAGGAGAGACATCCATTCCCGTGCTTGATTTTTCCTATTTGCGCCTGACCGTAGCCAATTTGTCTTCGCCGGAGTTCGGCCGCGCCTGCTCGTCGCGCCTCGCGCGGTGTCCGGCCGACTCAACTCTGCCTCATGCCTCGATTTTGGCCCATAGCACTCCCCTACCCCCACTGGAACTAGACTGAGCCCTATCGCACTCGATTGCCTCTCCCCGCGGCCGGGATCCCTTGTCGGAGTTACCCCCGACCCGCCTGGAGCACTCCCTCCGCCGTTCTCCCATCTCCCCCACCAGTGTGTTCGTTGGGTTCTCCTCGCCGATCCTGGCCATCCCCGGCGACCTCTGAACCGTTGTAGCCCACACCCGCCCCAGCTCCGGCGAACGCACCGCCGTGAGCAAGAGCGGCACCACCCGCATCCGTTAACCCCTCTAGTGCTTGATTTCGGCCGTCCGATCTCAATCGCGCGGTCCAGATCACCAGATACCGCTTTGTGCATGTGTGCCCTACGCCTGGACCCATCTGTCGGCCGCTTGTGCCCCTGGCACTGGGCCCGACCGGTCAGTCCGCTTCCCCGCCTCTGGTCGCTGACCGCCCTGGCCCGCTAGTCAGTGCGCACCCGCGCCCGTGTCCGCGCGCTCGCTCGCGGATCTTTTTTCGACCGTTGATTGTGGATCTGACAACCGAGGGGACCCCGTACCCCTTCGCGCAGAGGTTTTGCTAAAGAAGCCCTCAGTTTTGTAGGAATTAACCCGTTGTCGTTTATTTTTACGCTCAGACCCCTGGATTCTTATAAACAGACCCCCGACCTTTTAAATAATCTCAGTTTTGGACCTAATTTTGTATTTCAAACTTCAAAACTTGTTATTTTCATATCTTTTCATATGAACTCCAAATTTAGTGATTCAAATAGCAAAATATTCATAGGAATATTCTTTGTTCAAATAAATGATGTTGATCCTCTGTCTATGCATTCTAATTTTATGCCTAGGCTATAGGTTAGTCTATGTGATAATTTATTTGTTTGATTAGATAAATAAAAAGGAAAACCCTAGTGGTAAATGGATATTTAATCTTGTGAGATTAATAATATGTAGTATATGAATTTATCCATGGTTTAACTTTTATGTCTCATTAAAATGAGTAGAATCAGATTATGTAATCATGGAGATAAACAACACGTAGAGAATAACAAACTACTAAATGTGATTAGACACCCTAAACTCCCTTTTGAGTCTATACTTTTCCATTTGAGATGTGTTCCATTGTTTGTACATGATTGGTGTGCTATTCATTTGTCATTTTCCAAATGTATTGAATGTGTGGTCGCTTTATTTAGACGACGAGCAGTCCATGGTTCCTGAGCGTGTTGCCGAAGATCTTCATGAGCAACAACCTGGTGAAGGCAAGTGTCCTCTGACCTATTATGTCCTACATACTTATAATTCACCGTCCTGCATTACATTATTGAAACCTAAGGATTGACTAGTCTGTATTTACCTTATCATTGGTTATCATGGTTAGATTTTATGCTATTTCTTTAACTCAATCAATGAACATGATGTGAACATTTATGATACGATGATGTTATCCCGGTGATGATCTTGTGATACTTTAGGGGACTCAGGTTGTTTCCTAGGTACCTCTCCATAAGGACCTGTTCGTGGGTAACTACCCGAGATAACAGTGCAACCATGAGGGTGGAATGGGACACCCTTAGCTGATTAATTATAGGAACTTGAGGTGTAGTTGGCTTCACCGTAGGGCTGTCAATGGGGTCCAAGCGAGGCTGGTTGCAGAGGTTCTCTGATTTGGTTTTGTTAGTCACCCTTCCTTTGGGTAGAGGTACTATGTTTATCAAAACGGAGAAACCTAACGGGCGGCTATGACCTCTGGGAAATCTTTGTAAAGGCTACATAGTGAGATCCTGCTAGGTCACCTTGGTAGTGATCAATGGAGAGTCATGATCTCTGGGTAGAACGAGAATCACGACTTGTGGGTAAAGTGTGCGACCTCTGCAGAGTGTTAGAAACTGGTATATCAGTCGTGCTCACGGTTAAGAGCGGCCTTGGGATCCTCTTTGATTAGAAGAACTTTGGATACTCTTATGATGATGTTTAGTGATGATGGTTATAACTGTGATCTCTGGTATTTCCTCATGGAGGGAGTACATTCAGGTAATAACTGGGTTTATTACTAAAACTTGGCTCCACTATTAGTAATAAATACTTGACCAACTAAAAGCAACTACTTAACCTTAACTCCACATACAGCTTGTCCACTTTAGCCAAACGGGACATTTGCTGAGTACGTTGATGTGTACTCACCCTTGCTTTAAAAACCACCCACCCCAGGTTGTCCCCACTATACTCAGTGCTCAGGAGGAGATGGTGGCAACATGGAGGACTTTGAGGAGTTTCAGGACTACGATGAGTTCTAGTTATCTTAGTGGCAAACCCCCAGTAAGCTACCTGTGAAGGCCCTATCTTCTACGTTTCGTATTCCGCACTTTGATTATGTTAATGACTATGTTATAGACTCTATGGATGTCTTGGACATCTTGATGTAATAAAGTACCTTTCTGCTATTTACTTTGAGCAATGTGTGATTATGTCCAATTATGTAATTGCTATGTACGTGAGTTTCTGATCCTGACACGTATATGGTTCGCATTCGGTTTGCCGTCCAAAACCGGGTGTGACAGAAAGTCAGGCAATTGTAATAGTGGAGCATGGGTTAACTTATCTTTCAAAGTGTTGAACGCCTCTTCTTGTGTGGGGCCCCAAGAAAAGAAGCACCTTTCTTTGTGATCTTGTGCAAAGGGGCAGCAACGGAGCTAAAATCATGCACGAACTGGCGGTAAAATCTTGCAAGTCCAAGAAAACTTCGAATCTGCGTGACCATCGTCGGTGTAGCCTAGCCCTAAATGGCTTCAACCTTGCTGGTATCCACTTTAATGCCCTACGGAGTAACCACATAACCAAGACACGAGACACGTTGCGTGCAAAAGGTGCATTTGTCCATGTTACCAAACAAGCGAGCAGCACGCGAAGCATAAAAAAACAACACGCAAATGTTCTAAATGCTCTTTCATAGACTTGCTGTAAATAAGGATATCATCGAAATAGACAACAACAAACAAACCTATGAAGGGCCGTAGAACTTCATTCATTAAACGCATAAAGGTGCTAGGAGCATTAGTCAAGCTAAATGGCATAGCCAACCATTCATATAATCCAAATGTCGTTTTAAATGTCGTTTTCCATTCATCATCTAGTTTCATTCTAATCTGATGGTAACCGCTACGCAAATCAACCTTAGATAAAATAACGGCACCACTAAGCTCATCTAGCATATCATCAAGGCATGGTATAGGATATCGATAATGAACTGTGATGTTATTAATAGCACGACAATCTACGCACATACACCATGATCCATCTTTCTTTGGAACGAGTAAAACAGGAACCGAGCAAGGGCTAAGAGACTCATGAATGTATCCTTTATCAAGCAGTGTCTACACCTGGCGCTGTATCTCCTTCATCTCATCTAGATTTGTACGGTACGGGGTGCGGTTCAAAAGAGAAGCGCCGAGGACGAGATCGATCTGATGCTCGATGCCACGGAGCGGTGGAAGACCCGGTGGTAAGTCCGTGGGAAAGACATCAACATACTCTTGCAGAAGGTTAACAACAGCAGGGGGTATATCCAAAGACGGTGCATCATCAAGCGGAACAAGCATACACAAGCATAGAAGTGCATAACAGGGCATATGAGCCTCATGTAAATCATCAAAATCAGCACATGTAGCAAGTATAATAGGAGCATTCAACTTTATTTCAGATTTAACAGGTGCGGCTGATGGAGATTTGACTTGTTGTGCAATTTTAGCAGCCCTACTAAGATATCTTTCAAAATTTGGTCAGGGGTCATCGGATGTATAACTATTTTCTGGCCTTTAAACATGAAAGAATAATGATTCAAACGACCATGATGTAAACTATCACTATCTATTGTCAAGGTCGACCCAATAACAAAGAGCATGCTTCCATAGAAATAACATCACAATCAACATAATCTGAATAAGACCCCAACGAAAAGGGGATACGTACTGAGCGTGTTACCTTTATTTTACCACCATCATTAAGCCATTGAATGTGATACATATGTGGGTGTGTGCGAGTAGGTAAGAATAATTTCTCTACCAAAGTTGTACTTGCCAAATTGTTGCAGTTACCACTATCGATGATGATGCGAATCGATCGTTCTTTTACAACGCCCTTGGTATGGAATAGAGTGTGTCATTGATTTTTTTCGGCCTAGGCAACCTGTGTGCTAGGAACACGCTGCGCAACAAGACTCTCATACCTATCAGCGTCGATGGGATCAACGTGTACTTCCTCATTTTCTGCATGGTTAGTGGCAATCATAGCATGACTAGTTTCCTTAGAATCGCTAGCTGAAGAGTACTCACCATTGTCACGTATAAGCAAGGCATGCTTGTTGGGCAGTCCTGAATCATTTGTCCAAATCCTCGGCAACGATGGCACTGAATATCCCGTGTACGTCCTGTGGAAGAAACTACGCCTTTGGTGGAAGGCGCTGCAGGCTTGGTCGTCCCTGTGCGCGGTGTAGTGCTGGGCATTGAAGGCGTAGGGCTAGAAGGAGTTGAGTTGTGTGTCGGATCCCGTCCTACAAAAGAGTTAGTATATGTCTTCGATCGGCGTCCCTGCACTTTGTGTTTAGCTTTGCAAGCATATTCAAACAATGTGGTGATATCAAAATAATCCTTATAATCAAGTATATCCTGAATTTCCCTATTCAAACCACCACAAAAACGTGTCATAGCAACGTCATCCTATTCTACCATACCACAACGAATCATGCCCTTTTGTAACTCCTAGTAATATTCCTCAATAGATTGTGAACCTCATTGAAAACTGTGCATTTTGTTAAGCAAATCACAAGCATAATAGGAAGAAACAAATATGTGGTGCATGGCATTTTTTAATTGAGTCCAAGTAATGGCACTGTTAATGGGAAGTTTTTGTTTATACTCATGCCACCAAATTAAAGCAAAATCAGTAAATTCACTAATGGCAGCCTTAACATGGGTATTAGCAAGAATATCATGGCATGAAAATTTCTGTTCTACCTCCAATTCCCAATCAAGATATACAACACGATCATATTTGCCAATAAAAGATGGAATTGTAAATTTAATCTTAGCAAATGAGTCATTAGGGGTATGACGAACCACACAACGTGCACGACCATGACGATCTCCCTCGTCCTGCTCAGTATCACCGCCATAGTCCTTCTCCATCTTCGCGGTCAACGCATCAAGACGTGCTAGGATGGTGTTGAGTTTGTTTCGAGTAGCCGTTTGAGCGAGGTCAATCTGGTTGAAGCGCGCGGTCATCAAAGTGATAGTTGAATCAAGTCGTTAAAGCATCATCCTAATGTCAGCAGCAAGTACATCAACTTGTCCCCTTACTTCCTACACCTTGACATCCATTGTGTTGTTTGTTCCTGCCATAGTTAGCGCAAACTCAAAAACACCAAAAAGGGAAAGACCGACGACAACAGTGGAATGGTGATGACGAATAGCTCAATGTAATGCTATTATCAAGTTCTTATCCATTATTACCAAGCGCACAGGGGTGAACTGCAGCCAACAGGTAGAACCGGTGAAAGATTGGATGAGCGATTGTCTGGAGAAATAGAAATATGCTCGTCGTAGAAATATGTGGAGTTCTGGGTAGGCTGCACTAAAATCAAGGATTAGCATGATCAAACAATAATGCAAAGTTGAATTATAGTGCAAAACACAAAATTATGTTGTTGGCAACACGTGCAAAGGATGGATGGGACAAAACTGCTGCAACGAAGAATTACCGAGGAAGGGGAGCACGAGTATGCAGAAAAACTTCCCAGCGTCGGTACACGGTCTTAACAATTTTTTTTGATTTTTTTGGAGCGATCACCGGGCGCTACGCCGGGTGACCTATATAGAATTTTTTTGAGAGCTTTCCGGCAAAGAAAGAGCACTGCAATCGGAGTTTCGAGCGAAAAGTTATGGCCATTTTACTACATGACGTCTGAATCTGCTGGAACTTTCGAATGAAAACGATCGAGATTAGACAACCGCTTTGTATCCTATCCCCCTTTTCGGTTTGTTCTTTGGTTCTATCCTTTCCTTTTCCCTTTTCTTCTTTTCCCTTTCTTTTTCTGTTTTTACGTAACTGAAGGAGAAAAACAAGGAAGCGGTGTTGACTCGGTGCGTGGCGTGATAAAACGGAAGATGGTGGCGGTGCGCTAGGGTTTGAAAAGTGGAAGAAAAAAGGATCACGAACTAAAACACAATGCAACCAGCAACAAATGATGCGATAGCACACAAATTCAACAATACAAATTATTGAAAGAAAGTGTGAGGCTCAAAAGGGTGATGTGATAAGGTCTAACCTGAAATCTAATGTGGTTTCATGGTTTGTAGATGATGAAAAACACTCGATAAACTCACCGATCAACCTAGAAATCTGATACCACTTGATAAGGCTGAAGTGCCCGATCTTTCGGTGAGTGGAGATAATTCTGATCAGGCAGAAGATGACCCTCACGATCCGACTACGACGAGCAAGCCCGAGGCGCCAATGCAATCATTGAATCAACTCCCTGTGGTTACCGACCTTGCTGGTGCAAGATCAGCCTGATCACAAAGATCGTTTACTGCACGCAATCGAAGAACGAATAAGAAAAGATGCGAGCAATCTAATTTATTACTCGAGGGTGGAGTTCTGAATACACGAAGACAACGCTAATCTGCGTGTGTTTGGAAATAGCTAAGGGTAATGTAAAACAAAAGTCGAGGAACAAAAGGAGGCGTAGCTCCTGGATAAATAGAGAGAGGGGCGCAGCCCCTGGTGACGGCCAAGGTGGAAAAAAACGCAACCCTAGGGGCAGCCCATCCTAGGTTCTCCACCTTGGGCCGCACTAGGGTCAGTCATCTATTCTTCTAGTCCCTCATTATTCAGTAGCATGACAAAGTTAAGATCTCTCGCACGGATCCGAGTGATTGGCCTAGCTAATGAAGGAAGTGGCGCCTGAGGTGGAGTTGGCCTAGCTGAGGAGGGAAGTGGCGCCTGAGGTGGAGGTGCTGCTGGTGTAGTCGTACTCGTGTTGTAGTTGATGTCCTCATCATCCTCCTTGCACTGGAGCTACATGGTTGTTCTGATAAGCTGTTGGGGTAGGAAGGCGAGGTGCCTGATTGTTCTGCCTCTGGTACCGATTTCCTCCTAATCGTCTATTCTGACGGTACTGCTGCGACTTTTGGTACTGCCTCTAAGTATGCTGCTGGTTCTGACGCTAGTTCTGCTGCTGATATCCCTATGGGTGGCCATGCTTGTATTGATGGGATGAACTGCTTAAGAAATGGGGGCGATTGTTACTCCCGGACTGGGGTCCACTCATCTTGCGCTTCCGATCTTCCATCTCCATACGCTTTCTTTCAGTCATGATTACTCTGTTAATCAGATGTTGGAAGGTGGGGAAGGTGTGATTCATTAGCAGGTAATGCAGGGGATCAACCAAACCACTCATGAACTTGTACTGCCTTTTTGCGTCGGTGTTGACATCTTCGGGTGCATAGCGAGACAACTGCAGAAATCTGTCCTAGTACTCACTAACGGACATGGGTCCCTACTTCAGTGCTAGAAACTCCTCCTTCTTCACTATCATTAGACCTTCTAGAACATGGTATCGGCGGAAATTGCCTTTGAATTCTTCTCAAGTGATAGCTTCAGGGTTGGCATGGGTGGCGAGATAGGACTCCCACTAGCACTAAGTCGCTCCCCTTAGCAGACGGGGACCATATATTACTTTCTCTCTATCATTGCATTGAGCGGTGTGCAGTTCCCGCTCCACTGCGCTCAGCTAGTCTACGACGTTCATTGGGTTGGTGGAGTGGGCGAAAACAGGGGGATGACCTCTCATGAACTCAACATGTTTGTCCCTTGGCATTTGTGGCATCTGCATCTGCGTTTGTGGCTAAGGTTGGTGTCGCGCTTGCTGCATAGCTGCTAGAGTCTGCCCGATATCTTGCATTGCGTGGGTTTGCTAGAGTCTGCCCGATATCTCTCATGACCTTCGTCTGAAGATTATTATAGTCTAAGGCACAAGAACCTTCGAACATATGCCTGGAGGTACTCCTCATGATCTTGCGTGCATTGAAACAAGGCCTGAGCTGTAACTGGCTTCGTCTTGAAGCCTTGGAAACTTGTCACCAGCATATCCTTGAGCTTCTGCCACGAAGTAATGGTCCCTGGCGGAAGAGAAGAATACAATGTTTGGGCCACATTCCGAACTGCCATGACGAATGACTTGGCCATGACAGCTGCATTGCCTCCATATGAAGATATAGTTGCTTCATAACTCATCAAAAACTGCTTCGGGTCTGAATGCCCATCATACATGGGAAGCTGAGGTGGCTTGTATGATGGGGGCCATGGGATAGCTTGCAGTTCTGCTGCCAAGGGAGAAGCATCATCAAAAGTAAAGGTATCATGATTAAAATCATCATACCACCCATCGTCGTTGAACAAGCCTTCTTGATGAAGCTCCCTGTGTTGGGGCCTTCGATCTTGTTCGTCTTGAACAAGATGGCGTACTTCTTCAGTGGCTTCGTCGATCTGCCTCTGAAGATCAGCCAGTCGGGCCATCTTCTCCTTCTTCCTTTGCACTTGCTGATGGATTATCTCCATGTTTCTGATTTCTTGGTCCAACTCTTCCTCCTGGAGTGTTGGGCTAGTGGCCTTCCTCTTCTGGTTTTGGGCCTCTCGAAGAGAAAGGGTCTCCTGGTTCGGGTCCAGTGGCTGCAGTGCGGCAGCCCCTGGCGTTGAAGCTTTCTTCGGTGGCATCATGAAGGTCAGTGCTTGCCGAAGGTGGTCGAGAAAGGGTTCACCGTAGGTGGGCACCAATGTTGGGGACTTGTTCTCAAATACTATGAATTAAGAACAAGGCAACACAAGGTATTAAATGTTAATTCCCTTCATCATTGCAGTATATATTAATAAAAGAAGAAACATATGAAATATAATATACTACATAAACAATCATATAACATTGTTAATTCATTCTTATTATATTATCATGGAAAGACAGAAACAATATTGAATTACAAAAGTACCTTCGGCTTGACAGAAGGCAAAAAGTACAAGCGTGACACAAAAGCAAGTACAAGTCAGCATGAACAGTACGGGGGTACTGTTCATCTATTTATAGGCATAGGACACAACCTATGAGAAATTACAATTATGCCCTTTACATTTACTATTGGCTTATAGAAAAATCTATGAGGACTGAACAACCTTTTCCCTTTTAAGTCGGTTCCCTTTTCTATGATTTAGCCGAAGCTCCCTTTCGCACAGCTTCAGAGCTGTAACACCCCTGGTGTTACTATAACAAAAACTTGAGCATGGCATCATAAGCATGGGCATTGCATATGTTTGACACACCTAGAGTGCATTCACTAGGCAAAATTTTCAAACAAGTTGTATTGTTTAAGTGTTTTTGCAAATAGAACCTTGGATAGGAAACTTAACCCTAAATAAGGATTAAAGGGGTAAAACTTAACCCAAATTGAGAAAACCTTAAGTCTTTAGGGTAGTAGTTATAAAATATCCCCAAAAACAAAGTTAAATCACATTTATACCCCTGGGATACCAGAAACCCTAATTGGAACCCTGGAAAACCCTAAAACCAAACCCTAGGGACCTATGTGCAAAATTAGTCCACTTTTGGACTAAAGTGCAAAAACCAAGTCAAATAAGTATTTTAAGTCATTTGGTTCACAAATATGTGGACTTGAAAGCCAAACATTGGATTTTGGACTTAAATGCAAAATGGACCCTAAATAGGATTCTATTCTAAGTCTGAAATTTCAGAGTTTTGGCTCAACTTCGGAGCCCTGTATCTTTTGAAATATAGGGTTTTTGCCCAAAGTGACCACAACAAGTTTGTAGCCCAATTATAGGAGAACAACTTTGTTTAAGGGTTCAAGCCATGTTCTTATGAGAAATTTGGAGAAAATCTCAACCAAAGATGGACTGTCATACTGCTTAAGGTCTAAAATTCATAGTAACAGTGTTATGGGATGAACTTTGAGCTCGATTATGAATGGGATCTAGTGACTTTTTGTGAGAGCACATTATAGCAAAGTTATAGATGGATTATAGCACTACAACTTTGCTATAGGTCACTGGTTGTGTTGCCATTTGAAAATCAGAGAAAAAGTGACCCAAAATCTGCCTGTCAGACTGACTGGAGGGCATTCACCATGGTACAGTGTCTCAGGTGGATGAGAACGCCAGTGCGGCAGACTCACCGCCAGCGACCTCTTTGTGCCAAAATTCGTACCGCCGCCGTCCGGATTCGTGCGCGTTAGAAAGTGGATAGAGCCGAAGTTAAACGGCGCATACGTGGCACCGTTCCCGGAGTCCAGCCGGAGACTTCACCGGCGGCCACCGTGAACATTGAATTTTGCCGCGGTGTCCTCCATGCCTCCATCTCCCTCACTGTATCCCTTTCCGACGTGGTAAGCATGCGCGTGTGTTACTATCCGTGGCCGGAGGACATCCGTTGGGCCGCCGTGCCTATAAATTGAGCAGGGGGTCACGGCGAGGTGTTTGCTGTTCTTCAAGTGAGCTCGGGTACAACCAAAAATTCACACTGCCCTCTCCACCTTCTCTCAAATCGATTGCGCACGGTGAAAGCCCAGTCCCTTACGATCCTATAGCCTCAATCCCCACCCCTAATTTCATCCAGAGACGTTGAATTGCCACTTTCCCCCAATTCGGTCCGCCGCGCCAACCAAAACAGCCCGCCCATGGCCAGCGTAGTCTGGTAAGGCATTGTCCAATTCTTGCATCGTTCTAGTGTTCTTGCATACTCGCGAAGCTCATGGTGGCGTCTGTTTGCTCTGATCGACCGTGGTTTGGCGAGAACATGTACTCCCGTGCTCGGTTCCCGCCGTGCACGTGGATCGGCTGTTCTCGGGGTGCTCGACTTAAATTAGTGGGTGTTCCGAGGCCGTCTTAGGTCGGTAAAGCCTCCCCGGTAATCGGCTTAAGCAATCATCGCCGGTCATGGCCGGTATGTGCCTCGGCAGGCGTGAACGATGAGCGCGCCGCGGTCGAGGACTAGTTTGGAGAAGAAATAGAAAGTCGGGGGCGTTTCTGTGAAGTGTCAGCGACTATTTTAAATAGGGTTTGGAGTTCTTCAGGATATTCAATACTGCAGGGGTCTGTTCGCAAAATCGCCGGAGCGCGCGGGCGCAGGCGCGCGTTTTCCTCGTTGAATTGGGCTGCTGGGCTGAAATCAGCCCAGTACTATTCCCTGGTTTTTTTCTTTTTCTTTTTACTCCAGAGCCAAAACAATTATAAAAAAATGTAGAAAAATGGTAAAATTATGAAACCAATTTTCCTTGGTTTCTTATTTTCCCTAGAATTTAATAAAAATAGTTTTGTGATTTTTAGGTTAAATAAGGAATTTTAAGGCATTTAAAGTAGTTCAAAGTAGTAGTTTTGGATTTTTAAAAGATAAGTTGTAATCCCAAAAATACTCAAAATTTTTATATGAGTTCCTCATATTATTTAGAAGCCTTGGGTAGAGTTTGGGTTGATTTGGACCTTGTTTGATCACCAAACCCCAAAACACCCCCCTGCCCTATGAACTCCTTTACTGACTCCGGAAACCCTAGGTTCTCGGAGTACCGTGAAGGAAAGTTGTACTCAAGACTTAGATAATAAGTTTATATTATCTTTGCACCCTCATGAGCATCCCATGGCATCCATTCTTATACATCTGCATGGTTATGATTAGAACGTGAAGAAGAAGAGGAAATCACCGAAGAAAGGACACCACCACCCTCGGATTCTCAAGCAGGCAACTGCTTCTACTTTGATATTTGCAGATCCGAGCCAGACTCACCTGTTAACAAAGGCAAGCCCCGGTGCATGCAACCCTTTTCCTTGTGTTTTTAAATACTTTTCGCACACCTTACGTCAAGTGAAATGTGCATTAAGTTCATAGGAATTGCTTGGAACCTTTTGATGCATTACATTCCTTGATATCCATACCTTTACAGATACTTCTGGTGAAGTATCAAAATTGATTTACAAAAATGCTTAGCCCTGCTTAGATCTTGTGGATAGAGGTTGTCTTTTGCTGTACTGCCTAGCTCAGGGGTTATCCTGAGGAAAGATGACTTCTACCTGCAAGAATATTTTCTTTTAGAGCAATGGTGGGATCTTACTGCAAAGTTCCCTGTGATGCTCTTTTCATCCTAAGGAACAGAAACAATCCTAAGGATGGAAGTACTTAAATCGAAACTTGGGTTAGGAACAGGTGATGTTCTACCCAGGTTGATTAAGGATTGAACGTGTATGTAGGCGTGCTGATCGAGGACCCTTTAACTGGTCACATGCCTCGTCATGGGTAAGCCTTGCCTCGGGCAGACTAAGGCCAGAATAAGATAACACGAAATGGGCGTGGAGCGGTGGTGGGAGTAGCGTGTACCCACCATGGCAAGAGGCTGGACGGTGGTGTATCTGTGCTCTCGGTTTGCGTGAACCTGATCTGGTCTTAAGAACCCCGGTGGCGGGTTGACATATGCAAGGGTTAAGTGCTACATATGTCGTGTGATTGGAGATCCTCAGCTGAGTATAATCGATTCGGATCGCCGTACCTTCGCGGTTATGAAGACTTGATCACTTCCCTGCAACCTAAGTCAGGATGTGAACACTATGAATAAAAAGGATGTTGTATTGATGAGATGATGAAATTAGACTAGATGCAAACAGTGTCTATTAATATTCAATTTGGCGTTAAAATATTGAAAGTAAGGACTCACTTTAGTAAGCTATTTCTGCAAAAGTATATAAGTTGATTCTTGCTAAAGCCTCTCCATGATTCCTATTTATCCAGCATACCCTTGAGAGTCTTTTCCTTAGTCGGGTAAGACTTGCTGAGTAATTCCATACTCAGGGTTTATCCCCTTGTTGTTTTTAGGTGAGGAAGCAGCAGATTTCTGTTGCTTCTGTACCAAGGTGGTTCCTAATGAAGAAAAGCAAGAGTGAAGTGCGGGAGGAAAGGATCCTCCATTAAGACTTCTTGTGTAATAACTGTCGGGAGGAGTTTTTACCTCCCTTGGTATGTGTAATAATATTACTCTACACTCGTTATATATTCCTGGTCTGTAATAAACAACATGATCTTACTTTTTAATAAATGTAAGTTATGTAATCGCTTCCGCATTTCTTTATATCCGATGTTCTGTAATGTCTGCAAGACGGGTGAGACGTTCCTGGAAAGGTAAGGAAAGATACCGAGCTTGTCGAGTAATTCAGGGGCACCTACAGGGTTGTCTGAGGTCCGTTGGACAAGGACAACTGTAGGTGGGCCTAATTACTTGGGAGGTTCCGTCACAGCTGGTATCGGAGCGTAGCCCTTCTTGACAGATATTATGTAGCATCTTCAAAAGAATTTCCTAAGACTTATCCAGAAAAATTGCTTCTCTTCTTACCTAAGTATTTCTGAAGAGTTTATTTCGAAGACCAGATAGGAAGAGTGCAATGTATAGAAGGTTGAATCAACTAAGGTTGATTTTGTACTTATTCATGCATCATGCTAAGAATTGTACTAATAAATTTTTCCCCTTAGCAAATGCCGCCACGTACAAGGAAAACGGCACGTAAGCATACTGGACCCATCGGTGTGCCTCGGCATCAACTTGCCCCACGGGAGCAAGACAGCAGTAGCGGGAGCAACGATCCTATTAGTGATCTCGAAGCTCGCGTGAATCAACTTCAAGCGGAGTTGCAACGCAGGACTAATCTATGGGTTGCGGACGATGACCGAATAAATGATTTAAGAAGTTACATCCGCACCCTGCAAGATCAACTAGCTGACCGAGATTTGGCACTTGATTGGGTAGTGCAGTCTCGTTCGGTAGCTTTAGCTAAGGAAGCGAAGGCTCGAGCACGAGTCAACGAACTTAGCGTTGCTATTGACAACTTGCAGGTATATTGCAATACTTTACATGAAGAAGTTCATGTACTATATTCGCAATTACACCCAAATGTCCCTGCGGATCCCGTCAGGTCTGAAGCCGGAACCTCGCACACTGCGGGCGAAGCGCTTGGTGGAGAGTTAGACCTTTTTAGGCCCCCTCCTTCTTTGAGGCTGGTCGACGTATGGTCTCCCACCCCTGACGATGAAGCTACCAAGAACAATCAAAAGCAGGAGTAGTAGTGTAGCTTGTAAAAGTAGAAATAGTAAGTTGTATAATAGGTTGAACTCTTGTATAATGGGTAATGTGTCCTGATATGTAACATCGAGTCTGTATCATTACTTTTTATAGTAATGTAAAATGGAAGGTTTCTCTGGCATATTATGTTTACTTCAAATGTTCTTTGCGTCAGATGCCGACCAGGACTCGAGGACAGGACGCAGCAGGAACTTCTGGGGGAGGGGATGTTACCCCAAACCCACCTCCGGTTCGTCCCACATTGGCCGAGGCGATTGCCGCCTTGGTAAATGCCACCGCAGACAATACCCGCTTTCTTAGGGAAATGGCGGGTCAACAGCAATTTCAGCAGCAGGCAGGAAGGGGTTATCAGCAAGGCCCCCGTGAAACCACCTATCTGGACTTCTCCGAAACCCGTCCACCCCTATTCGTCAAGGCAGAGGACCCGTTGGAAGCCGACGAGTGGATACGGGTTATTGAACAAAAGTTTGGTCTTCTCCGTTGTTCAGAAACGCAGAAGCCATTATTCGCAGCACAACAACTACGTGGCCCTGCCAGTACCTGGTGGGGAAATTTTGTGGCTATTCAACCTGTCAACCATCAAGTCACCTGGGAAGAATTTAAAGCAGCCTTCCGTGAGCACTACATACCCGAAGGTGTGCTGCATATGAAACAAGAAGAATTCATGAAGCTGAAATAAGGAGGAGATACCGTCAATCAGTATCTCAACAAGTTTAATCATCTGTCGCAGTATGCCATCGACCAGGTGAATACTGATTTAAAGAAAAAGAACTGCTTCATGAGGGGTCTAAATGACCGGTTGCAGAGAAAAATGGCCACATGTATAGATCTCACGTATGGAAAGGCTGTCAGTACAGCCTTGTCTGTTGAAGCAAAATACACAAGTTCTGGGAAGAACAAGGGATTCGGTGGTGAGAGGCCTAATCAGGGCCAGGCGAAGAGGCAACGGTTTGTGATCCGGCCTTCTAGCCAAAATCGCACTTTTTCTCGTCCACCTGCATTCCCTTTCAAGCAGCCAGTCATTATTCGCCCCAATAATACCCCCACTTCCCCAAATCAGCCAGGTGCCCCAGGCACTTGATTCCCTGCTTTGCCCAGCTCTTCAACCGGGTGTTTCAACTGCGGCAAGTCGGGACATTTCATCAAAGACTGCCCATATCCCAAGCAAAATCAATCCAATGCTCAGCAAGGATCTGGGAAATCGACTCAGCCTAAGGGAAATAATGTGGGGAGGAATACAAAGAAGACGGGGCGTGTATACTACACCCAAGTGGCCACTACACCGGAAGGAGAACCGGTGATGATGGGTACGTTTCCCGTGGCCAGTCACCCTGCAATTATTGTTTTTGATTCTGGTGCTTCGCATACATTCATTAGCAAGAAATTTGTGGAGCAACATCACATTGCATGGCATGAATCAAAAGAGGGATTTAAAATTCATTCACCTGGGGGACATATTTTTACTCGAGAAGTGGCCTATGAAGTGCCAGTAACAATGGCCGGACGGAACTTTCCTGCTAACATGATTGTTCTGAAAGGCCAGGATATAGATGTAATTTTGGGTATGAATTGGTTAACCCAACACAAGGCAATTCTCAACACTGAACTCAGAACCGTCAGGTTGAGCTATAATCAAGAAGAGATTCTTTTGTCTCTCCCCGTAACCAATCCAGCCAAAGCTTCCGGTAGAATATATGAAGCCATTGTACCGGAGATCAAAGATATTCCGGTAGTATGTGAGTTTCAGATGTATTTCCGAAAGATTTGCCTAGACTGCCCCATGAAAGAGATGTAGAATTTGTAATTGAGCTAAAGCCCGGTACGACTCCCATCTCCCGAAGATCGTACCGTATGCCCCCTAATGAGTTGGCGGAATTGAAGATTCAATTACAAGATCTACTGAATAAGGGATTCATCCGACCAAGCTCATCTCCATGGGGTTGCCCTGCCATTTTTGTTAAGAAGAAGGATCAAACCTTGCGAATGTGCGTGGATTATCGACCCCTAAATGAGGTCACCATCAAGAATAAGTATCCTCTTCCAAGGATCGACATCTTATTTGATCAATTGACTGGGGCGAGGGTATTTTCTAAAATCAATCTCAGATCGGGCTATCACCAAATCCGTATTCGGCCCGAGGATATACCGAAGACCGCGTTTACTACGCGGTACGGATTGTTTGAATACCTGGTAATGTCTTTTGGGCTAACAAATGCTCCTGCCCACTTCACCTATTTGATGAACTCGGTGTTCATGCCCGAGTTGGACAAGTTCGTGGTGGTCTTCATCGACGATATCTTGATATATTCTAAAAATGAAGAGGAGCATGCTCAACATCTACGGATTGTATTGACGCGCCTGAGGGAACATCAGCTTTATGTCAAGTTTAGCAAGTGCGTGTTCTGGCTGGAGGAAATTCAATTTTTGGGGCACGTGTTATCGGCCAAAGGAATTGCGGTAGATCCTAGCAAAGTCAAAGATATTCTGGAGTGGAAACCCCCAACCACTGTTCACCAAGTCCGGAGTTTTCTTGGACTAGCTGGATATTATCGCAGATTCATACCAGATTTTTCTAAGCTTGTGAAGCCAATCACAAGTTTATTGAAGAATGACATTAAGTTCAATTGGTCTTCTAAGTGTAATGAAGCCTTTGAGCAATTGAAGACATTATTAACCACTGCTCCGGTATTGGCTCAACCGGACATCACTAAGCCTTTTGATGTATATTGTGATGCGTCTGGCAGTGGACTCGGCTGTGTATTAATGCAAGAGGGCCGAGTAATTGCATATGCTTCAAGGCAGTTGCGCCGACATGAGGAGCATTACCCAACTCATGATCTGGAGCTAGCTGCTGTGGTTCATGCCCTGAAAATTTGGCGTCATTATCTGCTGGGAAATATCTGTCATATATATACAGATCATAAAAGCTTGAAGTACATCTTCACCCAGTCAGAATTAAATATGAGGCAAAGACGATGGCTTGAGCTTATTAAGGACTATGAACTGGAGATCCATTATCACCTAGGCAAAGCCAATGTGGTGGCAGATGCACTAAGCCGTAAGGCTTCCTGCCACTGTCTTGTGGCGAAGACCTCTAACAACACTTTGTGTCAGGAGATGGAGAAGTTAAACCTGGGGATAATCCAACAAGGGACTCTGAATCAGCTAAAGCTTGAGTCAATCATTTTGCAAAGGATAATTGATGCTCAAAAGGATAATCTGGGTATGAAGCACATACGAGAGAAGATAAGGGCTGGAACAGCCAAATGTTTCAAGGAAGACGATCAAGGTGTGTTATGGTTTAAAAACCGCATAGTAGTGCCGAAGAATGAAGAACTCCGCCAGCAAATTCTTGATGAAGCACATCTTAGTCGTTATTCTATTCATCCCGGAAGCACTAAGATGTACCAAGACTTGAAGCAACATTACTGGTGGACAAAGATGAAAATCGAAATTGCACGCTATGTGGCTAAGTGTGACACTTGCAAACGTGTCAAGGCCATACACATGAAAACTGCTGGTCCATTACAATCTTTGCCAATCCTAACATGGAAATGGGAAGATATAAGTATGGACTTTATTGTGGGACTGCCCAGGATGGCCAAAGGGTATGATTCTATTTGGGTTATCGTTGATCGACTCACAAAGATTGCCCACTTCTTACCCGTCAGGGCCAAATATACAGTGGCCACTTATGCAGCATATATATTGGTCGTATTCTCAGTTTGCATGGTATTCCAAAAACTATAGTGTCGGATCGTGGACCTCAGTTCGTATCCAAGTTTTGGGAAGAAATCCATAAATCCTTGGGTACCAAATTGCTCCACAGTTCGGCCTATCATCCTCAAACCAGTGGACAGATTGAGAGGGTCAATCAAATACTTGAGGATATGCTGCGGGCATGTGTTCTGGACTTCTCACAGAAATGGGATGAATGTTTGCCCTTAGCGGAGTTTTCATACAATAACAGTTATCAAAAAAGTATCAAGATGGCACCTTTTGAAGCTTTATATGGGCGACGGTGTCGAACTCCGCTAAATTGGTCTGAACCTGGAGAAAGGTACTTCTTTAGGCCTGATATGGTAAAAGAGGTCGAAGAAAAGGTTCAGAAAATTATTCATAATATGAAGAAAGCTCAGACCCGACAAAAGAGTTATGCAGACCGACGACGACAACCCTTATGCTTTCTGGTAGGCGATTATGTCTACTTGAAAGTTTCACCAATGAAGGGTGTATCGCGTTTCGGGGTTAAAGGGAAACTTGCACCCAGGTATATTGGTCCATTTCCGGTACTTGAGCAATGTGGGCCAGTGGCATATCGACTGCAGCTCCCCGAAATTCTGTCTGCTATCCATAATGTGTTCCATGTGTCGCAATTAAAGAAGTGTCTTCGTGTTCCCGATCGAACCATTGAAGTGACAGATGTTGTCCTGGAACCAGATTTAACATACTTGGAACATCCTATTTGAGTTCTGGATCAAAAGGACAGGGTTACCTGGAGAAAGACTCTCAAGTTCTACAAGATACAATGGAACCAACATTCTGAGGAAGAGGCTACGTGGGAAACTCAAGACTTCTTGAATAAGAATTTCCCAGGCTTTCTAGCCTCATGTAATTTGTAAAGTGTATATAGTTATTGTAATAAAATAGTGAACCCCCACACCACCCCTGCCTTGTACCAAAGATAAGGAAATAAAAATGTGACACATTTCCTTTTCCATTACTCACCCTAGGACTTTAAATCTCGGGACGAGATTCTTTTATGGGGGGAAGGATGTAACACCCCTGGTGTTACTATAACTAAAACTTGAGCATGGCATCATAAGCATGGGCATTGCATATGTTTGACACACCTAGAGTGCATTCACTAGGCAAAATTTTCAAACAAGTTGTATTGTTTAAGTGTTTTTGCAAATAGAACCTTGGATAGGAAACTTAACCCTAAATAAGGATTAAAGGGGTAAAACTTAACCCAAATTGATAAAACCTAAAGGCTTTAGGGTAGTAGTTATAAAATATCCCCAAAAACAAAGTTAAATCACATTTATACCCCTGGGATACCAGAAACCCTAATTGGAACCCTGGAAAACCCTAAAACCAAACCCTAGGGACCTATGTGCAAAATTAGTCCACTTTTGGACTAAAGTGCAAAAACCAAGTCAAATAAGTATTTTAAGTCATTTGGTTCACAAATATGTGGACTTGAAAGCCAAACATTGGATTTTGGACTTAAATGCAAAATGGACCCTAAATAGGATTCTATTCTAAGTCTGAAATTTCAGAGTTTTGGCTCAACTTCGGAGCCCTGTATCTTTTGAAATATAGGGTTTTTGCCCAAAGTGACCACAACAAGTTTGTAGCCCAATTATAGGAGAACAACTTTGTTTAAGGGTTCAAGCCATGTTCTTATGAGAAATTTGGAGAAAATCTCAACCAAAGATGGACTGTCAGACTGCTTAAGGTCTGAAATTCAGAGTAATAGTGTTATGGGATGAACTTTGAGCTCGATTATGAATGGGATCTAGTGACTTTTTGTGAGAGCACATTATAGCAAAGTTATAGATGGATTATAGCACTACAACTTTGCTATAGGTCACTGGTTGTGTTGCCATTTGAAAATCAGAGAAAAAGTGACCCAAAATCTGCCTGTCAGACTGACTGGAGGGCATTCACCATGGTACAGTGTCTCAGGTGGATGAGAACGCCAGTGCGGCAGACTCACCGCCGGCGACCTCTTTACGCCAAAATTCGTACCGCCGTCGTCCGGATTCGTGCGCGTTAGAAAGTGGATAGAGCCGAAGTTAAACGGCGCATACGTGGCACCGTTGCCGGAGTCCAGCCGGAGACTTCACCGGCGGCCACCGTGAACATTGAATTTTGCCGCGGTGTCATCCATGCCTCCATCTCCCTCACTGTATCCCTTTCCGACGTGGTAAGCATGCGCGTGTGTTACTATCCGTGGCCGGAGGACATCCGTTGGGCCGCCGTGCCTATAAATTGAGCAGGGGGTCACGACGAGGTGTTCGCTGTTCTTCAAGTGAGCTCGGGTACAACCAGAAATTCACACTGCCCTCTCCACCTTCTCTCAAATCGATTGCGCATGGTGAAAGCCCAGTCCCTTACGATCCTATAGCCTCAATCCCCACCCCTAATTTCATCCAGAGACGTTGAATTGCCACTTTCCCCCAATTCGGTCCGCCGCGCCAACCAAAACAGCCCGCCCGTGGCCAGCGTACTCTGGTAAGGCATTGTCCAATTCTTGCATCGTTCTAGTGTTCTTGCATACTCGCGAAGCTCACGGTGGCGTCCGTTTGCTCTGATCGACCGTGGTTTGGCGAGAACATGTACTCCCGTGCTCGGTTCCCGCCGTGCACGTGGACCGGCTGTTCTCGGGGTGCTCGACTTAAATTAGTGGGTGTTCCGAGGCCGTCTTAGGTCGGTAAAGCCTCCCCGGTAATCGGCTTAAGCAATCATCGCCGGTCATGGCCGGTATGTGCCTCGGCAGGCGTGAACGATGAGCGCGCCGCGGTCGAGGACTAGTTTGGAGAAGAAATAGAAAGTCGGGGGCGTTTCTGTGAAGTGTCAGCGACTATTTTAAATAGGGTTTGGAGTTCTTCAGGATATTCAATACTGCAGGGGTCTGTTCGCAAAATCGCCGGAGCGCGCGGGCGCAGGCGCGCGTTTTCCTCGTTGAATTGGGCTGCTGGGCTGAAATCAGCCCAGTACTATTCCCTGGTTTTTTTCTTTTTCTTTTTACTCCAGAGCCAAAACAATTATAAAAAAATGTAGAAAAATGGTAAAATTATGAAACCAATTTTCCTAGGTTTCTTATTTTCCCTAGAATTTAATAAAAATAGTTTTGTGATTTTTAGGTTAAATAAGGAATTTTAAGGCATTTAAAGTAGTTCAAAGTAGTAGTTTTGGATTTTTAAAAGATAAGTTGTAATCCCAAAAATACTCAAAATTTTTATATGAGTTCCTCATATTATTTAGAAGCCTTGGGTAGAGTTTGGGTTGATTTGGACCTTGTTTGATCACCAAACCCCAAAACACCCCCTGCCTTATGAACTCCTTTACTGACTCCGGAAACCCTAGGTTCTCGGAGTACCGTGAAGGAAAGTTGTACTCAAGACTTAGATAATAAGTTTATATTATCTTTGCACCCTCATGAGCATCCCATGGCATCCATTCTTATACATCTGCATGGTTATGATTAGAACGTGAAGAAGAAGAGGAAATCACCGAAGAAAGGACACCACCACCCTCGGATTCTCAAGCAGGCAACTGCTTCTACTTTGATATTTGCAGATCCGAGCCAGACTCACCTGTTAACAATGGCAAGCCCCGGTGCATGCAACCCTTTTCCTTGTGTTTTTAAATACTTTTCGCACACCTTACGTCAAGTGAAATGTGCATTAAGTTCATAGGAATTGCTTGGAACCTTTTGATGCATTACTTTCCTTGATATCCATACCTTTACAGATACTTCTGGTGAAGTATCAAAATTGATTTACAAAAATGCTTAGCCCTGCTTAGATCTTGTGGATAGAGGTTGTCTTTTGCTGTACTGCCTAGCTCAGGGGTTATCCTGAGGAAAGATGACTTCTACCTGCAAGAATATTTTCTTTTGGAGCAATGGTGGGATCTTACTGCAAAGTTCCCTGTGATGCTCTTTTCATCCTAAGGAACAGAAACAATCCTAAGGATGGAAGTACTTAAATCGAAACTTGGGTTAGGAACAGGTGATGTTCTACCCAGGTTGATTAAGGATTGAACGTGTATGTAGGTGTGCTGATCGAGGACCCTTTAACTGGTCACATGCCTCGTCATGGGTAAGCCTTGCCTCGGGCAGACTAAGGCCAGAATAAGATAACACGAAATGGGCGTGGAGCGGTGGCGGGAGTAGCGTGTACCCACCGTGGCAAGAGGCTGGACAGTGGTGTATCTGTGCTCTCGGTTTGCGTGAACCTGATCTGGTCTTAAGAACCCCGGTGGCGGGTTGACATATGCAAGGGTTAAGTGCTACATATGTCGTGTGATTGGAGATCCTCAACTGAGTATAATCGATTCGGATCGCCGTACCTTCGCGGTTATGAAGACTTGATCACTTCCCTGCAACCTAAGTCAGGATGTGAACACTATGAATAAAAAGGATGTTGTATTGATGAGATGATGAAATTAGACTAGATGCAAACAGTGTCTATTAATATTCAATCTGGCGTTAAAATATTGAAAGTAAGGACTCACTTTAGTAAGCTATTTCTGCAAAAGTATATAAGTTGATTCTTGCTAAAGCCTCTCCTTGATTCCTATTTATCCAGCATACCCTTGAGAGTCTTTTCCTTAGTCGGGTAAGACTTGCTGAGTAATTCCATACTCAGGGTTTATCCCCTTGTTGCTTTTAGGTGAGGAAGCAGCAGATTTCTGTTGCTTCTGTACCAAGGTGGTTCCTAATGAAGAAAAGCAAGAGTGAAGTGCGGGAGGAAAGGATCCTCCATTAAGACTTCTTGTGTAATAACTGTCGGGAGGAGTTTTTACCTCCCTTGGTATGTGTAATAATATTACTCTGCACTCGTTATATATTCCTGGTCTGTAATAAACAACATGATCTTACTTTTTAATAAATATAAGTTATGTAATCGCTTCCGCATTTCTTTATCTCCGATGTTCTGTAATGTCTGCAAGACGGGTGAGACGTTCCTGGAAAGGTAAGGAACGATACCGAGCTTGTCGAGTAATTCAGGGGCACCTACAGGGTTGTCTGAGGTCCGTTGGACAAGGACAACTGTAGGTGGGCCTAATTACTTGGGAGGTTCCGTCACAAGAGCGACGGCAACCTTCGTCACGATCAAGCTCCTCATCGTGTATGCTTTTATCATGAATCCGAAGATACCTGTCCATAAACCATACTTGGAAGACATTGTTAAATTATGTTTTTGAGGACCTTCGGAGGACGAAGGCCCCCAACAGTAGCCCCTCGCAGTATTAATTTGTTTAAGATAACGAATTCAGACTGCGACATGGACGAAGGCCTTAAGCCGAAGGTCCGAAAAAACACCTTCCCTTTGCTAGAATAGCAACAGTCAATGACAAACGAGACCCTCCAATTTGGAGCGTGTCGATCGTATAAATAAGGACTCACCCTGAGCACATTTGGTACGCTACTTGCCGCTTGCTTTGTTTGCTCAACTTTTTAGCTCTTGCTTACCAACACTTGCTTAGTTTCTCAAACTTCCTAAGCTTCGGTTTTAAGGACACATTTTCGCCATTTCCGAAGAAAAGATGTCTCAAGACAAAAAAGTTGCTGCTGAGACGAAGCTGAGCGAAGAGGAGAAGCTCCTTGAGGAGAAGACTGCTGGATTTGTTGAGTCAATAGCAAAAACAAATATAGAGAAGATTACTAAAGAGATACTGGAAGGCTTGTCTGAAGATACTGATGATAGCGATAGCTATGATGTGGAGAGTGGAGGCGAAGATTCTGAAGATCGGCCCTGGTGACCAAGTCATGCAGTCTTCGGGAAGTCAATTATCAAACAAAGTCATCTTGATAATATGAGAGGAAGGTATTTTCGAGATATGTCTATTGTGAGGGCTAACGTAGACAGAGCCGTTCCTGCTCCTGAAGAAAACGAAGTTGTGATCTTCCGAAGCTTCTTCAAAGCTGGACTTTGATTACCGTTGAGCAGATTTGTGGTTGAAGTTTTAAAGACATACCAAATTTTCCTTCACTAGATCACCTCCGAAGCAGTTATTAGAATGGGGATCTTCGTCTGGGCTATGAGGAGTCAAGGTCTAGAGCCAAGTGCAAGATGTTTTTGCAGTATGCATGAACTTTCGTATGAAACGAAGGCCTGGGGTAAAGAACAATATCATAACAATTTCAGTTGCTATAGCTTCATTGCTCGCTCTGGTGCAAGCTACCCAGTGCCAACATTTCAGAAGAGATGGCCCGGGGCTTGGATGGAAGAGTGGTTTTACGTGAAAATGATTTGAAGGCAAGAGAAGACATTAAAGAAATCATCATGCGCCCCATCTGGTCCCGCTTCGGCCTCCGAAAGCCGAAGGTAGAAATTGATGAGGCAGTCGAAGCATGCCGAAGGGCCTTCAGCCCAGTTTGCTCTTTTATTGGGACAAGAGGCTTAGTTCAAGAACATGTAGCCTACAGGATATGGCCACTAATAGACAGCTGGGAAATGCCGAAAGAAACCATCACTAACCCTAGCGAAGGTGGCCTGGTTCGATTGAAATACACCTTTAGGTTTGGAGACCAGTTTGTCGAACCAGATGATGACTGGCTGAAGTGTGTTGAAAATACTAGCAATGAGCTACTTGGAGCATATTCCAAGTCCGAAGATAATGCACTATCTGCGGCCTTCGGGAGCCGAAAAAAGAAAAGATTAAATAGGGTTTTTGATGCTATCGGATTTGTGTACCCTGACTATCGCTACCCGCCATGGGGGCAGAAAAGAAAGGGTGCCACCTCTGGAAAGGTTGCCGCTTCGGCTGCTCCAAGTGAGCCTGCGTCGAAGAGTAAAAAATTGAAAGTCCTCACCCACCGGCCCCGTTATATTGAGCCGGCCGTGGTGCCCGAGTTTGGCGGGAAAACTTCTTCAGCTGCTGCTCCAAAGGAGCCAATTCCTTCTGCGCAGAAGGCTGAAGAACCGGCCACCATGCCGAAGGCACCCTCAGCCGAGCAAGCTGAGGCAAAGACTGGTAAAGATAAGGCTGAAGAGCCAAAGATTGAAGGAACAAAAATGTTAGAAGTTTTAAGCCCTTCGGCGGAAGTAACAGTGCCGAAGATACAAAAAGGTCTTGCGGGCACTCCTAAAAGAAAAAGGATGGCAAGTGTACTAGATGTGCTAGAGTCAGTAAAGGCTTCAAGTTCTATTCCTTTAGGGAAAATTGCCGAGGCTTCGAAAATGCAAATCGAAGCTGAAACAAGACCGGCCGAAGTTGAAGCTGCAGTGAGCCAGGCTAGTGCCGAAGCTGGGCCTTCAGAGCCTACTGATAAACAACCCTCGGAAATTGAAGAGAAGGCAGCAGAGGAAGAGGCTATAGAGTAGAGTTTGCCTGAGAAAACTGCCGCTCCTGCTCCCGAAGCTTTACAAGAAAGTATTGAATATATCATTCGTCATGCTTCGGGAAAAAGACTCTCTAAAGAAGAAGAAAGAGAAGCTCAACACTATGCCCAGAAGCTGAAATATCTGAAGGAGGCATTAGTGTTCAACGACAGCGGAGAAGAGGATTTTTTGTACTGTCTCCCGGACAACAAAGAGATATCTATCTACCGGGAGATGAGCAGAAGCTTCGGATTCCCAACATTAGAAGATGGGCTTTCAGTACTATCGAAGGATGAATTGGCCAACAGTTTAGCATATAATAGTATAAAGGTGTGAAAATCAATTTTTGTACTTAAAAAGTATTTTTTTTCATTTGTTTATATTTAATACTATGCTCCTTTTGCAGGGCTTGATCCTTAGCAATGCCCTCCGGGCATAGAAAAATATCGAGGACGAAGGATGCACAATAGCTCTGAACAATCTTCGTTCAGAAGTAATTGAACTAAGGAACGAAGGCCTTGAAAAAGATAAAATATTAATTTCATTGGTGAGCAAAATAAAAGAAGACGAGGCTAGTTCCAAGGCTCAAGCTGAGGCCCATAAGAGTGAAATTGAAGACCTTCGGAAACAGTTAGCCGAGGCCAAATTAAAATGTGCTGTTGCCGAAGCTGATCGAGATGCCAGTGAGTACTGGAAAAATTATTTTGAAAAAACAGTTGCAGAACTTCGCGCATCAAAAGAAAGATGCTTTGAAAAATCTATGGAATGCGTAAAAAAGATAAAGACTAGCTTCGCCAACGTGGGCGCGTACTCAAGCGAAGACAACTTCATACGGGGCGACCCTGAGGGCGTAATTGAGTGGATCAGCGGTGAAGCCAAAGCTTTTGAAGAGATTTTGAGTGACCGCGGGGACGTCTGTGCATTCTCTGGTGCGAGGGGAGTTGCAGTGATTTTGGAGAAGGCAGGTTGCGAACATGTTAAAACCTTGGCCCAGGCCGAAGCTGCCTTCTCTATCGACGATATGAAGGACCTCTCGGCCAAAGCAAGCTCAATAGGCGGAAAATTTTTCACTGATATCTGGGAAAATGGTGGCCGAGGGATGGCCCATGAAATAATGAAGAAGAGCGAAAAAGATATTCATGACGCTCGAGAAGCAATGAAAGCAGCTGAAAAAGCTGCGGAACTCGAAAGACGGATAGGTATTACTTAATGGCTTTTAACTTTGTTGTTTATTTTTGTGACTTCGAACTAATTTATGTCTTCTACCGCAGCTGAACTATCTCCTCCCCTGGAGCCATTCAACCCACTGGCCGACCCAGAAACAAAGAAGGCAATAGAAATTATTAATATGGTCGAAGCTATTGTAGACAAAGTTGTTACAAAACTGCTGACCGAAGCTGCAGAAAAAGTTCTGAAGGAAGAAGAGTAGCTATTGTAAAAACATTTCTAGAATATTAATGTAACATTTGCTGAACTATGCTTGTAATATTTGGTGCTTATAGATTTGAATGTAATATATGAATTGTTTGTAATTCAGTTCTTTGCGATGCATGAAACTTTATGTACATACCGTTTTTTAGCCTTCGGCGAAAAAACACCTTCCCTTCTTTTCATGCTTCGTAAAGAAGAGCTTTTATGCTTCGTGAAAATCATCCATACTTTGTAAAACATCAATGCTTTGTGAACAATAGATCCCTTTTTTCGCATCAGAACTGATGAAGCTGTAATTCTCAGCTTACTTTGTGCCTTGGTATCTTTTCATTTTTGTAAAGCATTGTCCGAAGATCGGCTTTGTTTTCAATTGATGTCATTCATGGGATATAATGTATGATGTGATGCTATGTATGTCTAAATGAATGTTTATGTATGCAATGTATGATGTAATGTATGATGTAATGTATCATGCAAATGAATGCCCAAACACACACATCCGAAGCTTCATCCACAACCTTCATTCCCTAAAGAATGACTGGAATCTCTTTGTCGTTTATTTTTCGGCTGCACCGTTTATTTTTTGGTGTAAGTTCTGCATTCCCTAAGGAACGTCTTTTGAACTTCTTCGCCTTCTATTTCGGCGGTATTCGCGTTGACTTTTCGCGCTTCGCCTTATATTTCGGCGGTATTTGGCTCTGCATTTCCTAAGGAACGACTTTTGAGCAGAAAACTTACACTGCGCTCCCTTAGGAACGGCTTTATGAAGCTTCGGCAAACTTACGCTGCGCTCTTTAAGAACGACTTTTTGTGGCTTCGGTGAAACTTTCACTGCGATTTTTGGCTCTGCATTCCTGAAGGAATATCTCTTTGTAGCTTCGACATTCTCGTAAGTCTGTGATGAAGGTATATTTCATTTTGACATGAACGAAGCTAGTACAGGAAATTAAAAATGACAAGAAAGCTAGGTTTACATTGATTGTTCCTTATTTAAAAATAAAATGACAGTGAATGTAAAACTGTGCCAAAGGTAGGATATCTCTCAATATATGTGTTTTGATTCTAGCACAGTACTATTAACTGTGCGAGCTTCGGACCCCTCCCTGAAATCTCGCTGCTGATGGGTCTGTTGGCTCCCTTCTGGCTGCTGACCTCGTGAGTAGGCAGGTTGTAGTGGTGGCGGAGGTGGAAGTTGTGGCCAAGAAACTTGTGGCTGACTAGCCGAAGCAACAGAAGCTACGGGATGATTACCCACATATTCTGGTATGTAGGGTGAATGACACGAAGCAGTGTGCAGGACCTTCTTCGGTTGACTTTGTCCGGCTTCAGCTTCTGCAATCTCCTTTTGCTTTTGGATGGTGATTTGACACGTTCTTGTATTGTGGCCCTTGTCATCACCACAAAATAAGAAGTAGATCTTCCTGGGCTGGTCCCCATATCTTCCTCCGAAGCCCCTGGCGCCTCTGCCTCTTGGAGCAGGCGGCCGAAAAGAGCTTTGTTGCTGCCCCGAAGCTTGCGAAGAATACTGCGGCCTCTGCTGTTGACTTCCTCTGTCATCACTCTGGGTGGAATTGTGAATTGACCTGACGTGCCTCGGATGGATTCTTCCTCTGAAGCCCCTGGTCATTTCAGAGAACATGTATGCTTCCTCCCTTCTTTGGCGGAAGTCATTGTCAGCCCGGATGTATTCATCCATCTTCTAAAGCAGCTTCTCCAGAGTCTGTGGGGGCTTTCTAGCAAAATACTGAGCAGTAGGTCCTGGACGAAGCCCCTTAATCATGGCCTCAATGACAATTTCATTAGGCACTGTAGGCGCTTGTGCTCTAAGATGCAAGAACCTTCGGACATATGCTTGGAGGTACTCCTCATGATCTTGCGTGCATTGAAACAAGGCCTGAGCTGTAACTGGCTTGGTCTTGAAGCCTTGGAAACTTGTCACCAGCATATCCTTGAGCTTCTGCCACGAAGTAATGGTCCCTGGCGGAAGAGAAGAATACCATGTTTGGGCCACATTCCGAACTGCCATGACGAATGACTTGGCCATGACAGCTGCATTGCCTCCATATGAAGATATAGTTGCTTCATAACTCATCAAAACTGCTTCGGGTCTGAATGCCCATCACACATGGGAAGCTGAGGTGGCTTGTATGATGGGGGCCATGGGATAGCCTGCAGTTCTGCTGCTAAGGGAGAAGCATCATCAAAAGTAAAGGTATCATGATTAAAATCATCATACCACCCATCGTCGTTGAACAAGCCTTCTTGATGAAGCTCCCTGTGTTGGGGCCTTCGATCTTGTTCGTCTTGAACAAGATGGCGTACTTCTTCAGTGGCTTCATCGATCTGCCTTTGAAGATCAGCCAGTCGGGCCATCTTCTCCTTCTTCCTTTGCACTTGCTGATGGATTATCTCCATGTTTCTGATTTCTTGGTCCAACTCTTCCTCCTGGAGTGTTGGGCTAGTGGCCTTCCTCTTCTGGTTTTGGGCCTCTCGAAGAGAAAGGGTCTCCTGGTTCGGGTCCAGTGGCTGCAGTGCGGCAGCCCCTGGCGCTAAAGCTTTCTTCGGTGGCATCACGAAGGTCAGTGCTTGCCGAAGGTGGTCGAGAAAGGGTTCACCGGAGGTGGGTGCCAATGTTGGGGACTTGTTCTCAAATACTATGAATTAAGAACAAGGCAACACAAGGTATTAAATGTTAATTCCCTTCGTCCTTCGAAGCATTATTCCCCTTAAGATATAATAATCTTCAGACGAAGGTCATGAAGGACATACCTTCATCATTGCAGTATATATTAATAAAAGAAGCATATGAAATATAAGATACTACATAAACAATCATATAACATTGTTAATTCATTCTTATTATATTATCATGGAAAGACAGAAACAATATTGAATTACAAAAGTACCTTCGGCTTGACAGAAGGCAAAAAGTACAAGCGTGACGCAAAAGCAAGTACAAGTCAGCGTGAACAGTACGGGGGTACTATTCATCTATTTATAGGCACAGGACACAACCTATGAGAAATTACAATTATGCCCTTTACATTTACTATTGGCTTATATAAAAATCTATGAGGACTGAACAACCTTTTCCCTTTTAAGTCGGTTCCCTTTTCTGTGATTTAGCCGAAGCTCCCTTTCGCGCAGCTTCGGAGCGACGACAACCTTCGTCACGATCAAGCTCCTCATCGTGTATTCTTTTATCATGAATCCGAAGATACCTGTCCATAAACCATACTTGGAAGACATTGTTAAATTATGTTTTTGAGGACCTTCAGAGGATGAAGGCCCCCAACATAGTCTTTATCCTTTTTCATTCATTGTTGTATTTGGTCTTCGTCATCAACCCGAGCCGAAGTCCCTTGACTATAGCTTCATCGCCCATTTTTGTCACCTTTTGGTTACGCTTCTACTCTTGTCATAGAAGAAGATCTCTATTCTGAAGCTGAATCCTCCTGTAATAATCTATGTCATACTGAAGACATGGTTAGTTATGTTTTTGGACCTTCGGAGGAGGAAGGCCCCCAATAGTATCCCCTCGCAGTATTGATTTGTTTCTTTGTAACAAATTTAGACTGCGACGTGAACGAAGGCCTTTAGCCGAAGGTCCGAAAAAACACCTTCCCTTCGCTAGAATAACGAATGACACTGACATGCGGGACCCACCGAACTGTGGGGCACTGGGCATATAAATAGGAGCTTGCATTGTAAGCATTTTTGTGCCATTTCAGCTGCTTGCATTGCGCTTGTCTTTTTTAACTTACTTGCTTTGTTGAGTTTGATTGAATTTTAACCTTCGGCATTTCAACAACCATCAACTAATGGCTAATGAGAAGAAGGTTGTTGATTCGGCGTTGTCCGGGTTTTATGAAGCTATGGAGAAAACCAACACAGAGAAGATTGCACATGAATTGCTAGCTGGGGTATCTGAGGGTTCCACTGATAGTGAAAGTTTTGATGTAGAAAGTGGGAATGAAGATGTCGAAGATCGGCCCTGGAGACCAAGCCATGTTGTATTCGGGAAATCAACTATTAAGAAAGGGCAAATTGATGCAATGAAGGGAAGGTACTTTTGTGATATCTCAATTGTGAGGGCTGGAGGGGAAAATAATGTCCCTCTGCCTGAAGCTGATGAAGTAGTAGTTTATAGATGCTTCATGAAGGAAGGGCTTCGGTTCCCTTTGGATAAATTGCTAGTCGAAGTCCTGGAGACTTTTGAAATTTACCTTCATCAACTTACTCCTGAAGCTATCATTAAGGTGGGGATGTTTATATGGGCCATGAGGAGCCAGGGACTAGAACCAAATGCAAAATGTTTCTGTAACATTCATGAGCTATCTTATGAGACGAAGGCTACCAGAAAGGAGCAATATCACAACAACTTTGGTTGCTACAGATCCGTGCCTCGCTCTGAGGTGAGCTACCCAGTTCTGACATTTCGGAAGAGATGGCCGGGGGTCTAGATGCAGGAGTGGTTCTACGTGAAGAATGACCTGGCTAAAACGGAGGATATTAAGGGGATTATTCAACATCCTATATGGTCTCGCTTCGGCATTAGGAGGCCATCCACTGCCCTTGGGAATGATATACAAGCATGCCAGATGGCCTTCAATACAATATGTACTTACATAGGCACAAGGGACTTAATCTAGGAGCACATTGCTTATAGGGTGTGGCCGCTTGCATATGGGTGGGAGATGCTGAAGGAGGCTGCTGCTGGGTCCAGCCAAGGTTGTTTAGTTTACCTGAAGTATACCTTCGGGTACATGAGCTAATTCGATGAGCCGAATGATGACTGGCTGGATGCCATTGAAGCAACTAGTGATGAATTGTTTGGAGCATATACGAAGGCTGAAGATGATGCCATGTCGACTGCCTTCGGGACCCGTGGCAAGAAGAGGCTGAACATGGTGTTTGATGTTATTGGATTTGTATATCTAGATTATTGTTATCCTTCACGAAAGCAAGGAAAGAAAAGAAAGACTGCTGCTTCAGCGACTTTCAGCGCACCAAAGTCGAAAAAGGTTTTAACACATCGACCTAGGCGCATTGAGACGGCCGAAGTGCCGAAACTAATTGAAGGGTCTGCTTCTATATCTAAGCCAAGTTGCTATGTGCCTGTCGAAGCTAAGTTAAGCCCAGTTGAAGAGCCGAAACTGAAGAAGGCGCAGAGCAGCCGAAGGCCTTGAATCCACCGCGCGAGATAGAATTGCCGAAGGCATCAAGGATCCCTACATCAATCCCTGCAGCAACTCCAAAGAAGAGGAGACTGGCCAGCGTGATAGATGTTGTCATGGAATCCGTAAAGGCATCAACTCCTACTTCTGCTGGAGCGCCTAGTGCAGAAGGCGAAATTTTAAAGGGATCTGTCGAAGCTGGTACAGTGCAAGCTGTTTCTGAAGCTGGACCTTCAATGTTTGCCGAGGCAAAACCTTTGGAAGCTGTACCACTAGACGTGGAAAAAGAAGGTGCATTTGAGGAATCAAAGTCTCCTGCCTCCGGAGCATCTGTCGAATAATTAGAGTTCATTGTGCGGCATGCTTCGGGGAAGCAATTGTCGGAGGAGCAGATTGCCGAAGCTATACAATATGCCAAGGATCTGAAGTACCCTCGAGGGTCCTTGGTATACAGTGACAATGATGAGGATGATTTCCTTTGTTGTTTGCCAGATAATAAAGAGATTTCCGTCTGCCGAGAAATGATGAGAAATATGGGTTACCCGAAGCTTGAACTCGGCATGTCTGCGATGTCGAAGGATGACCTTGCAGACAGCCTTGCTTACAATAGCTTGAAGGTATATATACTTTTGTTGTAAAATAAACTATGTTTTTAGGTTTTCTTGCTATCGTTATGTTCTCACATATTTTTTTTGTTGTTATGGCTTAATTCTAAGTAAGGTTTTAAGGACTCAAAAAGAAGCAGACGACGAGAGCTGCAGATAGCTCTTGGGAATCTTCGGTCAGAGGTCATCACACTAAGGAATGAAGCTTTCGAGAAAGATTAAATATTATTTTCCATAGTGGACAAGCTGAAAGCTAGCAAAGTCAAGCTTAGTGCACAAACTGAAGCCCACAAAGCTGAAGTCGAAGGTTTAAAGAAAAAGCTTGCAGAAATGAATGAAAATTTTGAAGTTGCAAAGGCGAAGCAGGAAATAAGTGAAATGGAAAGATCAAGGGTGCAAAAGAATGTGGAATAGCTTCGGGATTCCAAGGAGAGATGCTACGAAACATCCTTGGAATGCGCCAAGAAGCTAAAAATAGTTTTGCAAAGGTGGGAGCATACTCTTCGGAGCAGAAGTTTATTCGCGGTGATCCCGAAGGGGTTATCCAGTGGATCGGCGAAGAGGCCAAAGCTTTTGATGAAATACTCAGCGATCGTGGAGATTTCTGCGCTTTCGCCGGTGCACGAGGGGTCACGGCAATTTTAGAGAAGGCCGGTTGTGAGCATGTTTGTGGTGGAACTGCCCGAATTATTCCAACTTAAGTGCCTAAGTCCAGCCTCAGAGGCTAGACCACACTTAAATGAGAATAACCCATCAATCCCTTGGATCTAGTCCGACGAGGCCACTGACAGGATCAAGTACCACAATCTCACTCGATGGTGAGTCACAGAGCAAATACAATAAAGCATAAAACCATACGTTAAGGATTATTAACTTATTACATCATCATTCAGAGTTTTTGCAAAAGTAGTCATCATTGTTCGAAGTGCAGCGGAATAAAACTAACGATAATTAAGCAGAGAGATGGGGAAGCCTGTCCCATCACTCCTCATGCTCCTCCTCAGCCGAGGCAGGATCCCACTCGACTGTCCAACCCGGTGGCAAGATGGACGGCCAAGTCACTCCAGCAACCATGTCCTCCAGAGAACCTGTAAAAAATATGCCACAAGCAAGGCTGAGTATACTAATACTCAGCTAGACTTACCCGGTGTGAGGAGTCTACTCCTCTACCTCTAGACATGCAGCTGTTTGGCTGTGGGGTTCGGTTGCCAAAAGCACTAGCTGAGTTTATGAATCAAGTTTTAGCTTTGTCAAGTTTAAGTGTGACTCTCTTAAGGCTAAATGTGTACTATCTACTCATACATGGTATCAAACATATTTAGCAATCAACATCTTGTGTCAACTCATCACATTTCCACTTGTTACTCAATCCAGTACAATGGATCAAGCAGTCTCATTAGCTGCGAGAAGCAGACGATTCGAATCGAGTTTTTAAACCTTGCAAGGTAAACCTAAACACATGACGTGGCGAGGCACTCCATCCCCACACACATCGACCGTCCCCATCGATTCCCTGGCAACAGATCAGGGCTCACCGCCTTAGCGTACAATGCCTCACTGACCCCGACTGCCGTCGTGCAGTGACCGCACTTGTACCCACCATAACCGGAATGGGAGACCACATCTCAGGTCGCGTGAGGGGATATGTCTGTGGGCAGGTTCACTCAGGTACTAGGCTTACCGAGTTACCATATTTCTCGGTATGTGTTTAGTATGTTCAAACGCTTGACACAGGTATCCGCACGTTAATCCTTATTCCAATTTTTCCATCTCGTAGACAACCAATCCCCATGGATTGTTGTCCACAGACCAGCATCATTATGATATGAAAGTGGGTACATCCAATTCCTGACCTCGCGCGAGTGCTAGAAAAATCACTCGACTTCTACCGAGATCCTAATTAATAAAGCAGCTACTCGACCTAGCATACTAGTATTCATCTCAATAGGATTCCTGAGATCATACAACTAGGGTTTCAAACAACTCCTACAGTTAAGTGCACATTCAATCCTACAATCATTAAGTGTAGTAAAATAGTATAAATAACAGGTTATGCATAACCCGAGGCTTGCCTTCCAAAGCTGTGGTAGGCAGATCCTCTGGTGCAGGCTCTGGTGCTGGATCCGGAGCTACCTCCTGAGCAGCTCCTTGCTCCGGCACGAGGACGTACTCTCTGTCAGCGAGGTTGCAATCTATCGAATGCAATGAATAAGAATATGCATGCCATGATTATGCAGGATGTGGTAAACATTATGCTAAGTAAAAGAAAACTAAGTTAGTTTAGTAACTTAGGGTTTCTTTGTCTTACTTGGCTCTTGGTGGTGTATGCTTATCAACTTAGGTTTGGAGTTTTGTTAGGGATAAGCATAGTGGATTTGTATTTTCCTTACATATTTCAATGGGCAATTTAAAAAGGGTTTTGCTGGTTGGGCTAGGGTGACACAAGTTTCCACTATCAATTTCCCCTTTTTCATTTTCTAATTATGAATTCTAGTGTGGGTTTGAACTACAACAGTGGTTTAACTTTTTTCCAAAAATTCTGTAAAAATTACAGTGGGTTGCCATTGGTCACTCTAGTCTGTTCTAGGAATTTGAGGTCCAGAATAAAAAGAGTATGCCTTGGACAAAAATAACAAAAGTTGGGCAAAGGGGGTTACTTTGCACTACAACTCTTAACTAGGAGTGGGTTCTGTCCTAAGGGTCATTTTTGTTGGTATCTAACAGTAATAACATGCTTCTGTGCCAAAAATCACAGAAAGTTAATTGGTGGTTATTTAGTTTTGATTTTCTAAAGTTTAATCTCAAAAATGCACTTTCTACTACCTTGTTATTTGAAAAATGTCAAACAGCAGATTTCATATTTTTCCTATGTTCTTAATAACAAATCATTAATTATCCCAAGGTTTGGGGTGTTTTCACCTTGGGGTTATTTTTCTTGGGTTTTTCTAAGTTTTCTCTATTTTTCATGAATAATTGAGAGTGTAATTTCTTTCCACTGAACTATGGGTTAATAGATTTTTCTTGTGAACTACATGACTTAGGCATGCTAGGAAAAATATGGTTGCCCTCTGGTTTCCATTTTTAATCCCTTTTCTTAATTTTCCTAAGTTTGAGCATAAACAAGCTTTAGTGAACAAACCCTCCTTAACCTTGTACACTGGAGTGTTTACTAATTTTAAACAGTGTTACTACTAAGTTAGTGTCTACACTATTTTTCTTAACCCTGGTCTAACAATATTTCTAGTTTTCCTTCTAATTTTAAGTTTTTAGCAGTTTTCTTATTTAATTCAAAACTCTAGAAAATAATACAGGAACTATGGGGTTTACTATTTTTATCTGATAGTTCATATTTCCCAAAGTCTAGCAAAATTGGTTTGACAATTTTTGGATGATTATTCTTCAAGTTATGCATTTATTAAGTTCTCTACAATATTTAAAAGAAAAATAAATTCGAAAATGGAAAAGAATACAGGTTTGCGTTGAGGCCCCTCTCCCTTTTCTCTCACAAAACAGTCCTCGGTCTACTATTGGCATGGGTCACTGACATTGCACAAAACCCCCTGGACCTAGCCGAAATCTAACCCGCGCTCCCTGGCTAGCTTAAACAGTACCCGCGGCATAGATTACTGCGGCGAGGCTTACCGGCGGCAGTAGAGCTCCGGCGGGGTGGTCAGTGACGTCGGGGAGGTCACGACGGTCACGTCGGTGTGCGGGTCGGCGTCGGAGGTGGTCGGAGCTACCCTGGCCACGAGCACAGGCGGCGGGGGTCGTCGGCGGCTCCTGTTCCGGCCAAACCACGACGGTATAGTTCAATTAAAGTACACGAGGAGCTCCACGGGGTGACGTAGAGGCTATCTGTGCATTGAATCGGAAAATGGCGTAGAGACTTACCCGGTCCACGTGCGCCGGCGGGGTTCTGAACTCCGGCAAGCACGATTGCGCTTTTCCAGTGGCAGGGGTCCTTGGTTTAAGCCTTGGCAAGCTTTACGGCCTCCCAGGGAAGCTACCTAGGGGCTTGGATCGAGCGGAGGAAGACAGCGAATGGTTCGGCCATGGTGGTTGTCCTCGGGCGGCTCTGGCGGGTCGCGGAGAGGTCGCCGGAGCTATGGGCGAGCTCCGGGGAGTTTGGCGCGGGGCAAAGGATGCAACGGGGAAGACAGCCAGGCTCTGGGACGGGCTTTATAGTCGTGGCGCGGGCGTGGTCACGAGCGGCCGTGGACGCGCGGGGGTTCGCGCACGGGCGTGCTCTAAGCGCGCCCCCGAGTGTCAGCTCGCGTCGAACACGTGGGAGCTTGCTTCTGCCATGGTTCAACGACGGATTTGAGCACCTTAGCGTGTGTATCTTGGCAAAACCACTGTGTACGGTCTCTTCCCTGCTCCATATCCTACCTTTTTGATGTGAGTTCCAAGCCAAGATACGGTTGGGGTAGGGAGATAGAGGGGTGAGAAGTTGCCTATGTCATAGCTGTCCAAACCAGGACAAAAGCTATGCCAAGTCATGTCAAACGACTTAGGGTAGGGGTCAACTTTCTCCAGGGTATTTTAGAGGTAATTTGGCGCCACTTTGTCAATTGGGTCGAATTGTTTTGAAGTTTGAATGAGGGTGAACATGTGTGATCTTTGGCCAAGGGTTGGTTATGGACTTAGAAAAATCCTGATTTTTCTTTTGTGCTCAACCCTTTGGTGAACCTTTTGGGGCTTTTCTGAATTCTTTTTGGGGTCACTTTCTTACTATTGTTTGTAGGGTATTAAGGGTACTACAACTTTTATAAATGGCCCAAGTCATGATCATGGGTTTTTCATAACCTTTTGGTCACACTCACTTATAGTGCTTCACTTGTCCAAAGGGGTTTGAATTAGGGTTTGGGCAAATCTCCCCATTAGATGTGCATGATAAGTTAGGGTATGATATCTAAGATGGGCTGCACTTGCTTAGGACCTTGAGTTCCAAGTTTGAGGTGCTTTGCTCTATTTCAACCACATGTGATGATGGGCTTGGCTTGTGTAGTCTTAAGTGAAAACCCTAAGTAACACCTGAGGTGTTACAGCCCTCCCCCCTTAAAGGAATCTCGTCCCGAGATTTTAGGGAGAGCCCTTTCGAGGGGTGCCAAGAAGGTGTGCTGGTGTGTTGCTCCTTTCTTTGCTCAAGTCTCTCTAGTTAACTGCTCTTCGAATGTCATTCTCTTTGCGACTTCAGAAGGAAGTCCTTTTTAAGTCAAAACCACAACTTATACTACCCTTATCATCTAAGTTTTTCTTATATTTGTATTCAAAGGGCAGGTGGGGGTGGGGTTTTGGGTCACGTACCGACTCTTTGGGGCAGAAAGTCGGGGAAGCGAGAGCGTAGAAAATCCTCAGTCTCCCATGTAGCTTCTTCTACTGAATGGTGACTCCGCTATACCTTATACATTCTGATCGACCTTGCCCGTGTTGACCTCTCTTTCTGATCCAATACCTTGACAGGGTACTCTTGATAGGACAAGTCTGGTTCTATCTCAATGTCTGGCTCAGGTAGCACTTCAGTGGGTAGGCAGACACATTTCCGCAGCTGAGATACATGAAACACATTGTGAACTACTGACATGTGGGGTGGCAATTCCAGTTGATAGGCTACGGGTCCACAATTTGCTTTGATCTCATAGGGCCCAATATAGCGAGGAGCTAACTTGCCTTTGATTCCAAATCTCTGGACACCCTTGGTGGGTGATACCTTAAGATAAACATGATCTCCCACTTCAAACTGTAGAGGCTTCCTTCTCTTGTCATGATAGCTCTTTTGTCTGGCCTGAGCAGCTTCTAAGTTCTTCGTAATAACTCTGACCTTTTCCTCTGCTTCAAGTACCAAGTCTGGTCCAAATATTTCCCTCTCTCCTGCTTGAGACCAATTCAGTGGGGTTCTACATCTTCTCCCATATAAGGCTTCAAAAGGTGCCATCTTCAAACTGGACTGATAGCTGTTATTATAGGAGAATTCCGCCAAAGAAAGACACTTGTCCCAATTTTTACCATAGTGTAGCACACATGCCCTCAACATGTCTTCGAGGATTTGATTTACTCTTTCTGTCTGGCCATCTATTTGAGGATGGTATGCTGAGCTTCGTATTACATGGGTCCCAAGTGATTCTTGTAGCTGCTCCCAAAAGCGTGCCACAAACAGTGCTCCTCTGTCAGATACAATGGTCTTTGGAATCCCATGCAAACGCACGATTTGATCAACATAGATTTCTGCATATTTTTCTGTCTTATGGGTGGTATGCACTGGTAAGAAATGAGCGGTCTTGGTCAATCTGTCCACAATGACCCAAATGGAATCATGGTGTCGGGAGGTATTGGGCAATCCCACGATAAAGTCCATGCAGATGTCCTCCCATTTCCAAGATGGTATGGGGAGGGGTTGCAAAGGGCCTGCTGCCTTCAAATGACTGGCTTTGATTCTCTGGCAGGTGTCACACTCGGATATGTACTTAGCAATTTCCCTCTTCATTCTGGTCCACCAGTATAAGGATCTGAGATCATGATACATCTTGTTGCTGCCGGGGTGCATGGAGAATTTTGAAAGGTGAGCTTCATCCAATATCTTCTTTCTGAGCTCAGGGTCCTTGGGAACAACCAATCGATCTCCAAACCACAGAATTCCCTTGCTGTCCTGATGGAAGCATTTGTATTTTTCTGCTTTCTGCTTGATCATTTCCTTGATAACCTGAACACCCTTGTCTTCAATCTGTGCCCTGACTATTTGCTCTTGTAATGTGGGCTCCACCGAGATGTAACTTAAGGCACCTGAAGAAACAACTTCCAGGTTCAACTTGCACAACTCATCACACAGGGTGGTGACTTTTGCATCCATGCTCATACAATTACACTGGGCCTTTCTGCTCAAGGCATCTGCCACAACATTGGCTTTGCCGGGATGGTAATGCACCTCCAAATCATAGTCCTTGATTAACTCTAACCATCTTCTCTGTCTCATGTTAAGATCTGCCTGAGTGAAAATGTATTTATTTGAGACTCTTATGATCAGTGTAAATGTTGCAGTGAGCTAACATCAAGTAATGTCTCCATATCTTGAGAGCATGAACCACGGCTGCTAACTCCAGATCATGTGTAGGGTAGTTCTGCTCATGGGGTCTGAGTGCTCGAGAGGCATAAGCAATTACTCTATTATCTTGCATTAAGACACATCCCAATCCCGTACCAGAAGCATCGCAATAAACTTCAAAGGGCTTGGTGTTATCAGGTTGAGCCAGCACTGGGGCTGTTGTCAAATGCTGTCGTAGTGTATGAAAGGCTTCTTCACACTTCTGGCTCCAATTATACTTGACTCCTTTCTTCAACAGTTCAGTCATTGGCTTGGCAATTCTGGAGAAATCCGGAATAAATCGTCGATAATACCCTGCCAATCCCAGAAAACTCTGAATCTACCGCACGGTGGTAGGAGGTTTCCAATCCATTACTTCTTGTACCTTCTCAGGATCAACAGATATCCCATCCTGAGAAATTGTGTGACCCAAGAATTTAATTTCCTCTAGCCAGAATTCACATTTAGACAATTTGGCATACAACTGATGATCACACAGTCTCTGAAGTACAGTATGCAAATGTTTAGTGTGCTCGGCTTCATTCTTGGAATAAACCAGAATATCATCAATGAAAATGACCACGAATTTGTCCAGCTCTGGCATGAATACTGAGTTCATCAAATACATGAAGTAAGCCGGGGCATTGGTCAGCCCAAAAGACATCACCAAAAATTCATAGAGCCCATATCTGGTAGAGAAGGCCGTCTTGGGAATATCACTGGCACGGATCTTGATCTGATGGTAACCCGAGCGAAGGTCTATTTTGGAGAATACCTTGGCTCCCACCAACTCATCAAACAAAACATCAATGCGGGGCAGTGGGTATTTGTTCTTGATGGTCACCGCATTGAGAGGGCGATAATCGACACACATTCTCAAACTCTCATCCTTTTTCTTTACAAATAAGGCCGGACATCCCCACGGTGAAGTACTTGGGCGAATGAACCCCTTGTCCAACAACTCTTGCAGTTGCTTTTTCAGTTCTGCCAATTCCGCGGGAGGCATCCTATAGGGTCTCTTGGATATAGGAGCAGTTCCGGGTTGTAATTCAATTGTGAACTCAATGTCTCTATTAGGTGGCATCCCTGGCAATTCATCCGGAAAAACATCTGGGTAGTCACAGACCACTGGGATTCTTTCCACTAGGGATTCTATCATAACGAAGGCACAAGAACGGGTACAACCCTGGTCGGGCAAATATAATGTGGTTTCACCACAGGTCGGTGAGTGCACTTCAATGGCCCTAGCTGCAATATCAACCACTGCCTGATGTTTGGTCAACCAGTCAGTTCCCAATATGATATCCACACTATCCAAACCCAAAATGAGGAGGTTGGTTTTGATTATCAAACTACCAAACTTTATAGGCACATTCTTGTTGATTTGGTAGGTGGCAACCTTGCTTCCTGGTGTTGAAATTGTAATACCCCCATTGGTGTGGTGAAAAGGTAACTGACACTTGGCACTAAATTTGGCACTAATAAAACTATGCTATGCACCAGAATCAAAAAGAATAATAGCAGGATAATTCAAAACTGTAAAGATACCAGTCATGACGGGTGCTCCCTCTGGAATATCAGCCATGGTTGTGAAGTTCAGCCTGCCTTGCCTCACTTGCACCTTCTGTCTCTTGCCTTGATTCTGATTGACATTCTGCCCCTGCCTCTGCTGGTTTCTGGGGCAATTCTTGGCATAATGTCCGGTGTTGCCACAAGTGAAACACCTATTGTCATTGGCCTGTCGATATTGCTGCTGCTGTTGATTGTTCTTCTAAGCTGGAAACTGGTTGCGGTTGGGTGCCTGCTGCTGCTGCTGTGGTCGGATCACCCAACGTCCTTGCTGCTGCTGCGGTCCCCTGTTCTGAGTGTCAGACACAATACTGAAATGTTGTGGCTGAGTTGAAGGTCCTGCCACAGGGGTCGTCCTCTTCTTCTCTGCCTGGCGAGCTGTGATACAGTCCTCCTGAGAAATGGCCATGTTGACTAACTCATTATAGCTGTTGGCCCTGACGGTGTTGAGACGGTCATGGAGCTTAGTGCTGAGCCCCCTCCTGAACCTGTCCCTCTTCTTCTCGTCCGTGTCTGCATGATACCTAGCATACTGGCACAGGTCATTAAAGGCCTGAGCATACTGTAACACTATCCGGTTCCCTTGAGTGAGTGCCAGAAACTCGTTGAGCTTTCGGTCCATAATGCTTGCTGGTATATGGTGCCCCCTGAAAGCTGCCTTGAACTCTCTCCATTCCACCTCTCGGTCCTCTGGCTGCATAGCAAGAAAATGGTCCCACCATGTCCTTGCGGGTCCACGAAGCTGCTGGGTGGCGAACCTGACCTTAGTGACTTCTGAGCAAACTCCATGGAGTAGCAGGAATTTAGATTCCACTACTCTCAACCATACATCCGCATCAAGTGGGTCCTCTGCCCTGGTGAACAATGGTGGCTGGGTACTGAGGAACTCCTGGTAGGTGGCTGCTGCGGGGTGATGCTGATGATCACCACCACCATAGTGCTGAGGTGGCAGCTGTGTAATACCCAACTTTTGGAATATAAAAGAAAGGGATAAAATTTTGTGTAATGCCTTTTCATTCATAAAGAAGTATTAGGAGACAGGTCTAAAATAAATTATACCTCAATAAAATGTGCATCATGCCGAAGTTCTTGTAATGTTTCATTTGTACTTTAAATTATGAGACAAGTTTAAATAAGAATTTGAAGATGGAATTAAGAAAAAAAAAGATAGAAGATATAAAGATATAAATAATGTATCTAAAAATATCTCCACATTAGTACTTTTAATTGCACAAATATAATTTGTAATTATTGAGCAACAGGGTTTGAATTTAAACTTGAATTCAAATTGAGTTTGAAAATAAGAAAAGAAAAAGAAATAAAAAAAAAGAGAAAGGAAATTTACAGAACCACCAGCGCTGTTGGGCCCATTTCCTTGGCCGGCCTGTTCCAGTGGGCTTCCGCGTGGCCCATGTTTTCACCGCGTGTGCTTGCCTCAGAGGAACGCCGACATCAGGGACTCACCTTGTCAGTCGCTGCGCGCCTCCCACAAGACCCAGTCACCGACCCGTGGGCCAACTACGTCAGTGCTACTCCTTCTTCTTCGCAACGACTCGCGCGGACTGAACTCAACTGAACGCCGCGATTTACCAGCCACGGACTCCACGTTTGGCGCAACAACCGCGTGCATTCCGTTGAGGTTTTGCCGTAGCCCTGGCCGACCGACTCCGGGCTAGGATTCCTTTGCCCTGGGTATTAATCCATGGCGCTCGGCACCCAGGGTCCCTGCTCCTCTTCCTTGGCGGCCGTGCGGTGCTCCCTCCGGCGACTCCACTGCTCCCTCCAGCCATCCACTCCCTCGCCGTACCTTGAATCAACCGCCAGTCCGCACTTCGCCAGCTCCTGTCATCACCTCGAACGTTGGTGAGTCCGCTACCTGGGTCGTCTCATCCCCGTCGTTGACCGCCGTCGTGGCGCATGTGATTCATGGGCTCTCCAACCTGGAAGGCAACCAGGTGCTATTCACCGCAACACACCAGACGAGGGTGTAGCAGGGTTGGACATGAGGAAATTACTTAGACGCCGGGGACCCTCACCAAGGACGGGCGGATCCGGCCACCCCGCATCCCGCCGTGGGCAAGCGTGTCCAGTGTTCTAGCGCCGGTAATACCATCACCGTATCCTTTGCTTCATGTTTCTCGTTGCAATGGCATTCGTTGGTTTGCGGTTAGGCAATGGGACGTCGGCCGCGGGCCCACTCCGGCGGCAACGCCGCCATGGGTGTCTCTGCGCCGCCGTCTGGTGTTACCGTGGGGAAGAGTACCTGGGGGCCATCAACTGCCTAGTGAACGGCTGTGGTGGGTTGTGGGCTGATGGCCATAGATTGGCCAGCGGATGGCTTGGATTAAATCACCTGCGTACCCCTTCGTTTCTTTTGTTGTAGGCCGTTAGATCTTGATCCAACGTGCACGATCAGTTATCAGCTCAAGCTCTTTTGGTTGCCGTCCAGATCTAATCCTACGGCCGAAAATCCTAGATACCCCTTCGACCGAAAGCTTTGCAAAAGAGCCCCTGACGATGTTAATAAACAACCCGCCGTCCTTTATAGCTGTGCACTGTGTCTTGAGATTCTTACCCCGAGGCCCCTGAAGTTTGCAGAATTTGATGCCCAGTCCAGGAATTAAATAAAACCAGAAAAATAGATTTAGAAATTGATTTTGAGTATAAAAATAATTATAAGACTTGGGTAATTCATAGAAAATTCATACTAACTCCTTTTTAGTCCATTCCAGTTCCTATAATTTTGTATTAATATTGTTTAGCACTTAATGACTCTGTTTTAGCATGAATACTATATTAAATTTGACCACTTAATTATTTCCGTATCAAACACATGAAACCTTAGGAAAATCATAACTAATCCGTTTTAACTCCGATTTGATCCGTTCAAGTTGCGTTAGTCTCGTAGCAACGCGTAGATCATTATTATTCAGTTTGTTCTTATGTTTGGTGTAATGTTAATTTTATCTATACCATGTTTGTTTGTATTGCTACGACTAGCGCGAGGACTCGTGTCATCTGAAAGCAAGTTGGTACCTGGATTCTCAAGTGCCAGGCAAGTTATGCCCTTGATTCACTTTTGTTACCCAATAATGTTCTTTATAATCATTTACCATGCATAGGTTTAATTTTGATGGGACCCAATAGGTCACCCTAGTCTGTTTATCCATTTTACCTTGTTTACCCTGAATCACTTGGGTAGTTTATGCTATTGCTTTACGTGGTTTTTGGGTTAATATTTCATTATATCCATGTTCCAGTTATTTTGTTATTCTATTTATGTTCATGTCAAGATCATTATGTTATTGTTAATTGGAACATGGAGCTTAACTTGAGAACCACGTGCCACCACAAGGGAGGAATGGGACCCCTTGGCTGACTAATTAGGAAAGCTAGTGGAAGACTACCTTACCCGAAAGGGGCAAGGGCAGTAGGGGAGTGGTCAGTGTAGGGAGGTCCCTGGTTGATTTTGCTGCGATGGCGGTCAGCCAGGAACCCTGCATTGGAACTTCCTATAAACTGTAGCGGGTTTTCGGAAGCTAGTGGAACTTTGTAAAGGCCTCGTAGTGGATCCCTAGCCATTCACCTTGGTAGTGTCTAAGGGCCTAGCTAACCCTGGCGACATGGGAAACACGACTTGTGGGTAAAGGGTACAACCTCTGCAGAGTGTAAAACTGGTATACTAGCCGAGCTCACGGTCATGAGCGGCTCAGGACTCTCCGATGATTAAATTATGGAACCTAAACTCAATTTGTCATTTGCATTTGCATGGGATTTGTTATTAATTGTGTTCTATTATTTTATTATGGTTTGGTATTCACTTACACTTAGTAACTGCTAATAAAATTTTGACCAACTTATAAAAGCAATGCTCAGCTTTAACCTCTATTGTTGATCAGCCTTACACTTCATGAACTCCCACCTTTGTGAGTTCATGCCACATTATTCCCCACAACTTGTTGAGCTATGATCATGTGTGAGCTCACCCTTGCTGTCTCACACCCCCCCCCCCCACAGGAGAAGAACAGGTGGTTTCAAGTGGAGTCAAGTATCGAGGAGTTTGATCTGATCTAGGTGGCGTTTCTCAGTTGACATTGGCGCCAACGATCCTTAGTTCGTTTTATATTTATTCTTTTATTTTGTAAGTCTTCCGCTATGTATTAATTACTCTGATTATATTGTGACATTTATCTCTATACACTCTGTTATTATATATGTTGTCTTCTTGGCGCATGTATGAGATGCACCTGGCTTTGTTCCTTAAAGCCGGGTGTTACAGAAGTGGTATCAGAGGAAATGTTGACTGTAGGACAAAACCTAGATAGAAATTGACAAAATCCTTATCTACTTACCTTACTCTGATTCTTTCTATACTTATCTTATCTAAATCCTGTCTCACCTTCTACTGTTCTACTCTGATCATTCTTACCTTTTCTACTCTGAGACAAGATGGATTTCACACCTTGGAATCCTACATTTATAACCTTTTGAAGAGATAGGAGACCAAAGACAAAAAATATTTTCTCTATTAAAAATGTTGGTTGATTGTTCTGATGATAAATGTTTGATTTGCTTCTTTGATTGATTGAAACATTATAGTTGGGCATCTTAATATGTACCACCATAAGGTAATGTATTAGCTTTAGTGGGTGACACACTAATCTACTTAGCTAATAAATCCCCTGCAGTAACATTCCTCATAATTACTCGCCTTGTCTACAATTCTTCCTTTCTTACCCTGTATTTCTAATCCATATGGACTACCCCTATAGTGTTAGAAGAGAGCACTATATACGTGATCCTTGGTATGTCATGGTTAAAAAAGGCAAAGACAGTTTATACACTGCGCTAAGGGAATCGTAGAACTCACCAGTTCCAAAGGACAAAGTTTTGAAGTTGAAGTTGCAGTAACTACCACCATCAGACTAGTGGCATTCTTAGTAGATGAGAAGTTTGTGGGTGGCAACATCCACGCAGTTAGGGATTTTCCGGATGTCTTTCCAGAGAAGTTACCAGGGATGCCATCAAATAGGGAAGTTGAGTTCGCTATTGATCTCTTACCTACGACTACCCCTATTTCTAAACGACCATACATGATGTCCGTAGAAGAGCTAAAGGAACTTAAGAAGCAACTAATGGAATTACAAGAGGCTGGGTACATTCGTTCGGATTCCTCACCTTGGGGGAGCGCCAGATCTATTTGTACAGAAGAAAGATGGATCGTAAGGGATGTGCGTGGATTATAGGTCCCTTAAAGATGTCACTGAGAAGAACAAGTGTCCATTACCCTACATTGAGGACTTATTTGATCAGATGAGAGATGCAAGGGTATTCTCGAAGGTTGATCTCCGATCAGGTTATCATCAAATGAAGATTAGGCCATCGGATATTCCCAAGATGGATTTCTCGACCCGATATGGATTATATGAGTTCACTGTTATGTCGTTTGGATTAACCAATGCACCAGCCTATTTTATGGATCTAAAGAATAAGGTGTTCATGATCTGGACAGATTCGTCATGGTTTTCATCGACGATATTTTTATTTATTCCAAGAGTGCTAGTGATCATCTGGGATTGGTGCTATAGGAACTACGAGACAATCAACTCTACGACAAGTATAGCAAATGCGAGTTTTGGATTGGCAAGGTGCCATTTCTTGGACATATCATTTCTAATGGAGAAATATTAGTGGATCCTGCTAAAGTCAAGGAGATAGTGGTGTGAAGCATACCCACTATAGTTACTGAAGTCCGAAATTTCTTGGGATTAGCAGGGTATTATTGGAGATTTATTGAAGGATTTTCTAAGATTGCTAAGCCTATGACTTCGCTTTTGGAGAAGGACAAAGAATTTAAGTGGGACAAGAAGTGCCAAGATAGCTTTGATCAACTAAAGAAGAGGTTAATGTCACCACCAGTGTTGGTTATGCCGGATCTACAGAAGGGATTTGATATCTATTGTGATGCATGTAGCCAAGGCTTAGGATGTGTGCTCATGCAAGAAGGACATGTGATCGCTTACGCGTCTCGTCAGTGGTGGAAACATGAATTGAACTACCCCACTCATGGCTTGGAATTGGCAGCCGTTGTGCATGCGCTAAAGATATGAAGGCATTATGTCATGGGAACCAAGTGCCAAGTATACACTGATCATAAGAGTTTGAAGTACATATTCACTTTGAAGGATCTCAACCTTAGGCAACGCCGTTGGTTGGAGCTTATTAAGGATTATGATTTGGAGATTCACTATCACCCGGGCAAGGCAAATTTGGTTACAGATGCCTTGAGTCGAAAGGAGCATGTTCATTTAGCGGTTGTTGCCCAGCTACTCGATGAGATTGTTGAGAATTTCAGGAGACTTAACATGGGGATAGTTACTCACACTAAAGGAGTTATTATTGATGTGGAAACTACTGTGGAGCAAGAAATCCGTAAAGGACAAATTGGTGATGCTAAGATACAAGAGATTAAAGATCTGATTACTGAAGGTCGAGTTCCGGAATTCACGGAAGATGAACAAGGCACAATATGGTTCAAGGACAAGATATGTGTCCCTAAGATTGAAAGCCTTTGTGAGACTATATTGAAGGAGGCCCATGACTTGGATTATTTTATTCATCCTGGTAGCACTAAGATGTATCAGGATTTGAAGCAGAAGTACTGGTGGTATGGATTGAAGAGAGATGTGGCTGCACATGTGGTTATGTGCGATGTGAGTCAAAGGGTGAAGGCTGAACACCAGAGGCCAGCTGGACTACTGCATCCATTAAAGATACCCGAATGAAAGTGGTAAGGATTTTATTACTGGATTGCCTCGCACCCAGAAAGGATATGATGCGATATAGGTGATTGTGGATAGATTGACTAAAGTGGCTCATTTCATTCCGGTCAAGACTACTTATAAGGTATCTCAATTGGCAGAGTTATATATGGCTCGGATTGTGTCTATACATGGTGTACCGAAGAAGATCATTTCGGATAGAGGATCACAATTTACCTCCAGATTTTGGAAAAGTTGTCTTGAGAATATGGATTTGAAGTTGAATTTTGGTTCGGCCTACCATCCTCAGACTGATGGACAGACTGAAAGGACTAATCAAGTACTGGAAGATATGTTGAGAGCTTGTGCCCTTCAGCATGGTAGTAGTTGGGACAAGAGTCTACCTTATGCTGAGTTCTCATATGATAATAATTACCAGGCCAGTCTGAAGATGTTACCGTTTGAGACTCCATATGGAAGGAAGTGCAGGACTCCTCTGTATTGGGATCAGACTAGAGGAAGACCGTTCTTTGGACCTGAACTTATTCAAGAGGCAGAAGGACAAGTCTGTATAATTCGAGAGAATTTGAGGGTAGCTCAGACCAGACAAAAAAAGAGCTATGCGGATAATAGAAGAAGACCACTGGAATTTGAGGAAGGAGATTATGTGTACCTCAAGGTGTCACCACTTCGTGGAATGAGGAGGTTTAAAGTTACGGGCAAATTGTCCCCTCGCTATATTGGACCATTCTGAGTTTTTAGGCAAGTTGGAGAGATGACCTATCAACTCAAGCTACCTGATAATCTATCTGATGTGCATAATGTACTCCATGTGTCCCAACTTAGTAGGTGTCTTCGTGCCCCTGAGGAACAGTTATCAATGGAAGAGCTCAGTGTTCAGGGTGAGTTGACTTACACGGAGTACCCGATCAAGATTTTGGATACCTTGACTCGAGTTACAAGAAATAAGGTTATAAAGATGTGCAAAGTAAAATGGAGCCATCATGGAGAAGATGAAGCTACTTGGGAAAGAGAAGAAGAGCTTCGCATAGATTTTCCCCATCTTTTCTCTAGTCTTTCCTAAATCTCGAGGACGAGATTATTTTTAAGGGGGGTAGGATTTGTAATACCCAACTTTTGGAATATAAAAGAAAGGGATAAAATTTTGTGTAATGCCTTTTCATTCATAAAGAAGTATTAGGAGACAGGTCTAAAATAAATTATACCTCAATAAAATGTGCATCATGCCGAAGTTCTTGTAATGTTTCATTTGTACTTTAAATTATGAGACAAGTTTAAATAAGAATTTGAAGATGGAATTAAGAAAAAAAAGATAGAAGATATAAAGATATAAATAATGTATCTAAAAATATCTCCACATTAGTACTTTTAATTGCACAAATATAATTTGTAATTATTGAGCAACAGGGTTTGAATTTAAACTTGAATTCAAATTGAGTTTGAAAATAAGAAAAGAAAAAGAAATAAAAAAAAAGAGAAAGGAAATTTACAGAACCACCAGCGCTGTTGGGCCCATTTCCTTGGCCGGCCTGTTCCAGTGGGCTTCCGCGTGGCCCATGTTTTCACCGCGTGTGCTTGCCTCAGAGGAACGCCGACATCAGGGACTCACCTTGTCAGTCGCTGCGCGCCTCCCACAAGACCCAGTCACCGACCCGTGGGCCAACTACGTCAGTGCTACTCCTTCTTCTTCGCAACGACTCGCGCGGACTGAACTCAACTGAACGCCGCGATTTACCAGCCACGGACTCCACGTTTGGCGCAACAACCGCGTGCATTCCGTTGAGGTTTTGCCGTAGCCCTGGCCGACCGACTCCGGGCTAGGATTCCTTTGCCCTGGGTATTAATCCATGGCGCTCGGCACCCAGGGTCCCTGCTCCTCTTCCTTGGCGGCCGTGCGGTGCTCCCTCCGGCGACTCCACTGCTCCCTCCAGCCATCCACTCCCTCGCCGTACCTTGAATCAACCGCCAGTCCGCACTTCGCCAGCTCCTGTCGTCACCTCGAACGTTGGTGAGTCCGCTACCTGGGTCGTCTCATCCCCGTCGTTGACCGCCGTCGTGGCGCATGTGATTCATGGGCTCTCCAACCTGGAAGGCAACCAGGTGCTATTCACCGCAACACACCAGACGAGGGTGTAGCAGGGTTGGACATGAGGAAATTACTTAGACGCCGGGGACCCTCACCAAGGACGGGCGGATCCGGCCACCCCGCATCCCGCCGTGGGCAAGCGTGTCCAGTGTTCTAGCGCCGGTAATACCATCACCGTATCCTTTGCTTCATGTTTCTCGTTGCAATGGCATTCGTTGGTTTGCGGTTAGGCAATGGGACGTCGGCCGCGGGCCCACTCCAGCGGCAACGCCGCCATGGGTGTCTCTGCGCCGCCGTCTGGTGTTACCGTGGGGAAGAGTACCTGGGGGCCATCAACTGCCTAGTGAACGGCTGTGGTGGGTTGTGGGCTGATGGCCATAGATTGGCCAGCGGATGGCTTGGATTAAATCACCTGCGTACCCCTTCGTTTCTTTTGTTGTAGGCCGTTAGATCTTGATCCAACGTGCACGATCAGTTATCAGCTCAAGCTCTTTTGGTTGCCGTCCAGATCTAATCCTACGGCCGAAAATCCTAGATACCCCTTCGACCGAAAGCTTTGCAAAAGAGCCCCTGACGATGTTAATAAACAACCCGCCGTCCTTTATAGCTGTGCACTGTGTCTTGAGATTCTTACCCCGAGGCCCCTGAAGTTTGCAGAATTTGATGCCCAGTCCAGGAATTAAATAAAACCAGAAAAATAGATTTAGAAATTGATTTTGAGTATAAAAATAATTATAAGACTTGGGTAATTCATAGAAAATTCATACTAACTCCTTTTTAGTCCATTCCAGTTCCTATAATTTTGTATTAATATTGTTTAGCACTTAATGACTCTGTTTTAGCATGAATACTATATTAAATTTGACCACTTAATTATTTCCGTATCAAACACATGAAACCTTAGGAAAATCATAACTAATCCGTTTTAACTCCGATTTGATCCGTTCAAGTTGCGTTAGTCTCGTAGCAACGCGTAGATCATTATTATTCAGTTTGTTCTTATGTTTGGTGTAATGTTAATTTTATCTATACCATGTTTGTTTGTATTGCTACGACTAGCGCGAGGACTCGTGTCATCTGAAAGCAAGTTGGTACCTGGATTCTCAAGTGCCAGGCAAGTTATGCCCTTGATTCACTTTTGTTACCCAATAATGTTCTTTATAATCATTTACCATGCATAGGTTTAATTTTGATGGGACCCAATAGGTCACCCTAGTCTGTTTATCCATTTTACCTTGTTTACCCTGAATCACTTGGGTAGTTTATGCTATTGCTTTACGTGGTTTTTGGGTTAATATTTCATTATATCCATGTTCCAGTTATTTTGTTATTCTATTTATGTTCATGTCAAGATCATTATGTTATTGTTAATTGGAACATGGAGCTTAACTTGAGAACCACGTGCCACCACAAGGGAGGAATGGGACCCCTTGGCTGACTAATTAGGAAAGCTAGTGGAAGACTACCTTACCCGAAAGGGGCAAGGGCAGTAGGGGAGTGGTCAGTGTAGGGAGGTCCCTGGTTGATTTTGCTGCGATGGCGGTCAGCCAGGAACCCTGCATTGGAACTTCCTATAAACTGTAGCGGGTTTTCGGAAGCTAGTGGAACTTTGTAAAGGCCTCGTAGTGGATCCCTAGCCATTCACCTTGGTAGTGTCTAAGGGCCTAGCTAACCCTGGCGACATGGGAAACACGACTTGTGGGTAAAGGGTACAACCTCTGCAGAGTGTAAAACTGGTATACTAGCCGAGCTCACGGTCATGAGCGGCTCAGGACTCTCCGATGATTAAATTATGGAACCTAAACTCAATTTGTCATTTGCATTTGCATGGGATTTGTTATTAATTGTGTTCTATTATTTTATTATGGTTTGGTATTCACTTACACTTAGTAACTGCTAATAAAATTTTGACCAACTTATAAAAGCAATGCTCAGCTTTAACCTCTATTGTTGATCAGCCTTACACTTCATGAACTCCCACCTTTGTGAGTTCATGCCACATTATTCCCCACAACTTGTTGAGCTATGATCATGTGTGAGCTCACCCTTGCTGTCTCACACCCCCCCCACAGGAGAAGAACAGGTGGTTTCAAGTGGAGTCAAGTATCGAGGAGTTTGATCTGATCTAGGTGGCGTTTCTCAGTTGACATTGGCGCCAACGATCCTTAGTTCGTTTTATATTTATTCTTTTATTTTGTAAGTCTTCCGCTATGTATTAATTACTCTGATTATATTGTGACATTTATCTCTATACACTCTGTTATTATATATGTTGTCTTCTTGGCGCATGTATGAGATGCACCTGGCTTTGTTCCTTAAAGCCGGGTGTTACAAGCTGACGTTGAGCTAGCTGCCTCAAGATCTCATTCTGCTGAGCCATTAGCTCCTGCAGAGTAGGAGGCGGTGGCGGCGGTGGAGGAACACGCTCATTTTGACCACGACGCGCTCTCCCGGCCATCTGAAAAATCACATATATTTTCAATAACACATCTTTGAGGTTCAAGGTTCAATCGCGGTGAAAGAGTCAAAAGGCGAAACCGATAGATTCTTGCATAATCATAAAAGATTTCACATGGCATAAACTTTCCCTCTTAAATTAAGACTGACATCATTCATCAACCATGCTTCCAAAAGAGTTTATCGTGATTACATCAATAGCCCAAAAGACTCAACTCTATCTAGCCTAGTACCCAAGGGTGCAAAAGCTAAGCTAGCTTCGAGGAGTCCTACTATCACCGACTTCTAACTCTATCCCTGTGACCTAGTGAGTGAACGAGGCAACACTCGACTCGGGGGAAGGTGGTCTCCCTGAGCCAGCAGTGTCCAAGCTGGAGGCAGGCTCCTCTCCTCCCTCGATGTCGATATCCTCATTGGCCTCCATGTCCTGGATCTCCTGGTGATGCATATCCAGGTGCTCGTTAGCCTCCGCAAGCTGCTGCTGAGTGTTGATAAGCTGATCCTCGAGAACCTCGATGGTGTTCTCCCTGGTCCCCACCAGTTCCTCAAGCTCTTGGATCTCATTTGACAGCTGCTCCACCTGTAAGTCTTTTTCCACCATCTCAGTGGACAAGTCAACCACAAGCTCTTCTCTGTTATCCAAGGTGATCTTAGTTGCCTCCAACAATGCCATCAGATGAGACATTGCCTCACCACGCATCACTTGCAGACGGTACATGACATTCATGCACCGCACTGTCAAGTGAGCAGTCTGACCTGGGTAGATAGCCCATATGTCCTTGGCATGCTCCACTCGGTCCTTCCACATTGGGTCGTCCTCCTTCTCAGCGGGGAACAAGCCAATGGGGTGAGTGGACAGTTCCAAGGGGTGGAATCCGTAGAAAGTGGTCAATCCGTGAAGGGCAATCGCCTCGATCGTATCCTCAGCCCGGTATCCAAAGGACTTAGAGTCCAGTGAACGCCATCCTGGCTGTAGGGGATGAGGCTCCAGGGTCATCCTCACCCTACAGCGGGGCACTCGGTGCTTCTCGAACTGCTGCACCGCGTACTGAGGAGGCGTCGTGTAACCGGCCCCCTGAAGTACCTCCCACAAAATACGGGGAAAGCCCTCTCGTGCAAGCCCGTCAGTGTGGGACAGTGCATTCCCTTCGTCTGAGGATCCGTGGGAAGTCATCTGTGTACGGTTAAGCGTAAGTAAAAGAAAAAGAATTATAAAAAGAAAAAAGAGTCACAACTCAGCCTCTCTCTAACTACAACAATGGTACTGGGGTACTTAGTTGGTCATCATTTTGTGTTAAGGTCCTTACCCAATTATCCATTAGTTTAATTAAGAATGCATGCATGCTCGTCCTGAACGACCTCACATCAACGTAAAGGGAATAGGGAAGAACTCCCATCCCTTATAGTAGCATGTAGGGCTTAATCACTTAGCCACCTAACTACCCTTCTATCATCCTAAGACTTCCGTCCTAGGTCTATCCTGATCGTCATATGATCTATCCAACATTTGTTTCTATCAAGTTTTACTTTGGAAAAGGATGATATTAATAGTTTATTGATTCCAATGTGGTGGTACAAGCTCCGATACCAGCTGTGGCGGAACTGCTCGAATTATTCCAACTTAAGTGCCTAAGTCCCGCCTCAGAGGCTAGACCACACTTAAATGAGAATAACCCGTCAATCCCTCGGATCTAGTCCGACGAGGCCACTGACAGGATCAAGTACCACAATCTCACTCGATGGTGAGTCATAGAGCAAATACAATAAAACATAAAACCATACATTAAGGAGTATTAACTTATTACATCATCATTCGGAGTTTTTGCAAAAGTATTCATCATTGTTCGAAGTGCAGCAGAATAAAACTAACGATAATTAAACAGAGAGATGGGGAAGCCTGTCCCATCACTCCTCATGCTCCTCCTCAGCCGAGGCAGGATCCCACTCGACAGTCCAACCCGGTGGCAAGATGGACGACTAAGTCACTCCAGCAACCATGTCCTCCAGAGAACCTGTAAAAAATATGCCACAAGCAAGGCTGAGTATACTAATACTCAGCTAGACTTACCCGGTGTGAGGAGTCTACTCCTCTACCTCTAGACATGCAGTTGTTTGGCTGTGGGGTTCGGTTGCCAAAAGCACTAGCTGAGTTTATAAATCAAGTTTTAGCTTTGTCATGTTTAAGTGTGACTCTCTTAAGGCTAAATGTGTACTATCTACTCATACATGGTATCAAACATATTTAGCAATCAACATCTTGTGTCAACTCATCACATTTCCACTTGTTACTCAATGCAGTACAATGGATCAAGCAGTCTCATTAGCTGCGAGAAGCAGACGATTCGAATCGAGTTTTTAAACCTTGCAAGGTAAACCTAAACACACGACGTGGCGAGGCACTCCGTCCCCACACACATCGACTGTCCCCATCGATTCCCTGGCAACAGATCAGGGCTCACCGCCTTAGCGTACAATGCCTCACTGACCCTGACTGCCGTCGTGCAGTGACCGCACTTGTACCCACCATAACCGAAATGGGAGACCACGTCTCAGGTCGCGTGAGGGGATATGTCTGCGGGCAGGTTCACTCAGGTACTAGGCTTACCGATTTACCATATTTCTCGGTATGTGTTTAGTACGTTCAAACGCTTGACACAGGTATCCGCACGTTAATCCTTATTCCAATTTTTCCATCTCGTAGACAACCAATCCCCATGTATTGTTGTCCACAGACCAGCATCATTATGATATGAAAGTGGGTACATCCAATTCCTGACCTCGCGCGAGTGCTAGAAAAATCACTCGACTTCTACCGAGATCCTAATTAATAAAGCAGCTACTCGACCTAGCATACTAGTATTCATCTCAATAGGATTCCTGAGATCATGCAACTAGGGTTTCAAACAACTCCTACACTTAAGTGCACATTCAATCCTACAATCATTAAGTGTAGTAAAGTAGTATAAATAACAGGTTATGCATAACCCGGGGCTTGCCTTCCAAAGCTGTGGCAGGCAGATCCTCTGGTGCAAGCTCTGGTGCTGGATCCGGGGCTACCTCCTGAGCAGCTCCTTGCTCCGGCACGAGGACGTACTCTCCGTCAGCGAGGTTGCAATCTATCGAATGCAATGAATAAGAATATGCATGCCATGATTATGCAGGATGTGGTAAACATTATGCTAAGTAAAAGAAAACTAAGTTAGTTTAGTAACTTAGGGTTTCTTGGTCTTACTTGGCTCTTGGTGGTGTATGCTTATCAACTTAGGTTTGGAGTTTTGTTAGGGATAAGCATAGTGGATTTGTATTTTACTTACATATTTCAATGGGCAATTTAAAAAGGGTTTTGCTGGTTGGGCTAGGGTGACACAAGTTTCCACTATCAATTTCCCCCTTTTCATTTTCTAATTATGAATTCTAGTGTGGGTTTGAACTACAACAGTGGTTTAACTTTTTTCCAAAAATTCTGTAAAAATTACAGTGGGTTACCATTGGTCACTATAGTCTGTTCTAGGAATTTGAGGTCCAGAATAAAAAGAGTATGCCTTGGACAAAAATAACAAAAGTTGGGCAAAGGGGGTTACTTTGCACTACAACTCTTAACTAGGAGTGGGTTCTGTCCTAAGGGTCATTTTTGTTGGTATCTAACAGTAATAACATGCTTCTGTGCCAAAAATCACAGAAAGTTAATTGGTGGTTATTTAGTTGTGATTTTCTAAAGTTTAATGTCAAAAAGGCACTTTCTACTACCTTGTTATTTGAAAAATGTCAAACAGCAGATTTCATATTTTTCCTATGTTCTTAATAACAAATCATTAATTATCCCAAGGTTTGGGGTGTTTTTACCTTGGGGTTATTTTTCTAGGGTTTTTCTAAGTTTTCTCTATTTTTCATGAATAATTGAGAGTGTAATTTATTTCCACTGAACTATGGGTTAATAGATTTTTCTTGTGAACTACATGACTTAGGCATGCTAGGAAAAATATTGTTGCCCTCTGGTTTCCATTTTTAATCCCTTTTCTTAATTTTCCTAAGTTTGAGCATAAACAAGCTTTAGTGAACAAACCCTCCTTAACCTTGTACACTGGAGTGTTTACTAATTTTAAACAGTGTTACTACTAAGTTAGTGTCTCCACTATTTTTCTTAACCCTGGTCTAACAATATTTCTAGTTTTCCTTCTAATATTAAGTTTTTAGCAGTTTTCTTATTTAATTCAAAACTCTAGAAAATAATACAGGAACTATGGGGTTTACTATTTTTATCTGATAGTTCATATTTCCCAAAGTCTAGCAAAATTGGTTTGACAATTTTTGGATGATTATTCTTCAAGTTATGCATTTATTAAGTTCTCTGCAATATTTAAAAGAAAAATAAATTCGAAAATGGAAAAGAATATAGGTTTGCGCTGAGGCCCCTGGGTTTTCTCTCCCTTTTCTCTCACAAAATAGTCCTCGGTCTACTATTGGCATGGGTCACTGACATTGCACAAAACCCCCTGGACCTAGCCGAAATCTAACCTGCGCTCCCTGGCTAGCTTAAACAGTACCCGCGGCATAGATTACTGCGGCGAGGCTTACCGGCGGCAGTAGAGCTCCGGCGGGGTGGTCAGTGACGTCGGGGAGGTCACGACGGTCACGTCGGTGTGCGGGTCGGCATCGGAGGTGGTCGGAGCTACCCTGGCCATGAGCACAGGTGGCGGGGGTCGTCGGCGGCTCCTGTTCCGGCCAAACCACGACGGTATAGTTCAATTAAAGTGCACGAGGAGCTCCACGGGGTGACATAGAGGCTATCTGTGCATTGAATCGGAAAATGGCGCAGAGACTTACCCGGTCCACGTGCGCCGGCGGGGTTCTGAACTCCGGCGAGCACGATTGCGCTTTTCCGGTGGCGGGGGTCCTCGGTTTAAGCCTTGGCAAGCTTTACGGCCTCCCAGGGAAGCTACCTAGGGGCTTGGATCGAGTGGAGGAAGACAGGGAATGGTTCGGCCACGGTGGTTGTCCTCGGGCGGCTCTAGCGGGTCGCGGAGAGGTCGCCGGAGCTATGGGCGAGCTCCGGGGAGTTTGGCGCGGGGCAAAGGATGCAACGGGGAAGACATCCGGGCTCTGGGACGGGCTTTATAGCCATGGCGTGGGCGTGGTCACGAGCGGCCGCGGGCGCGCGGGGGTTCGCGCACGGGCGTGCTCTGAGCGCGCCCCCGAGTGTCAGCCCGCATCGAACACGTGAGAGCTTGCTTCTGCCATGGTTCAACAACGGATTTGAGCACCTTAGCGTACGTATCTTGGCAAAACCACTATGTACGGTCTCTTCCCTGCTCCATATCCTACCTTTTTGATGTGAGTTCCAAGCCAAGATACGGTCGGGGTAGGGAGATAGAGGGGTGAGAAGTTGCCTATGTCATAACTGTCCAAACCGGGACAAAAGCTATGCCAAGTCGTGTCAAACGACTTAGGGTAGGGGTCAAATTTCTCCAGGTTATTTTAGAGGTAATTTGGCGCCACTTTGTCAATTGGGTTGAATTGTTTTGAAGTTTGAATGAGGGTGAACATGTGTGATCTTTGGCCAAGGGTTGGTTTTGGACTTAGAAAAATCCTGATTTTTCTTTTGTGCTCAACCCTTTGGTGAACCTTTTGGGGCTTTTCTGAATTCTTTTTGGGGTCACTTTCTTACTATTATTTGTAGGGTATTAAGGGTACTACAACTTTTATAAATGGCCCAAGTCATGATCATGGGGTTTTCATAACCTTTTGGTCACACTCACTTATAGTGCTTCACTTGTCCAAAGGGGTTTGAATTAGGGTTTGGGCAAATCTGTGACACCCCAGGTGTCAGTTTCGTGTTATGACGGGAGATTTATCCTAATCTCGGACGCTCAGTGAAATTTTATTTTTCTCGATTACGTTTATCTCCATTTATCAAGTTACTTGTGAAGGTTTCACCGATTTCTGATTTTTCTCGATCTCCAGAAGGCCAAATTTGGAGCCTTTTAAAACTTTTATTTCTCGGAACGAATGCAAACTCGAAAATCATCCTCAAATTATAAATCTCATCTGAAGCTCATTTAATCAAACTCTCAACAGCTGTCATTTGATCTAAGCCCGAGTCTGATTCCTCGACCTTCAATCTATGTCCGACTATTTTAATCCGAGTCCGTACTCTCAGATGGAATACTCGATAGATCATCTTCTAATCAAATTTATCTGACTCGGCCAAATATCTCATGTCCGAACCGAACTCAAAACCCCGTATCGACAGCAATTTTAAAATATCATGATTCACCTTCTCCGACTAAAAATCCGAAGCCAATCAGAAGTCTGAGAGAAACATTTATTTCTAAAATAGTGCGCGAGGAATTATTTCCGAGCAAAGTTCAAATCAGACTCTCGGCCGAATTAATCGCTCAATCGTCCGTTCGTCCGAACTCTAGTTCACTCTGTTTTGCGAACAGACGAAATTCGCAGGAGCATTTTTATTCTGGAAAATAATTTAGCGCAACCGGATTAGGATTTTGGGCCAAGCCCATTCTAGCCCAGCCCAGCCCACTAAGGAAACCCTAACCCTAGGGCTCCTCTATAAATACGGATCCCTCTCACTTGCACTTGGAGCATTTTTCACTCCCACCCCTAGCCCCCAAGCAGCCGCCACCAGCCACTCTATCCTCTCCCCCACGCCACTCTTCTCCACTGCAGCAAGCATGCCGATGCCTCCCTCCTCTCAAGCATGCTGGAACCGAATCCCTCCCTGGTGGCCATGGCGCCCTCACCTCCTGCTCTCCACGGGCATGGGTCCCCATCCTCTCCCTCCTCCTCCCCCAGTGCAGGTAGCAGTCCAGTAGCAATGGACGCCCAGGCTAGGAAACGCTGGAACTTGCGCCCTCTCTCTGGTTTGGGTGGAGCAGCGCCTCTCCCTGCGCTCAGCCTCCCCAACTCGGCGCCCTTGCTGCAGGCGAGCAGCAGCTCCCTGTCCATGGCGCCCCTGCAAATCTTCCCCTTCCTCCTTCCCCCTTCTTTCCCATGGCCGAGGCCGAGCTTCCCATGGTGCCAAGCAGCAGCTCCACTTTCCCTGACCGCGCCCTGCTCCGAGCTCCGCCTTGTGCTCTGCTGCAGCTGCGCCGTCCGACCTCGCCAGGCCACACGCCATAGCTCCTATGCGCTTGTCCGCAGCCAGCGTCGACCCAATCTGCGCAGCGACGCCGGTCCAAAAGCAGCAGCCCCGATGTCTCCGCGCGACTTGCTGCTTTGTGCTGCGCAGCGAACAGCACGCCGGGATGCCCGCCGGGTGTTTGCTTTTTGCGCAGCAAGGCGCACGATGCAGCAGCCCATCCGCGACGCCGTCAAAACCCTTGGTGAGAAACCCCCGCTGTTCTTGATGTTTATTTTCCAATGTGTGTGATGTTCGATGAACGGCCGCCAACAAATTTGTGTGTTTTCGCAGCTAGTGGTCGACGTCGCGCTTTGCCCGTTCGGCGAAATACCGAGCCATGTGGACAGCCATACGTCTAGTCACGACTCGTTCAGGTTGATTGATTTATAGTTTATAATACATATGCTTTGGTTGATGTCGGGCAATGCATGTATATATGTGGATGTGTGTAATATATTTCGGCTATACACGTTAGTAGGATCGCATTTGCGGTTAAAGAACAAGAGGTTAATTGATGTGTGCAATTTGTAGTTAGTCTAATTAGGTTTTGGTCGATGATGTGCATGTGTGATTATATGTGTGAAAATACATTTGTATGAATGGAAGCGTGTAAAGAGGAAAATGAAGTAGGCAAGAACTCCGATGTTTTTATATCTTGGTAGGAAAAATATGCAATGCGTTGTTTGATGCGAAAAACTAAGCTACAAAATGCGGATTATGTTTTGGGAAATGTATCGATATGTGTTTATGTGAAAAGTATAATTATTTTATGCAAAGTGATGGGATTCATGATTATATAGGGAGTATATTTATTGATGTGATGGGTAGTTTAGAGAGTGCTAGTTTGTGTGGAGGATGTATTGTTAAAACATGAGTATCAGAGTTCATATATTAGTGGTCGCGCCACATTGATTGAAGTGTCTCGAGTGCACGCCACCATATGGTTGTATGCAAGACGTGGTTATGTGCATGATGAGTTTAGTAAAAAAATCCATCGGTATCACTAGTGTTAAGTTGAGGTTTATTTGCGTGTGGACAGTAACAGTGTGTTTAATACTTAGAACTCTTAGTCGATAGTAGAAATTGTTTTGGCTTATATAGAGAGGTGGTGACATGCCAAGTAGTCGTCGCTTTCTCTATAATTATAAGTCGACTCGTGACGATGCGTACATAGTTCGTCAAATGGAGTTCCGCACATAGTGTATGATTGTGCTTACGATTTCGAGTGGACACTCCAAACAAGTCAAGTAGGTTTGTAATGCAAGATATGTGGTGAAGTTAGTTTGTTTTAGGATATTTATTGAAATGCTCCATTCATGTGATAGACATGTGTGGTTAATTCAAATCGAGTCGAGGTGTGTGACGATGATATTCATGAATTAAGTAGATGTTCTGAAATTGTGTAGTGAAGCTTAGGTTAAGTTGCAAGCGATGTGGGAATGCTTTGGTAAAGATGTATGTGAATTGTGAATAAGTCATTTAACGTGTTAGGCATGTCGTGTAGTAGTGGTATGAAAAATGGGTTAGGAATCGATCGGCTAAATGCCAAGTTCGGTTAGAGTTATTTTGTTACTTGGAATTGTGGGGTGAAGTGATGGCATGACTACGTAGCCGTCACGTCATCTATTATGTGACTATGCTTAAGTGTGCCTTGCTATAAGTTAGAATAAGTCGAGTCTCTAGAACTCGGCAATTTTTGAAGTAAATAGAAGCTGAATTTTATAATTGCTGTTTTGGGCTGCACGCGCTGTTTTTGTCGTGCTGTATGTTTGATGAACAAAATTGTATTTTCTGTATATATGTGCTATATAAAAGTGGTAGATAACTTTATTATCTTGCTGGTGTTAAAATTTGACAGGCATAAGTCTGATCGTTTAGGAGTTATGATTTTTACAAATTCAGTAACTGAATCTGTCCAAATTCTGTACAGATTTCAGAAACTGTATTGTTTGCTTAAGTTAATGTTAGAATCAGTCCTTGTCGATTATAAGAAAGTTGTAGATGCTTTTCTTATCTTGCTTGTGTTAAAATTTCATAACTATAGGCCTGACGGTTTAAGAGTTATGAATTTTACAACTTGGTTGCTGTGTTCTGCCCATCACCAGAACAGATTTCGAAAACTGTGTTGTTTGATTTAGTTAAACATTGAATCACTTCTTTGTGATTATAAGAGTTATGTGGTGCTTTTGCTGAGCTTTCCAAAAAGTCTTGGATCACTCTTTTTGGTGGTCTGAAGATTAAGTTATGGATGTTTAAAGTGTGAAGACTGAATCTGTCCAATTCTGGACAGCACAGCCTACATAGTGTATTTTACCCTTGATACTTATTAAACCAGCCAGGGATGTTTATAAATAATTTGCAGAACACTTCATTAGCTTTCTAGAAAGTTTAGGATCAATTTGTTTGGATGTCTGAATCTTTAGTTTTGGATTTTTGAAGTCGCAAGTCTGAATCTGTCCAAATCTAGACAGAGTTGCTGTGTTTACACAATTCGGCCTTGCTAAGAGTCTAATCATGCTGAGGTAAAAATATCAAAGATGTAGAACACTTTTTAAGCTTTCCAGAAAATCCTAGTTTGATAATTTTGAACTAATATTTGAAGAGTTATGATTAAAACAAAAACTACTGTGCTGCTGTCCTAAATGTGTTAGAAGTGATTGATTGCTCTACTCTATTGTGTTTGACTTGAGTGATTGCTTGCTTGTTTTGGTTTTAAGTGAATATGAGTAACAATGATAGTAACTAATACAATCAGGTTATATATAAGTAAATAGTACACATCTCACTAAGTTAGTGAACTAAATTGGTTAAGGTCTAATAAGTAGTTTAGCTTAATCAATAGTTAGCAAGTGCAGTGATATATTAGGGAAACAAAATGAATAATGTCCTATCCTTGGCTTTCTGCTAATACTACTAAGTAACCAACGTCATTAAAGTAGTATAACATGTAATGACGATTAAACTATCTCCTCATGTGTGTTCTCTTTGGTGTGTGCTTGCATGAGAATATTCTGAATAATTGTAAAACCCCGATTAAATGAATATCCCTTTCTGTCTAAGTCTTTCCAAATATATAAGTCATAGAAAACTTATGTGTACTTAACTAGTATAATAATAAAAGAACTAATGAAAAATTAGAGCGAATGCGATAAATGCTTGCCCGTGTGATGTCGGGTTGCGCTGGTTAATTCTAGAAGGTAATTGTCGTCTTTGTAATGGTATTGATTACGTATACCCGATGACGTGTAGATAACTAATGCTAGTGTGTGGTTGTTTACGGTGTCTTACGATTTAATGTTTAGTTCGCTATCGTCTATTTTGGGATTGTCTTGTGATATATTTCATTATATTCATACATGTGCATCATGCATCTCATTTAGGACCGAGAGATGATGATCGTGCAAGTGATGTGGTGCCAACCACAAGGTGCAGTCGGTGGACGACCCAAGGAAGGATGGACTTAACCAGTGGATGCTCGCCAAGCGAGTACCTCCCCCAGCAAACACTGTCTAAGTGTAAATTAAAGGCAAGCCCCGGTTTTATGCATAACCGTTATATATGCTATTTTACTGCACTTAATGTTTGTAGGCTTGTACTGTGCACTTAAGTGTAGGAGTTGCCTGAAACCCTAGTTGCATGAACTCAGGATACGTTTGAGATGGATACTAGTATGCTAGGTCGAGTAGCTGCTTTGCTAATTAGGGATCTCGGTAGAAGTCGAGTGATTTTTCTAGCACTCACGCGAGGTCAGGAATTTGTTGTACTCACTTTCATATCATAACGAGGTTGGTTTGTGGGCAACAATCCATGGGGATTGGTTGTCTACGGGATAAAAATTTGAATAAGGATTATGGTGTGGTACCGTGAGTCAAGCGTTTGAACATACTAAACATATGCCGAGAAATATGGTAAATCGGTAAGCCTAGTACCTGAGTGAACCTGCCCGCAGACTTTACCCCTCACGCGACCTGAGACGTGGTCTCCCATTCCGGTTATGGTGGGTACAAGTGCGGTCACTGCACGACTGCAGTCGGGGTCAGTGAGGCATTGTACGCCAAGGCGGTGAGCCCTGATCTGTTGCCAGGGGATCGATGGGGACGGTTGATGTGTGTGGGGACGGAGTGCCTCGCCACGTCGTGTGTTTAGGTTTACCTTGCAAGGTTTAAAAACTCGATTCGAATCGTCTACTTCTCGCAGCTAATGAGACTGCTTGATCCATGCTGCTACATTGAGTAATAAGTGGAAATGAGGTGACTGGCAAAAGATGTTGATTGGTAAAAATGTTTGATACCATGTATGATTAGCTAGGTACACATCTAGTCTAAAGGATTCTACTAAAACTTGAAAAGCTAAAACTTGTTTTTAGACTCAGCTAGTGCTTTTGGCAAACCAAACCCCTCAGCCAAACAGCTGCATGTCTAGAGGTAGAGGAGTAGACTCCTCACACCAGGTAAGTCTAGCTGAGTATTAGTATACTCAGCCTTGCTTGTGGCATAATTTTTGCAGGTACTACTTAGGATGATTGGTTGATGGTGTGACTTCGCCTTCATCCCTGCCACCAGGATAGACGGTCGAGTGGGTTATTGCTTCCGCAGGAGGGGACCAGGAGAAGTAGTGTGGCCAGGCTTTGCCATGTTACTCGGTTCTTCTCCGTTAGTTATTTCCGCCGCATTAAAATTTATGGTTATTAATTCTGAAACTCCGATAATGTAATCACTAATGGTACTTCTTAAATTTGTGGTATTATGCTTTATTGTATTTCTCTGTGCCTCACCTTCGAGTGAGCTAGTGGTATTCGATCCTGGTAAGTGGCTTTATCGGACTAGATCCGAGGGACTGACGGGTTATTCCTGTTTAAGTGTGTTGCTGCCCTTAAGGATGCGACTTGGGCACTTAAGCTGGAATAATTCGGGCAGTTCCGCCACAAAATCTCCCCATTAGATGTGCATGATAAGTTAGGGTATGATATCTAAGATGGGTTGCACTTGCTTAGGACCTTGAGTTCCAAGTTTGAGGTGCTTTGCTCTATTTCAACCACATGTGATGATGGGCTTGGCTTGTGTAGTCTTAAGTGAAAACCCTAAGTAACACCTGAGGTGTTACAATGTTAAGGCCGTAGCCCAGCCGGAATCTGTTTTCTCAGCAGATGACATCAAGGACCCCTCGGCCGAAGCCTCTTTGCTAGGCGGGAGGTTTTACTCTGATGTTTGGATGAAGGGAGGTCGTGAGATAGCTGATGAAGCCATTAAAAAGAATGATAAAGAATCTCACGACGCCCGAAAAGAAGCTAAACGAGCTGAAGAAGCTACTGAACACGCTAGGATTATAGGTACTTTTATTAAGGTTTTGCTTCGTTGTTCGTTTCTAGCTTCGAAATTAACCAACATATTCTTTATTGCAGCTGACCTTTCACCACCACCAGAGCCGTAAAATCCTGAAGTCGATGCAGCCATGAAAGAAGCTTTGGACATAATGAAGATTGCTAACAAAGTCGTTGACGAAGTCGTCGATAGACTATTACACGAGGCTGCTGAAAAAGTGCTAAAGGAAGATTAAATTTTTGTATGCTTGAAAATATAATGCTTGTGTATGGCTGTCATCTTGTGTAAGAAACAAACATCAAGTATTTGTATGTACATTAATGTAATATAACTCTTTGCGATGCATGAAACCTTCGTACATACCGTTTTGAGCCTTTGGCGAAAAAACACCTTCCCTTCTTTTCATGCTTCGCAAAGAAAAGGATTTTTCTTATGCCACTATTGACGAAGGTTAGCTCATGTAGTTTAATATATCTGCCAAAGGCACGTCTTGTGCTGTAACATTCCTTTTCCTAATCCGGTCGATTTTTTAGAGAGAGCAGCTTTTTCTTTGTTTCTCCAGATCTTTTTAGCGATGCGAGATGATGTATGATGCGATGCTATGTAATATGATATGATGCAAAATGATATTTATGCCGGAGGTAAGAACCCACGCGAATACACACCCAGCCTCTGCATCCCCTTAGGAATGACTTTGGTGTCTCTTCACCTTTTACATAGGTGATATTTCAGCTCTGCATCCCCTTAGGAACGACTTTGGAGCTAAGCTCTGCATTCCCTTGGGAACGACTTTGGAGCTTCTTCACCTTTGACTTAGGTGGCATTTAAGCTTTGCATCCCCTTAGGAATGACTTTGGAGCTTCTTTACCTTTGATTTAGGTCGCATCTTAGCTCTGCATTCCCTTAGGAACGACTTTTGAGCTTCGAAACTTACTCTGCGCTCCCTTAGGAACGTCTTTGGAGCTTTGGAACTTAGTCTGCGCTCCCTTAGGAACGACTTTGGAGCTTCGAAACTTACTCTGCGCTCTTTTAGGAACGACTTTAGAGCTTTGGAACTTACTATGCGCTCCCTTAGGAACGACTTTGGAGCTACGGAACTTACTCTGCGCTCCCTTAGGAATGACTTTGGAGCTTCGAAACTTAGTTTTGTCACACCCGATGGTGTAACCACATGTTTATTACATCGAGTTGAAGGTTAAACCTTCTTGTATTATCTTTTGTGACGGAAATATAAAAGCAAAAAAGAGTAGAAATGGAACAAATCAGAGCTTTCTTTTGGCTAAAACATTGTGTCATCTCAGTAGATATGCCTGGATTCGGGCACAATGCTATTAACTGTGCGAGCTTCAGACTGCTCCAGAAGGTCACGTTGTTGCTAAGGCTGGAGATGCCCTTCTGGCTGCTGATCATGACTTGGGGCAGGCGCCATTGGTGGGGGTGGTGGTAATTGAGCCCAGGAAGCTTGAGAGTGACTTGCTGAAGCTGCAGAAGTCGTAGGTTGTTGGTTGCCTACGTATTCTAGGATGTATGGAGAGTAGCACGAAGCAGTATGGAGGACCTGCTTCGGCCGATTATGTCGTGCCTCGGCTTCAGCGATTTCCTTTTGCTTTTGGATCATGACCTGGTACGTCCTCATTGTGTGACCCTTGTCCTCGGCACAGAAAAGGCAGAACAACTTCCTGGGCTGATTACCAAACCTTCCTCCACTGAAGCTTCTTCCTCCTCTGCCTCTCGGAGCTGGTGGTCTATAAGAAGTTTGCTGCATGCCCAAAGACTGTGAGTTATGATGAATGCTCTAAGCATTGTTAGCCCTTTCATCGTTGGCATTGGAATTATGAATTGACCTAACATACCTAGGATGAAGTCTTCCTCTGAAGCCCCTAGTCATTTCAGAAAACTTGTATGCTTCCTCCCTTCTTTGGCGGAAATCGTTATCAGCCCAGATGTACTCATACATCTTCTTAAGGAGTTTTTCCAAGGTATGTGGTGGCTTCTTTGCAAAATATTGGGCTGTAGGTCCTAGCTGAAGCCCCTTGATCATGGCCTCAATAACAATTTCATTGGGCACTGTAGGTTCTTGAGCTCTCAAACGCAGGAACCTTCGGATGTATGCCTACAGGTACTCCTCATGGTCTTGCGTGCATTGAAACAAGGCCTGAGCAGTGACTAGCTTCGTCTGAAAGCCCTAGAAGCTGGTGACTAGCATGTCCTTCAACTTCTGCCATGATGTGATTGTCCCTGGCCGAAGAGAGGAATACCATGTCTAGGCCATGCTTCTGACTGCCATGACAAAGGACTTTGCCATGACAGTAGCGTTGCCCCATACGAGGATATTGTGGCCTCGTAGCTCATCAGAAATTGCTTTGGATCAGAATGCCCATCATACATGGTTAACTGAGGTGGCTTGTAGGACTGTGGCCTCGGGGTAGCCTACAATTCTGCAGCCAGAAGAGAAGCATCATCGAAAATAAAGTTACCATGATGGAAGTCATCGTACCATTCATCTTCGTTGAACGGGCTTTCCTAACGAAGCTCCCTGTGTTGAGGCCTTCGGTCCTGGTCATCTTGAGTAAGATGACGCATCTCCTCAGCTACTTTGTCAATCTTCTTCTGAAGGTCAGCCAACTAGAGCATTTTCTCCTTTTTCCTTTGCACTTGCTGATGGATTGCTTCTAAATCCCTAATCTCCTGGTCAAGCTATGTCGGTGTTTTGGGCCCGACCGCACACCCGGGGTTGCCCCTCAAGGTGTTTTAGGAGTAGGACGGTGTCGACAACTGTAGCAAAATGGTTCGCGCCGATCGCACGAGGGACAGTGGACAAGTTTTACAGGTTCAGGCCGCTTAGAGATGCGTAACACCCTACATCCTGATGAGTATGCTGTAACACCCGGATTTTAGGGGTCCAAAACCCGGGCGCTAACATAAACACCGGGTATGCTGGGACCAAGTCTCACACATATGATGTATAGTGGCACAGGATCGAATGTCACATCTTTATACATAACAGGAGTTCTATACAAAATAAATAATTACATTATAAGGAGACAACGGTCCAGCAACCCAAAGTTGACTGGGAGACGATGGCCTAGACCACTCACGAACTTATCACAGCATCCTCCACGCGCCTCATCCTGTGGTACCTGCTCTTGACCTGTGGGGGGGTGTGAGACAGCAAGAGTGAGCTCACATACGTTCATCGCTCAACAAGTTGTGGGGAATAATGTGCATGAACTCGCCAAAGGTGGGAGCTCACGTGAAGTGTAAGGCTTACCAAAGAAGATGGTTAGAGCTGAGCATTGCTTTTAAAGTTGGTCAAAATTTTATTAGCAGTTACTAAGTATAAGTAAATACCAACCCAGTTAAATAGTAGAACAAAGGTAACAACTTCACCTGCGATGCAATGCATATGAAAAATTGAGTTTAAGTTCCATAATTTAAACATCAGAGAGTCCTGAGCTGCTCATGACCGTGAGCTCGGCTAGTATACCAGTTTTACACTCTGCAGAGGTTGTACCCTTTACCCACAAGTCGTGTATCCCATGTCGCCAGGGTTTGCAAGGCCCTTAGACACTACCGAGGTGAATGGCTAGGGATCCACTACGAGGCCTTTACAAAGTTCCACTAGCTTCCGAAAACCCGCTACAGTTTATAGGAAGTTCCAATGCAGGAATCCCTTGCAGGACCGCCATCGCAGCAAAATCCTCCCGAGGGCCTCCCTACACTGACCACTCCCCTACTGCCCTTGCCCCTTTCGGGTAAGGTAGTCTTCCACTAGCTTTCCTAATTAATCAGCCAAGGGGTCCCATTCCTCCCTTGTGGTGGCACGTGTTACTCAAGTTAAGCTCTATGTTCCAATTAACATTAATGATATCAACATGAACATAAACAGAAATACAACAAGAATTGGAACATAGAGGTAATAAATGATTATCCCAAAACCATATAAAGCAATAGCAAACTACCCAAGTGATTCAGGGGTAAACAAGGTAGTGAGATAAACAAATCTAGGGTGACCTATTGGGTCCCATCAAAATTAACCTATGCATGGATAATTGATATTAAAGAACATTATTGGGTAAAAAGTGGTCAAGGGCACAACTTGCCTGGGCCTTGAGAATCCAGGTACCAACTTGCTCTTCAGATGACACGTGACCTCACTGCTAGTCGTAGCAATACAAACAAACAGTGCATAGGCAAAATTAACATTACACCAAACATATATGCAAAATACATATTAATAATCTACATATTAAAATAAGATCACAGGAACAGGAATCATTAATTTTGGAGTTATAGATTTTAAGTTATGAATTTTCAAAGGTTTAATGTGATTAAAATATGATTAAATGATAAATAAATTTTCTGACAGAGTTCATGTCAAAACAGAGACACTAAATGATGAAGAATATTATTACCAAATTTTAGAAACTGGAATGGTTCAATTTGGAGCTAAAATGAATTTTCTATGAATTATCTAAGTTCTAGCAATTATTTTCATATTAAAAATCTATTTTCTATTTCATTTATTCAAATTAAATGAGTTCTGGACTGGGCCTCAATTAAACGGGAACGCAGGGGCTTAAGCGCAATAAAACCCAAGACTCAGATTTACCCCGCGGTGGACTGCGGGTTGAATAAGAAAAAGCGCAGGGGTTCTTTATGAAGATTACCCACCGAAGGGGTATCCTTCAATCACAGCCGTTGGATCAGGTTTCAGTAGCCCAGATTAAGTCGCCAGCGCGCCGAAGCGGTACACAGCGCCGACCATCCAATCTGTGATCAACGGCCCTGATTTAAAACATTAAAGATTGAATCTGGGCCGCGGGATTCGATCGGACGACCCGAGATGATCCTACCGAAGAGGTATCACGGTGTTTTAATCACAGCCGCCCAGGCCAGATCAACGGTCGAGGTGCATCACCCCCAAACGTGAAAGACGACGACGGCGCCGCCTCACGCCCACGGTGGCCCATGGCCGGCGCTCGGCCAATCCCAGGATCAAGGCCCTAATAATTCAATTCCTACGGCCTACGCGATGCTCCTAGCGCAACTAACCGGATGGGCTACTCACCGAGGTTGGAGACGGCAGCAGCGACGCTACCCACGGCGAGAGGCGGATTTGTGGTGGATTTGGTTCGACGGCGAGCAATTCCGGTGTCGTGGTGCCTCCACGCGCCACCCGAAACCCCGTGCGTGTTCGTGGAGGGTTTCCGAGGATTCGGAGCCTCACACCGTGGACCGGCGATGAGCACCGGCGCGGTTCAACGATGGCGGCGGCGGCGCCCCTCTTCTACCTCGCGACTTCTCTCTCCTCTCTGCTCGGTTTGCTGGCGAGATGGTACGGGGGCAATGGGGAGCGGGACCGGTTCTTATACCCCGAGCGGTGCGTAAGAGTCGGGAGGGCTGTTGCAACGGTGGCGCGATGACCGCGGAGTCCGTTGTCCGGTTGCGAGCGTAGACGCAAGGTAGGTGCCAAACCTAACCAGCGGGGCCCGCAAGGCAGTGGCGGTGATTTGTTGCAGCCAGCCGCGCGACGGAAGCGAAGCGGAGCGCTGAGGACACGGGCCCACGCATCAGTGAACGGGAGAAGGGACGATTGCGCGGCAGCGGCTGGACGGTGGGACCCCCGTGTCGGCGCCAGGTTGAAGAGCAGAGCGCACCAGCAGAGGGACCGACGGGAGGGGCCCGGCTGTCAGCAGGTGCGGGGAGGTAAGTGGGCCGCGCGGTGTTAAAGGTTAGTTGGGCCGAATTCCAGGTATGAGGCCCAGGTAAGCTTTTATCCTTTTTCTTTTTATTTTTCCTTTCTATTTTCTTCTTTCTCCCTTCTTTCACAAATTCAAATTTTAATACTAATTTGAATTCAAACTTGTTTGTGAGCTTCTTATCTGAGTTAAGTTCTTAAATTAAAATATTAATGGGGACAAAATATATACATTTATTTTCCTCTATTTTGTATAATCCTCCTCCTTCTCTCTTTTCTTAATTGTTTCTATTTTCCTTTCTTATTTCAATTTCAAATCAAACCAAGTTTTAAATTCTAAATTTCAAATTTATGCACAAGATAAACTTTCACATGATGCACAATTACTACATAGTATTTCTTCATTTATTTTGTTATTATATTAACTAAGTAATGTTTTCAACTTGAAGTACACACACCACATTATTATTTGAGTGTGTAGTTGGATTAAAGGTATATTCAAAAGTTCTCCCTTTGTTTTGATAGGAACATTTTTCCAATGTCTAATCTTTATTATGATTTATTTTTACCATCGTTATTTTATTATGATCATTTACCTTTAAAAAGGGTGAATTATAAAGTTTAATTATTTATCAATGGTACTTTGCTCAGATTTCTTCTACCAATCCTAAATTCAGAATTTGGGTGTTACAAATCCTACCCCCCTTAAAAATAATCTCGTCCTCGAGATTTGTAAGAAAAGGGATGTATACTCACATTGATCTTGGAACATATGCACAAACAAAGGAATCTCAGCATGAGGTATAATTCTTTAACAAAACATAGGGTCAATAGACCTTATTGTTCCTTCTAAAATAATATCATATCATCTACTAACTAAAGTAACATCTAGATCTTACAAATCATCATAATTTATATCTATGTAGCTTGGTGAAGCTGGTGGTGGTGGTGGAGGTTGTTGTTGTTGTTGTCTCTCCAACCGTGCTTGCCTTATTTCTTGGCAGACCTGACGTATTTCCTCGTGTTGTTGTCTTATCTGATTTTGCATCTCGGTCACCAGGTCTGTTAATTGTTGTATTACCAGTCTTTGGGCAGCAACCACTTGATCGATTTCAACAGGTGTAGGATTTGGATGATTCATTTCTGTTTTGCTGTTACGTGATAATCTTTCCTTTCCTGGTATTGACCATGAAAGTTAGAAGCATATGGTAATAGTTTTGCAAAGGAAATTATTCAATAAGCGGAATGAATAAGCTAGTAGCTGGTTATAATCTGAAGATTCTTTAGTAGGGCTTAATCTTTGTTTTACGTCCAGATTGAGGTAACCAGTCGTATGAGGTGAATATTCAAGGGTAAGATGGAATCTGTCAAGATGAGAGATATATATGGGTGAGATAGACCACCTGATATAGGTCAAAATTTGGTTTGATGTCAGGTGGTGGTTGATAGATTATGCAATCCATTAAGACTCTATTGATTGGGTAAGTTATGTAAGTTATATAGGTCGAGTTGTTGTGTATGGCCAAGTTGATATAAGTCTCCAAATTAGTCTTAAGTGAATTTAGGAGTATGGCCTTATCTTTTGTACCAGCATTAAGTAACTTACTCTAGATTAGATCATAATAGATTAGATAAAATCTAGATTTAGGATGGATATGACTAGTGTAAAATAGATAGGATCTAATAGATTTGGTTTAGATCATGGTGGTTATCCTAGGATGGGATATGTATGCCTATTAGGACAAGATGGATTCATAAGGATAAGGTAGAATCAGTTAGATCTATTAGGATGACATAAAATCTTTTTAAGATAAGATGAGTATCTTTTAAGATGAGATGGATCTATTAAGATAAGGGAGAATCTTTTAAGATAAGATGAATTGGTTAGAATGAGATCTTTTAGGATAAGATAAATCTCTTAAGGTAGATATGTTCCAATGGGGACAATCTAGGTTGTCTAGTTATTTTATAATTATATTTTTATACCTATGTGTATATGCAGATGCAATTGTGGACATTACTCCACAACTCATCACACTCAATCAAAGATCCAAATCAAACAAGTATCATAAGAACAAGCATTCAAGCATGTCAATATTTACTAAAATAGTGATGATTTTTTTTTGTTCCTACGAGTAGGTATCCTATTCCTAAAGGTCACTTTAGGCACAGGATTTCAAAGTGTGAAATCCCCAAATGTCTTTAGAAAGATAAGGTAAGATTGATCAGAGTAAAGCGGAAATAGATGAGAAAAGATTAAGAAAAGTTTAGAAAAGAATCAGAGTAGCAAAGGTAAGTAGAGAATGGTTGTCCAGTTCTATCTAGGTTTCGTCCTACAGTCAACATTCCTTTGATACCACTTCTGTAACACCCGGATTTTAGGGGTCCAAAACCCGGGCGCTAACATAAACACCGGGTATGCTGGGACCAAGTCTCACACATATGATGTATAGTGGCACAGGATCGAATGTCACATCTTTATACATAACAGGAGTTCTATACAAAATAAATAATTACATTATAAGGAGACAACGGTCCAGCAACCCAAAGTTGACTGGGAGACGACGGCCTAGACCACTCACGAACTTATCACAGCATCCTCCACGCGCCTCATCCTGTGGTACCTGCTCTTGACCTGTGGGGGGTGTGAGACAGCAAGAGTGAGCTCACATACGTTCATCGCTCAACAAGTTGTGGGGAATAATGTGCATGAACTCGCCAAAGGTGGGAGCTCACGTGAAGTGTAAGGCTTACCAAAGAAGATGGTTAGAGCTGAGCATTGCTTTTAAAGTTGGTCAAAATTTTATTAGCAGTTACTAAGTATAAGTAAATACCAACCCAGTTAAATAGTAGAACAAAGGTAACAACTTCACCTGCGATGCAATGCATATGACAAATTGAGTTTAAGTTCCATAATTTAAACATCAGAGAGTCCTGAGCTGCTCATGACCGTGAGCTCGGCTAGTATACCAGTTTTACACTCTGCAGAGGTTGTACCCTTTACCCACAAGTCGTGTATCCCATGTCGCCAGGGTTTGCAAGGCCCTTAGACACTACCGAGGTGAATGGCTAGGGATCCACTACGAGGCCTTTACAAAGTTCCACTAGCTTCCGAAAACCCGCTACAGTTTATAGGAAGTTCCAATGCAGGAATCCCTTGCAGGACCGCCATCGCAGCAAAATCCTCCCGAGGGCCTCCCTACACTGACCACTCCCCTACTGCCCTTGCCCCTTTCGGGTAAGGTAGTCTTCCACTAGCTTTCCTAATTAATCAGCCAAGGGGTCCCATTCCTCCCTTGTGGTGGCACGTGTTACTCAAGTTAAGCTCTATGTTCCAATTAACATTAATGATATCAACATGAACATAAACAGAAATACAACAAGAATTGGAACATAGAGGTAATAAATGATTATCCCAAAACCATATAAAGCAATAGCAAACTACCCAAGTGATTCAGGGGTAAACAAGGTAGTGAGATAAACAAATCTAGGGTGACCTATTGGGTCCCATCAAAATTAACCTATGCATGGATAATTGATATTAAAGAACATTATTGGGTAAAAAGTGGTCAAGGGCACAACTTGCCTGGGCCTTGAGAATCCAGGTACCAACTTGCTCTTCAGATGACACGTGACCTCACTGCTAGTCGTAGCAATACAAACAAACAGTGCATAGGCAAAATTAACATTACACTAAACATATATGCAAAATACATATTAATAATCTACATATTAAAATAAGATCACAGGAACAGGAATCATTAATTTTGGAGTTATAGATTTTAAGTTATGAATTTTCAAAGGTTTAATGTGATTAAAATATGATTAAATGATAAATAAATTTTCTGACAGAGTTCATGTCAAAACAGAGACACTAAATGATGAAGAATATTATTACCAAATTTTAGAAACTGGAATGGTTCAATTTGGAGCTAAAATGAATTTTCTATGAATTATCTAAGTTCTAGCAATTATTTTCATATTAAAAATCTATTTTCTATTTCATTTATTCAAATTAAATGAGTTCTGGACTGGGCCTCAATTAAACGGGAACGCAGGGGCTTAAGCGCAATAAAACCCAAGACTCAGATTTACCCCGCGGTGGACTGCGGGTTGAATAAGAAAAAGCGCAGGGGTTCTTTATGAAGATTACCCACCGAAGGGGTATCCTTCAATCACAGCCGTTGGATCAGGTTTCAGTAGCCCAGATTAAGTCGCCAGCGCGCCGAAGCGGTACACAGCGCCGACCATCCAATCTGTGATCAACGGCCCTGATTTAAAACATTAAAGATTGAATCTGGGCCGCGGGATTCGATCGGACGACCCGAGATGATCCTACCGAAGAGGTATCACGGTGTTTTAATCACAGCCGCCCAGGCCAGATCAACGGTCGAGGTGCATCACCCCCAAACGTGAAAGACGACGACGGCGCCGCCTCACGCCCACGGTGGCCCATGGCCGGCGCTCGGCCAATCCCAGGATCAAGGCCCTAATAATTCAATTCCTACGGCCTACGCGATGCTCCTAGCGCAACTAACTGGATGGGCTACTCACCGAGGTTGGAGACGGCAGCAGCGACGCTACCCACGGCGAGAGGCGGATTTGTGGTGGATTTGGTTCGACGGCGAGCAATTCCGGTGTCGTGGTGCCTCCACGCGCCACCCGAAACCCCGTGCGTGTTCGTGGAGGGTTTCCGAGGATTCGGAGCCTCACACCGTGGACCGGCGATGAGCACCGGCGCGGTTCAACGATGGCGGCGGCGGCGCCCCTCTTCTACCTCGCGACTTCTCTCTCCTCTCTGCTCGGTTTGCTGGCGAGATGGTACGGGGGCAATGGGGAGCGGGACCGGTTCTTATACCCCGAGCGGTGCGCAAGAGTCGGGAGGGCTGTTGCAACGGTGGCGCGATGACCGCGGAGTCCATTGTCCGGTTGCGAGCGTAGACGCAAGGTAGGTGCCAAACCTGACCAGCGGGGCCCGCAAGGCAGTGGCGGTGATTTGTTGCAGCCAGCCGCGCGACGGAAGCGAAGCGGAGCGCTGAGGACACAGGCCCACGCATCAGCGAACGGGAGAAGGGACGATTGCGCGGCAGCGGCTGGACGGTGGGACCCCCGTGTCGGCGCCAGGTTGAAGAGCAGAGCGCACCAGCAGAGGGACCGACGGGAGGGGCCCGGCTGTCAGCAGGTGCGGGGAGGTAAGTGGGCCGCGCGGTGTTAAAGGTTAGTTGGGCCGAATTCCAGGTATGAGGCCCAGGTAAGCTTTTATCCTTTTTCTTTTTATTTTTCCTTTCTATTTTCTTCTTTCTCCCTTCTTTCACAAATTCAAATTTTAATACTAATTTGAATTCAAACTTGTTTGTGAGCTTCTTATCTGAGTTAAGTTCTTAAATTAAAATATTAATGGGGACAAAATATATACATTTATTTTCCTCTATTTTGTATAATCCTCCTCCTTCTCTCTTTTCTTAATTGTTTCTATTTTCCTTTCTTATTTCAATTTCAAATCAAACCAAGTTTTAAATTCTAAATTTCAAATTTATGCACAAGATAAACTTTCACATGATGCACAATTACTACATAGTATTTCTTCATTTATTTTGTTATTATATTAACTAAGTAATGTTTTCAACTTGAAGTACACACACCACATTATTATTTGAGTGTGTAGTTGGATTAAAGGTATATTCAAAAGTTCTCCCTTTGTTTTGATAGGAACATTTTTCCAATGTCTAATCTTTATTATGATTTATTTTTACCATCGTTATTTTATTATGATCATTTACCTTTAAAAAGGGTGAATTATAAAGTTTAATTATTTATCAATGGTACTTCGCTCAGATTTCTTCTACCAATCCTAAATTCAGAATTTGGGTGTTACATATGCTTGGTGGATGTGGTTACAAGAGAGCTCTCTGGATCGAGAATACAGAGAGTTGATGTGGGTGGCTAAGTAAAGGGTCGATCGTTCTGAAGGGGTGCCCCCTAGGCCTTATATACTCGACCGTGGGGCAGTACACGTGGATATGATAACAACAAGTAGCTAAAAGGTAGTGAACCTCTTGAGTTTATCCCTACGTAACCCTCGCCGACTTATCCTCGCGTGGCTCCATTGCATGGGGGCTTTAGCGCGGGAAAGTCGGGTCTCTGTTGCGATTTACTCGCTCGACGTTGTGGGCTGTCCGGGTTTGCACCAATCTGGTCTCACGTCGCTCTGCTTTGTTGGTTGTTTCTCCCCAGGCCCACGAAAGAATGACCTTACGATTTATTGGGCCCTTAGGCCTTTCGTGAGGTCTTTTACTCCTTTAGTGGACCCGGGGGACATCTATCCCCCACAAGCCCCCGATCTTTGGGTTAATTTAGAGGTAATCAGCCCAAAGATCCCAGGTCCAACTTGCGGGTGTTTTGAAGAAAAATGATTTCTTGCTGTCTTCTCTTGCTCCGATCACTCATTCGACTGAAGCTTAGTTTCGAGTTTGTGCCTTAGAGGTCGGCATTCCAATTTGTAGGATTCTGAACTTCATTGAGTGCACCGGAGGTGCACCCAATGGGTGTAGCCCCCGAGCTTCGAGTAGATTTTAGAAAATAATCTACTCGAAGGTCTTCAGTATGGGTTATTTCCATTTGTGTTCCTTCATTTTGGTTGAGGGTTGGCTTCTTTAATCTGGTCCCACGCTTTAGAAATCGGCTCTACCTCAACTTGGAATGATAATCCATGGGGTGCACCGGAGGTGCACCCAATGGGTGTAGCCCCCGAGCTTTGAGTGGATTTTTGAGAACAATTCACTCGAAGGTCTTCTTTTTATGTCCTTTTGCTGAAGATTATCCTTTTTGCCTGTAAAAAAGTTGGCATGATGTCATCCGCGCTATGTCATCGATATTATGCTTCAGAGGTCAGCATGTATTTTGTCTTTTGCAGCCTAGTTCGCAATCCATTCATATCTTGCTAGGTAGTGTAATTTATTTGCTCTGTGACTGATTGCACATTTGATGGACGTTCTCTGTCTAGTCTTCAAGTCGTGTCTGTCGACCATATTTTGCACTCTACTGGCTATATTTGGCTTCCCTCTAACTCTCGTTGATATCTCATTTTTGTCTTGAGGCATTCACTGCGTGCCCTGCATAGATGTGACCATTTTGAAAAATATACTGATAATTCCTGGGCGTCCCCCCCAATGGGTGTGGGCAAGGGACGGCTTGGTACGCTGAGTGTTTTAGCCGGCTGCTTCTGAGTAGTAATGTGATGGGACGGCGAGTGTAATCATATCCTTTGCGCTGTTGACTGGAGTCCCAATGGGTGTAGTGTTGCATGAAACGGCGTCAGCCGCCTGACGTGTCTCCAGACGGGTGGAAGTGCTTATTGAATGCTTTGCGACTGTTCAGTGACCGCGGTTGGAGGTGAGCGGTTGCCTTTCTCTTCTATAAATAACGTTGTTGCCCCTCTGGTTTTTTCACACCTCTTCGCTGTTTTTTACTGCTTCCTTCTCTTCTCTCCTGTCTGCTTCCGCCATGGGCAAGAGCAACAAGCGCAAGCGCGAACCGACTCCTCCATCGGAGGATTTCGGTGACCCGGAATACTCGGAGTAGGAGTTCTCCTCCGAGTCCGAGGGATCTCCGGCTCCCGTCTCTCCCCCGGCGTCGTCCGATGACTCGGACGACTCCCAGGGGATAGCCGCGGAAGTCTGGACATACATCCGGGCCGTCGAGCGCTCCGGGCTCGAGGGCTCGGATGAGTCGGAGTACTCCTCGGATGAGGAGGACTCGGACGGCGGCGGCGAGGACGAGGACGACGACGATGACGACGGCGACAACGACGACGGTGGCGACGGCGACGGCAGCGGCAGCGGCAGGGGCAGCGGCGACGGCGGCAGGAATGGTGACGGCGGCGGCAGCAGGGGCAGCACCAAAGGCGGCAGCGGCAAGGGCAGCACCAGGGTCGGCGGCAGTGGCAGCAGCAGCAAGGCCAGTGGCTAAACGCCACTGGTCTTTAGATATTAGTATAGTGTAGTTAGAATAATGTAGTAGTAATGTAGAGTAGTATAGCGTAGTATAGTAGTAGTAGTAATGTAATGTAGTAATAGTAGGGAAGCATCAACTCGCAAAGAGTTGATTTGTAAGCTTATTGTCTTCCCTTAATGAAAGAATGACGTTGGCTTCTTCTTGATGACTCGCTTTGCTTGATTATAAAACTGATTCTTTTGAGACAGTAGACGAATAACTTGGACATCATACTGACGCTTCCAGAAGTAGCTGTCGAGTAATCTTGTAGTCTGTATCGACGTTTTAGAAGTAATGCCGAGCGACTGAACGCTATACCAGCGTCTTAGAAGCAATGCCGAGTGATTGAAGGTCGACGTCGGCATTTTAGAAGTAATGTCGAGCGATTGAACATGAGATCAGCGTTTTAGAGGCAACGCCGAGTGATTGAAGGTCGCCGTCGGCATTTTAGAAGTAATGCCGAGCGATTGAACACGAGATCAACGTTTTAGAGGCAACGCCGAGTGATTGAAGGTCGCCGTCGGCATTTTAGAAGTAATGCCGAGCGATTGAACATGAGATCAGTGTTTTAGAGGCAACGTCGAGTGATTGAAGGTCGCCGTCGGCATTTTAGAAGTAATGCCGAGTGATTGAACACGAGATCAGCGTTTTAGAGGCAACGCCGAGTGACTGGATGGTGACGTCGGCACTTTAGAGGTAATGCCGAGCGACTGAATATGAAATCAGCGTTTTAGAGTCAACGCCGAGTGATGGCAGGTCGACGTCGGCATTTTAGAGGTAATGCCGAGCGATTGAACACGAGACCAGCGTTTTAGAGGCAACGCCGAGTGATAGCAGGCCGCATGAGCTATTTTGAGGATGATAACCGAGTGATGAGGTGGCTCATCGGCTTTTTGGAAATAACTGCCGAATGACCACGTGGCACGCTGGTTTTGGAAATAACCGCCGGGTGATGACTGGGCACTTTTTAAAACGGTATCTGGTCCGAGAATATCCCATAAGAGCTGCGCTTTTAGCCGCCTTTGCTTTCCGTGCCCTAGTTCTTGCATTCCCGCTTCCGAAACCTCTCTGCCGCTCGCCTCCAATCTGCTCGCTGGTAGAATCGAGATGGCGCCCAAGAGGAAGATCGCGAGCTCGTCCGCTGTGGTGATTCCTCCAATCGATCCCAACAGCCAGTTGCCTTTTGCAGGTAACCACATGTTGGGGGCCTTCGTCCTCCGAAGGTCCTCAAAAACATGATTTGACAATATTTTCCAAGTGAATTATATGAACAGGTATCTTCGGACTCAGATCATGAACATGGAGTACGGTCAGAACGAAGCCCAAGCTGTACGAAGCTGATTACCAAGCTGTACGAAGGATGGTGCACAGCCGAAGCTATGCGCAGAAAGCTTCGTCGCGATAGCAGAAAGGGGAACCGACTTAAAGATGAAAAGACTACTTAGGCCTTAATAGATTCCCATAAGTCATTAGCAAATGTAATGGACATGAATGTAATTTTGCATGGGCTACGTCCCACGCCTATAAATAGATGAACAGTACTCCCGTACTGTTCACACTGACTTGGCATTTGCTTTCCGTCATCCTTGTACTTTTGCCTTCCAGCGATTCGAAGGTACACTTGTAATCTGAAATCATTTCTATTTTTATATGATAATAAAATAGAAATGACGTTGTGATAATATCTAAGTGTTTATGTTACTTCTTATGTTGCATGTAAGTTCTTCGTCATAATTTATTGTGCTCACGAAGATATGTTGTTTGTGACCTTCGTCCGGAACACATTATATCCCAAAGGGAAATAATGTTTCAAGGGACGAAGGACTTTATCATTTAACACTTTTTATGTTGCCTTGTTCTTAATCCGAAGCATTTGAGAACAAGTCCCCAACATTGGCGCCCACCTCCGGTGAACTCACTTCCACTTTGAGCTTTTGAACACCTTCGGAAGCCATAAACCTTCGCTATGGCGCCGAAGAAAGCTTCAGCGACTGGGGCTGCAGCCCTACAACCGCTGGACCACAATCAGGAGACTGTCTCTCTTCGGGAGGCCCGAAGCCAGAAAAGGAAGGCTGTCAGCCCGACGCTTCAGGAGGATGAGCTAGACCAAGAGATCAGGGATATGGAGATGCTTCATCAACAGGTGCAGAGGAAGAAGGAAAAGATGGCCAGGCTGGCTGAACTGCAAAGACAGATAGACGAAGCTTCTGAAGAAGTTCGCCATCTTACTCACGATGAGCAGAACCGAAGGCCTCAACAAAAAGACCTTCATCAGGAGGGTTTCTTCAACGAAGATGACTGGTATGACAATTTCCATCATGGAAATTTTGTTTTCGATGATGCTTCTCCCCTGTCCGCTGAGCTGCAGGCTACACCTTGGCCTCCGTCCTATAAGCCGCCCCAGCTCCCCATATTCGATGGCCATTCAGACCCGAAGCAGTTTTTGATGAGCTACGAAGCAACAGTATCTTCGTATGGTGGCAATGCTGCAGTCATGGCAAAGTCTTTTGTTATGGCTGTCAGGAGTGTTGCTCAAACCTGGTATTCCTCCCTTCGACCAGGAACGATCACTTCATGGCAAAAACTGAAGGACATGTTGTTAACCAGCTTCCAAGGGTTTCAGACGAAGCCGGTCACTGCTCAGGCCCTGTTCCAATGCACTCAGGATCATGAAGAATACCTTCAGGCGTATGTCAGAAGGTTCTTGCGTTTGAGGGCGCAGGCACCAACGGTGCCCAACAAAATTGTCATTGAGGCCATGATCAAGGGACTTCGGCCTGGACCTTCAGCTCAATACTTTGCTAGGAAGCCTCCTCAAACTTTGGAGAAATTGCTCCAGAAGATGGACGAGTATATTCGTGCCGACAATGATTTTCGCCAAAGAAGGGAGGAGGCTTTCAGGTTTTCTGAAATGACCAGGGGCTTCGGAGGAAGATTCTATCCGAGGCATGTCAGGTCCATCCACAACTCTACTCAAAATGATGATAAGGGGAGTCAGCAGAACAGGCCGCAGTGCTCCTCACAGGCTTCGGGGCAACAACAAAGTTTCTTCCGGCCACCAGCTCCAAGAGGCAGAGGCGCCAGGGGCTTCGGCGGAAGATTTGGAGATCAACCAAGGAGAGTATTTTGCTTATTCTGTGGTGAAAACAAGGGCCATACCACCAGGATGTGCCATGTTACCATCCAGAAGCAAAAGGAGATAGCCGAAGCTGCAGCGCAACAAGCTCAGCCGAAGCAGGTCATGCATACTGCTTCGTACCATCCGCCTTACATCCCAGAATACATAGGCAACCACCCTGCAGTTTCTGTTGCTTCGGCGAGTCAACCTCAAGCTTCCTGGCAACAGCCTCTGCCTCCACCACCGTTGCAACAAGGCCAACAGCCAGAAGGGAGCCAATATGCTCCACACCAAAGGGATCTCAGAGAACAATCCGAAGCTCGCACAGTCAATAGCACTGTGCCAGAGTCGAAGCACATCTATTGACAAATATCCTACCAGTTTTTTCCATTCAGTTCTATTTTCTGTGTAATAAAGGACATTTTTTAGTTTTCATGTAAAAGTTTCTTTGCTTGCTCCAAGGAAAATGTATTTTCTCAGGCTTAAGTTGCTGAAGCTTAAAAATTTACGATAACAAGGAGGACCTTCGAATTATCGAAAATCCTTCGAAGCAACAAAAAGTCGTTCTAAGGAACGCAGAGTAAGTTTGCTGAAATCACAAAAAGTCGTTCCAAAGGGAACGCAGTGTAAGTTTTCTGCTCCAAAGTCGTTCCAAAGGGAATGCAGAGCATACAGCGAAAAGTCAACGCTGATACCGCCTAAGTAAAGGGCGAAGAAGCTCCAAAGTCGTTCCTAAGGGAATGCAGAGCTTACAGCGAAAAGTCAACGCTGATACCGCTTAAGTAAAAGGCGAAGAAGCTCCAAAGTCGTTCCTAAGGGAATGCAGAGCTTACAGCGAAAAGTCAGCGCTGGTACAAAAATATTTTGTGTTTTACAGGGATATGTGTGTATCTTCGGAACAAATGTCATCTACATAACATAACATCATCACATCATTTTGCATAGCATAAGCATCATACATCATGTTGCATATGGCAAAAGAAGGGGACACGGTATCAACCTTCGGAAGGATACTTTGAGAAAGTAAAAATCGTGCTAAGTCACAAGGGGACACAATACTGATCTTTGGAATATAGCTTCGGAGAATATTTTCATGAAGCTTGGATATCCTTCATCAGAGCACTATAAACATTGTCGTGATGCATAAAAGTTTTTCTATCTTCACAAAGCATGAAAAGAAGGGAAGGTGTTTTTTCGCCGAAGCCTCAAAAACGGTACGTATGTAAAGTTTCATGCATCGTAAAGAATCGAGTCATTAAAAGCAAATATATCACAGGGTTACAAAATGTCACACATGTTTCATTTCAAGAAGTCTTTACAAAAGTGCTTAATCTTCTCTCAAAACAACTTCGGCAGCTTCGTTCAGGAGTCGGTTAACAACTTCATCCATGATAGCTTCGGCCATCTTTTTAATTTCTTCGTCTCCTTTCGGGTGAGGGCCCGGAGACGCTTTAGTAGGATCTGAAGGAGAACATGATACGGCCACATTGCTATTACAAATTGTGAACGAAGTTTAAAATCAAAAATTACAACGCAATAAAAACCATTAGCTAATACCTAATTGCCCTTCGGGCTCTGAGCTTTTGTCAGCGGCCTTAGCTACTTCTCTAGCGTCGTGAATGCCTTTCTCACTTTTCTGAATGATTTCTCGGGCCATTTCTCGGCCACCATTGTCCCAGACGTCGGTAAAAAATTTTCCGCCAGCCTGGCTAGCTTCGGCCGAGGGGTCTTTAATATCTTCAGGGGATAAGCTGGCTTCGGATTGTGCAAGAACCTTAACATGATCGCAGCCTTTTTTCTCCAGTATAGAAGCAATCCCCCTGGCACCCGAGAAGGCGCAAATGTCTCCTCGACTGTTTAGAATTTCTTCGAAGGCTTCAGCTTCGTGGCAGATCCATTCTATCGGCCCTTCTGGGTTACCTCTCACAAAATCTTCTTCACTCGAAAATGCGCCAACACTAGCGAAGCTGGTTTTTATTTTCTTTACACATTCCATGGATTTTTCGTAGCACCTTTTCTTAGAAGACCGAAGCTCTTCAACGGTTCCCTCCAAATGATTAGCCCATTGGTCGCTACATTCCCGCCTCGTTTCTTCAAGTATGCGTTCTTCTTTCGCCCGGGCCAATTGCTTCCGAAGATCGTCAATCTCGTGCTTTTGAGCTGCAATTTGGGCTTTGGACGCAGCTTCGTTCTCCTTTACTTTATCTACTAATGTAACTAGAATCTTGTCCTTTTCCAGGGCTTCGTTCCTTAGCTTGATAACCTCTGTTCGAAGGTTGTTGAAGGCAATTTCATAGCTTTCGTCTTCGGCACTCTTTTGCGCTCTCAGCGCGTTGCTTAGTATTAATCCCTATATGTAAAAAGTTAGTATAAGAATAAAACAATAGATTTCGAATCATAAAGTTTCCAAAATGCGCAATTCTCGCACCTTCAGACTATTATATGCAAGACTATCCGCAAGATCCTCCTTCGTCATAGCGCATAGTCCAGCTTCAAGCTTCGGAAACCCCATACTCCTAGCCATCTCCCGGCAGACAGATAATTCTTTGTTGTCAGGGAGACAGTATAGGAAGTCATCTTCGTTTGTCCCATTGAACACTAGTGCCCCCTTCGGATATTTTAATTCTTTGGCATAGTGATTGGCTTCATAAATCTCTTCTTCAGATAGTTTCTTCCCCGAAGCATGTCGCACAATGTAATCGCGTATGTTGGAAGGAGCTTCGGGGGCAGCAGTGTCAATTTCTTCAACCAAAATTGGCTCTGGCATTTTTATTTTTTCTTCGGCTTCCAAAGGTTGTTCCTTGGTGGGCTCTGAAGTCCCAGCTTCGGCTTCAAGTTGTTGCTTCGAAGCTTCAGCAACTAAAGCTTCAGTAGACACTTCAGAAAGTTCAACAGTCTTCTTTGGAGTTATGCTTGAAGACTTAATTGTCTCCAAAACATCTAGCACGTTCACCATTCTTTTTCTTTTCGGGGTTACCGATGGACCCTTTTGATTTTTTATTGTTTCAACACTTACTGAAGGACTTAAGATTTCTGATATTTTTGGTCCTTCAATTTTCGGTTTTTCTGCTTTCTCTGCTGAAGGTACTTCGGTTTTTTCTTCGATCTTCGGCACTGGAGCTGGCTCTGTAGTTTCAGTGGCCAAAGAGATTTCACCGATAAATTCAGGCACTGTGGCCGGCTCGATAAAACGTGCTCGGTGGGTGAGCACCTTCATCTTTTTTCTTTGCGGCGCTGGCTCACTAGAAGCACTTGTGGCAACTTCTGTTGCAGGAGAAGTATTTTTTCTTTTGCGGCCCGGCACCGGATAATGATAGTCAGGGTAGACAAACCCGATTGCATCAAATACCCGGTTGAGCCTCTTCTTCTTTCGGCCTCCGAAGGCTGCCGATAATGCAGTGTTCTCGGCCTTCGAATATACCCCAAGCAGTTCGTCACTTAACGTTTCAATGCTTTTTAACCAGTCGTCATCAGGTTCAACAAACTTATCCCCGTATTTGAATGTGTATTTTAGTCTGACTAGTCCACCTTCGTCAGACTCTTTGATGGTCTCCTTCGGCATTTCCCACTTTCCTGCAAGTGGCCACACCCTGAAGGCAATATGCTCTTGGACCAGATCCCTTGTCCCAATAAAAGAGCAGATTACGCCAAAGGCTCTTCGGCATTCTTCGGCCGCTTCATCCATTTCAACCTTCGGCTTTCGGAGTCCGAAGCGTTGCCAGATAGGGCGCATAATGATACTCTTAACATCTTCCTGCGTTGTCAAGTCATTCTTTACATAGAACCATTCTGTCATCCAGGCACCGGGCCACCTCTTCCGAAAGGTTGGCACGGGGCAGCTTGACCCGGAACGGGCACCGAAGCTGTAACAACCAAAGTTGTTGTGATATTGTTCTTTCCCCCAGGGCTTCGTCTCATATACCAACTCATGAATTTTGCAAAATCTTTTAGCATTTGGTTCTAAACCTTGGCTTCTCGCAGCCCAGACAAAGATTCCCATTCTTATGATAGCTTCGGGAGTAATTTGATGAAGGTAGATTTGAAATGTCTTCAGGACTTCGACAACAAAGCTGCTTAGGGGGAACCGAAGCCCAGCCTTGAGAAAGCTTCGGAAGATCACGACCTCATCTTCTTCGGGGGTAGGAGAAGTCTTTTCCCCAGCATCAGCCCTCACAATAGATATATCTCGAAAATATCTCCCCCTCATATTGTCAATATGACCCTGCTTAATAGTGGTTTTCCCGAAAACCGAGTGACTTGGCCGCCATGGTCGATCTTCAGACTCTCCCCCGCCGCTTTCTACATCATAACTGTCGCTGTCACCAGTATCTTCAGATAAACCTTCTAAAATCTCTTTGGTGATCTTTTCTGTATTGGTCTTCGACATTGCCTCAAGAAAGCCCAGGTTCTTCTCTTCAGAGAGACTTAGCTTCATCTCGACAACAGCCTTCTTCTCCTCAGACATCTCTTCGGAGATCCTACTTCTCGCTTCCGAAGCTTAAAACTAGGAAAGAAAACAAATATTTTTGGGCAGAAAGTTTTATAAGCAGGAAAAACAGATGGCAAAGAGAGCGTGCCAAATCAAATGTGGCGGGCTCCTATTTATACACTCGATATGACGGAAACTGTGTGGTCCCAGGTGTTAGTGACTTTTGCTATTCTAGCAAAGGGAAGGTGTTTTTTTGGACCTTCGGCTTAAGGCCTTCGTCCATATCGCAATCTGAATTTATCACTAACAAATTAATATTGCGAGGGGCTACTGTTGGGGGCCTTCGTCCTCCGAAGGTCCTCAAAAACATGATTTGACAATATTTTCCAAGTGAATTATATGAACAGGTATCTTCGGACTCAGATCATGAACATGGAGTACGGTCAGAACGAAGCCCAAGCTGTACGAAGCTGATTACCAAGCTGTACGAAGGATGGTGCACAGCCGAAGCTATGCGCAGAAAGCTTCGTCGCGATAGCAGAAAGGGGAACCGACTTAAAGATGAAAAGACTACTTAGGCCTTAATAGATTCCCATAAGTCATTAGCAAATGTAATGGACATGAATGTAATTTTGCATGGGCTACGTCCCACGCCTATAAATAGATGAACAGTACTCCCGTACTGTTCACGCTGACTTGGCATTTGCTTTCCGTCATCCTTGTACTTTTGCCTTCCTGCGATTCGAAGGTACACTTGTAATCTGAAATCATTTCTATTTTTATATGATAATAAAATAGAAATGACGTTGTGATAATATCTAAGTGTTTATATTACTTCTTATGTTGCATGTAAGATCTTCGTCATAATTTATTGTGCTCACGAAGATATGTTGTTTGTGACCTTCGTCCGGAACACATTATATCCCGAAGGGAAATAATGTTTCAAGGGACGAAGGACTTTATCATTTAACACTTTTTATATTGCCTTGTTCTTAATCCGAAGCATTTGAGAACAAGTCCCCAACACCACATGTCCATCATTTCCGAAGCTGAACTCCTCCACCTCGTGTCCATCGGGGTTCTTCCTCCGCGGGAACTCTGTTCTTGGCGGATTTGCCACGGGACTACTGTCCCGACAGAGGATACCCACGAGTCTGTAGTTTACGCTCCTTTTCTTCTCCGCGGCCTTGGCCTTCCCATCTCTCCCTTTTTCCGCGGTCTCCTTGATTTCTACCACATTAACCTGACCCATCTAAACCCTAACTCAATTCTGCAAATCTCCATCTTCGTTCACTTATGCGAAACCTTTCTTGGCGTGCTGCCGCATTTCGGCTTATGGAAATACCTGTATCATTGTCGCCCTGGGATGGCCGGGGGACAACATCAGTTGGTCGGGGGTGCCAGTTTGGAGATGCGCCGCGGACGGAAGACTGAGTATCTTGAGATTCCCCTTAAGGACAGTATTAAGGGATGGCGTCTAGAGTGGTTCATAGTCGATAATTATGGAAATTCTCTCCCCTCCCGGTCGGGAAGACAGCCAGACGTTCGCACCCCAAGCTGGACCGAGTCTCCCACAGACGAGGAAGTAGCTGAAGCGGGTGTGTTGCTAGCTGAGGTTGGACTGCTGAAAGAGAGAGGTCTAACTGCTGAAGCTGTGGTTGCTGACTTCGTTTTCAAGAACATTCAACCACTGAAAGATAGGGTCTACCCAGCTTATCTGTATCGAGGGCTAGCCGACTCAACTCGGGTTACCAACAGGAGAATCCCTTCTGCAGACTTGGTGAGCCGACTGGAAATGATTCTCAGGGGCAAGGTGTCCAATGTTGGTGCTCCGGTGGCGTACTCGGCCTGGAATTTGCCTCCTGCCAAAGTCTTCACTCTTTTCGTGTCAAATCCACCTGCGACTGATGGCAATTTGGGCCTTAGAACGCGACCCTCTGATGAAGAAGTCAGTGCTTTGGTTGCCTCGCTTGGGGAGATTCCTGATGACGAACGACAAGTCCATTTTGAGGTGCCTTTGGATCCTAATGATGCAGAAATAAGTGCTATGCTTGATATGCTGGCTGAAGATTCTTCTGATGCTACTCCTGCTGGGACATTGGCGGTGGCGCCTCTCCCAGAAGCTGGTACAACCTTGGATGTTCAGAGACCTGTCCGTGTTCGCCCGAGACGTCCTTGCCGAGCCAATCAAACTGATCTTTCTGCTGATGAGCAGAAAAAGAAAAAGAGACGTCTTCGGCAAGTATCTAGTTTGGATCGGGGCGCTGGTCCCTCGGTTCCTGCTGCTGAGGAGGTTCCCGTGCCTGAATTTACTGACGCTGACCCCAATGGGTGTGGTATGTCTGTTGTTGATCCCAATGGGTGTACTCCATCTGTCGCTGATCCCAATGGGGGTGTTGCCTGTGTTGCTGATGAAGACGACAGGGAGGAAGAGAATGAGGTCCCTCTGACTCGGAAGAACAGTCGGAAATTCCTCGCCAGTGGTGAAAGTAGTGGAGTTCCCTCTCCTGCTTTGTCTGCCCTCATTGGTCTGCAAGAACTGTCCCTGGCCAACTTTGATCAAACTCTTGAGGATATGGTCCCAGAGGACTTGTTATCAGAGCCAGTGGATGATGATGCGATGGAGGCTTGCGCTGCCGTGCCTGATGCTGGGTTGAGGTCATCCCGTGCCTCGTCGACCTTAGAGCGCGATCTCGAGGGTCGGGATGCTAACTTGGATTGTCCTGGTTCCATGGAAGTGGCTGAAGGCCCATCAACCTTAGAGGTGGTTACTGCGGAGAGTCTGGACCTCAAGAATGGTGCTGACACATGCCCAGCCCCCGAGGATGTCGCCGGGGATGACTTAGCTCGGGTGAGGAGTGTAAGCCACTGCCCAGCCCCCGAGGGTGCTGCCGGGGATGATCCGGCTCAAGTGGGCAGTGCCAACTATGACCCAGCCCCCGAGGGTGCCCAAGCAGGGTCTCCTTCCTGCACTTCCATGGACGTTCACGCGGGATCACCTCCACACTCTGGCTGCATGGTGGTAGCCCAAACTTTGGACCATGGGGTCGCTTTAGAGGGCAGCGTCCCCGCTGATCGGTCGTTCGGCTCTGTTGAAGGCGCTGAGCTGATTCCTACTGGTCCGTTGCAAGCTGCTTCGGGTGGTGGCCTTGCGCCTGGTTATCAGCTGATTTCTCCTGATTTGGGGATCCCTTCGTTCTTTTCCAACCTCCAGGTACTGTGCTGTTTTTTAGCTTGATCTTTACATTGCATGAACTTTTGTCATTATGCTCATCTGTTCTTCTCATCAGGTTTTGGTGGATGGGATGGCCAGCCAGCTGAGATCGCAGGGTGCTTCCGTCCCAGAAGTGGCTTCGTCTCTTACGTGTTGGAATCCAGTGTCACTTCATCGTCGTGTATCCGAGTTGGAGGCAACTAACGCTGGTTAGTGCCCTTTTTCTTTTCTTCGCCTTTGTTGTGGACTGTTTTACCTTCTGACCTCGTTTTGTTTGATTACCTCTTGCTGGGAATGACTCGGCAGATTGCAATTCTTGAGGAAAAACATTCTCGAGATCAGGCTGAATTGGCCCAGCGATGCACTGATTTTGAGGAAAAGTACTCTCAAAGTCAGATTGAGCTGAGTCAGGTCTCCGCTGCCTTAGATGATGCCAATGCACTGAGTTCTTCTCTTCATGCTCAGCTCGACTCTGAAAAGGTGATATACGAAACTGTGCTTTGCCTTGCTGTGCTCCTATTACTTGCTTGGTTTTTTGAAGGAACTGACTTGTGCTTGCAGGAAGAAAAGCGTATCCTTGCTGCTTCTCGTGACAATCTTGACAGGTTGTATCGAGATTCTAGCAATTCGCTGACTATCTTGGAAAGAAGTCATCGCTTCACCATGGAAGAATTAGACCTCCAACGTCGTAAGCTGCAGGAATCCATGGAGGAGGTAACCCGGCTTAAGCAGTTGATATCAGCGAAGGATGCTACTATCAAAGGGCTCCGAGCTTCCAAAAAATCCATTGCCCAGGAGTTAGAGAGCGCTCGACTGGCTGCTAAAGCTGCTGAAGAAACTTCTGTTACTCTCAAGGCCCAACGCGACAAAGCCCTGGACAAGGCTATTCGGGCGGGACGAATCTTGATGAGGAGACCCGGCGTGGTTGTTCCTGAAGACATAAGGGCTGACGTGAACGCCGCCCCTGATTCCTCGAGTCGCCCTTCTTCGTCGGTCGCTCCTGAGAAAGACGTTGCAAAATAGAAAAACATTTTGCGTGCTCCAAGCGCGCGGTTTGCATGATCGAGTATTTGTTAGAGGACACCAGTTTACCATTCGAATGACATAATTACTCTCTCATTGTATCAGAATTTATTAGTTAATGAGTTGGCAGTAATGACGCATGATGATTATGAAATTTGTTTGCGGGATATGGAAGTCATCCCCTGAATTATATAGGCACGAGCATGTTGCACCGGTCTTAAGTTGCTGCCAACTTAAGTCGATCGCTCCGTTAGCAGGGCATAGTGGTCACCCTGAGTTAAGTAAGCGTGAGCATGTTGCACCGCCTTAAGTCGTTGCCGACTTAAGTCGATTGCTCCGTTAGCAGGGCATAGTGGTCACCCTGAGTTAAGTAAGCATGAGCATGTTGCACCGCCTTAAGTCGTTGCCGACTTAAGTCGATTGCTCCGTTAGCAGGGCATAGTGGTCACCCTGAGTTAAGTAAGCGTGAGCATGTTGCACCGCCTTAAGTCGTTGCCGACTTAAGTCGATTGCTCCGTTAGCAGGGCATAGTGGTCACCCTGAGTTAAGTAAGTGTGAGCATGTTGCACCGCCTTAAGTCGTTGCCGACTTAAGTCGATTGCTCTGTTAGCAGGGCATAGTGGTCACCCTGAGTTAAGTAAGCGTGAGCATGTTGCACCGCCTTAAGTCGTTGCCGACTTAAGTCGATTGCTCCGTTAGCAGGGCATAGTGGTCACCCTGAGTTAAGTAAGAATGCAAGTCAATCGTAAATGAATTGAGTATCCTTGAGACCTCTTTTTTATTGATGACATATTTCCACTTTACAGAGTACATCATCATCATCCCAGCAGTTTTGAGGTACAGCTAGGGATAAAACTTTCTGAGGTGTTCTATGTTCCAGGAGTTCCCAACTTCTGTGCCATCCATCTGAGTGAGGCGATACGATCCGGGCCGAGTGACTTCTGCTACCACGAAGGGTCCTTCCCATAAGGGTGATAACTTGTGTCGTCCCTCTCCCGTTAGAATTCGGCGGAGGACGAGATCTCCTACTGAGAAGAATCGTTGTCGCACAGCCTTGTCGTGATAGCGCCTTAGAGTCTGCTGGTACCTTGCTGATTGGATTACTGCGTTTAACCGTTCTTCCTCGAGTACATCTATGTCCTCCAGCCTGGTGGTCTCAGCTTCTGCTATGCTTTCAAAGATCAGCCTTGGCGCCCCAAACTTGAGATCAGCAGGTAGCACTGCCTCCGACCCATAGACCATGAAGAAAGGAGTGTTTCCATGCAAAGCTCGACTAGGTTGGGTTCTTAGGCTCCAAACAACATAGGGTAATTCCCTTATCCACTTTCCTGCGAATTTTTCATTCTTATCGAAGATCTTTTTCCTGAGTGCATCCAATATCATCCCGTTGGCTCGCTCAACTTGCCCGTTGGCTCTTGGATGGGCTACAGATGCATACTTGATCTGAATGCCCTTTTGCTCGCAGAAGTCAAAGAATTCTGAACTTGTGAAGTTGGATCCTAAATCAGTTATGATGCTGTTTGGTATCCCGAATCTGAATATTATGTCTTGTATGAATTCCACGGCCTTAGCAGAGGTTAGGGAGGCAATGGGCTTGAATTCTATCCATTTAGTGAACTTGTCAATTGCTACCAATACATGAGTGTATCCCCCTTGAGCTTTCTTGAAAGGTCCAATCATATCCAGTCCCTAGCATGCGAAAGGCCAAGTTACTGGTATGGTCTGCAGTTGCTGTGCTGGCATGTGTTGTTGCCTTGACAAGTATTGGCAGGCCTCGCACCTTTGAACTAACTCGGCTGCATCGTTCTTTGCTGTTGGCCAATAGAATCCTGACCTGAAGACCTTCCCGACTAGTGTTCTGGAGGCTGCATGTATTCCACATTGCCCAGCATGGACTTCCTCCAGAAGTTGCTTTCCAGTGGATGGGAGAATGCACTTCATGAAGACGCCTGATGCACCCCTTCTATATAATGTCTCCCCAATAAGTGTATAGTGAGCCGACTGTCTTGCAATGCGCTCTGCCAAATTTTTGTCGTCTGGTTCCTCTTCATTCTTTATATACTTAATGATCGGCCTCCTCCAGTCATCAGGGTCTGACTCGGGTTGATCTATGATGTTGCATTCTTCTGTCTGATCCATTGAGATACTTGGCCGCAGAATTTCTTGCACGAAAACTCCGGGTGGGACCTGAGTTCGACCGGACCCCAGTTTGGACAGTACATCGGCTGCTGTGTTCCGATCTCTTTCTACATGATGAAATTCCAGACCCTCGAATTTATCTTCCAGCTTTCGGACGGCAGGGCAGTATTTTCCCATTGAATCGCTTGAGCAATCCCACTCCTTGTTTATCTGGCTGATGACTACCAGAGAGTCTCCGTATACCATTAATCTTTTGACGCCCAACGATATGGCAATGTTCAATCCATGGATCAAAGCTTCATACTCGGCTGCATTGTTGGAGGCTGGGAATAGCAACTGGAGGGCGTACTTGAGGTGTTCGCCTCTAGGCGCAGTGAAGAGAATCCCTGCTCCTGCTCCCTGTAGCTTTAGTGAGCCATCAAAATACATTCGCCATACTTCTGCAGTCTCCGGGTTGTCTGGTACTTGTTGTTCAGTCCACTCCGATACGAAATCAACCAGTGCTTGAGTTTTGATGGCAGTGCGAGGTCGGAACTCGATGTCATGAGATCCCAGCTCACAAGCCCACTTGGCTATTCGACCGATGGCTTCCTTGTTGTGAAGAATATCCCCTATTGGAAAACTTGTGACTACTATGACTTTGTGGTCGTCAAAGTAGTGACGCAGCTTGCGGGCAGTTAGAAGTACTGCGTACAATAGCTTCTGAACTTGAGGGTACTTTTTCTTCGAGGGGCCTAGAACTTCACTAATGAAGTAGACAGGATGTTGTATTGGATAGGCATGTCCTTCTTCTACTCGCTCGACTACTAACGCGGTGCTTACCACGTGAGTCGTGCAAGAGATATACAGTAGCAAATCTTCAGCTGGTTGAGTTGACGTGGCTCGCCGAGGTGGTTTCAGTACTGGTGGTGTTGTCAAGAATTTTTTCAGAGCATCTAGAGCCTCTTGTGCTTCTGAAGTCCATTGAAACTTATCCACCTTTTTGAGTAACTTGTAAAATGGCAGACCTTTTTCTCCCAGCCTGGATATAAATCTGCTTAGAGCTGCCATACATCCAGTAAGTCGCTGAACCTTCTTCTGCGATCGAGGTGCTTCCATCTTCATGATAGCTTCAATCTTATCTGGATTAGCCTCAATTCCCCGGTGGCTGACAATAAACCCGAGCAACTTTCCGGCTGGTACCCCGAAAACACATTTCTCGGGATTAAGCTTCCATCTATACCGCCTCAGACTGTTGAAAACCAGTTGCAAGTCTTCGATGAAGTCTTTTGAGTCCTGTGTTTTGATTACCACATCATCCACATAGGCTTCCACACGCTTGCCCCAGTGATCGGCTAAGCATGTTTGAATGGCTCTCTGGTAAGTTGCTCCAGCGTTTTTGAGGCCAAACGGCATGGAGGTATAACAGAAAGCACCAAACGGAGTAATGAATGTCGTTTTTTCTTCATCTTCCTTTGCCAGACTAATCTGATGGTATCCAGAATAGCAATCCAGGAAAGACAGCATAGAACATCCAGCGGTGGAGTCCACCACCTGATCTATCCTCGGGAGCCCGAAAGGATCCTTCGGACAGTGTTTGTTGAGATCAGTATAATCAACACACATGCGCCAATCCACTTTATTCTTTTTGAGTACAAGAACAGGGTTGGCTAACCACTCGGGATGCAATACTTCTCTAATGAATCCAGCTGCGACCAAGCGAGCTAACTCAGTGCGAATGGCCTCTCTCTTGTCAGGCGTGAAACGACGTAGTTTTTGCCGAATCGGCCTTGCCTGGGGATAAACCTTCAGTTTGTGCTCGACCAGTTCTCTTGGGACTCCCGGCATATCCGCAGGTTGCCATGCGAATACATCTCGGTTATCTTGCAGAAACCGGACGAGCGCGCTTTCCTATTTGTCATCCAAGCTGGAGCTGATGATGGCCGTCTTGCGCTCATCAGCGAACCCCAGGTTGATTCTCTTGGTTTCTTCAGTCGGCCGCATAGAGGTCGCGGTCTGAGCTTCGCTCGCCGGTACTGCGAGGTCCTCTTCAGGCTTAGAGTTCACCAGTGTGGAGGGAGCCGTCGATGGCTTGGCGGTGAGGGCTGCTTGAATAGCCACTCGGAAACACTCTGCGGCGCCTTGGAAGTCGGCGCGCACAGTTATGATCCCTTGCGGTCCTGGCATCTTCAGTATCATGTATGTGTAATGCGGAATGGCCATGAACTTGGCCAATCCAGGCCTCCCGATGATGGCGTTGTACCCGCAGTCAAAGTTCGCCACTTCAAACCTCAGGAACTCGGTTCTGTAGTTCTCCGGAGTTCCGAAGGTGACTGGCATGTAGATGTGGCCCAGCGGGTATTCCCCTTCCGTCGGCACGATGCCGAAGAAAGGAGTGTCCGACTCGTGGAGCTCTCTGAGGTGAACTCCCAAGCCTTGGAGTGTCCGGGGGAAGGTGACGTTGATGCTGCTCCCCCGTCCACTAACACCTTCTTCACCCGGCTCTCTCGGATCACCGGATCGACGAGAAGAGGGTATTTGCCCGGATGGTCGAAGTTGAGCCATTGATCTGCCCGAGTGAAGGTGATCGGGTGCTCCGACCACCGGTATGGGGCGGGAGGGCCGGTGGTCGCCACCAGTATCTGGCGATCGTTGACCTTTTGCTGTCTTCTGTTCTCCTGCGATCCGTGTCCGCCGAAGATGACGTTGACCTCCCTGTCAACGCGTGGGAAAGCTCCTCCTCCTCCCTCCTCCTGCCGATGGGGTTGTCGTGGTTCATCTGGTCCTCCCCTCGGCGGAGGAGGAGGTAGAGGTTGGAAGGGTCGGCCGTGTCCGACGGAATGCTTGAAGTCTCGGCAGTTACGAAGAGTGTGGCGCATGTCCTTGTGGTACGGGCACTGGGCGTCGAGGATGTCGTCCAACGTGCGTTCGCCTCCACGAGGTCCTCCTCGGGCGCGAGAGGCAGGTGGTCCGGCAGCGTGCACTTCTTCGCGAGGCCTCTTCTCCCATCGTTTGTCGGGTTGCTGGTTCATGTCGCGTCGTGGTGCTGCCGGTGTGGGCTTTGCTCCTCCGATGAGGTCCTGGGCTCGCTCATCGGCGGTGATGTAGAGGTCGGCTTCCCGGAATAGCTCCTCGGAGGTAGTCGGTGCCCTCTATAGTATGGCTCGGACGAAAACCGAGTCGTTGGAGCCTCTGTAGAAGTCCTCAATCACGGCCGCCTCCGTGACCTCAGGGATACGATTTCTCATGGTCTGAAACCTTTTGAGGTACGACCGGAGAGTCTCGTCCCCCCGGCGCTTGATGGATTTGAGGTCCCACGGTTGCGCCGGCTTGTCGGAGAGGGACTGGAAGTTGGCGGTGAAACGTCGACTGAAGTCGCCCCAAACGTCGATGCAGTGTCGGGGTAGATGTCGCAGCCATTGCAGCGCGTCTTGCCCAAGGACAATGGGTAAGTATGCGGTCATCACGTCTTCGGACGCCCCAGCAGCTCGAGCAGCGGTGGTGTAGACGGCTAGCCAACCCCATGGATCCTGCTTAGGTTCATATTTGTCAACATTGGATACCTTGAAGTTGGGAGGCCATTGGATGGCCCTAAGGCGCGGAGTGAGGGCGGACACTCCGCACGTGTCCTCCTGTCGTCGGGGACGATGTCTGTCCCGGGGAGGGGAGTTGTGATTGTGATTCCTCGACCATCCCCGGGTGGTTCCGCTAGTTGAAGCCGTTGCCGACTCAGTCCTGGTAGCTTGGCTCTGAGTCGGGATGCCATGATCCCTGTCATACTCCTCCCGACGGCGAATCTCGTTCTCATGCCGCCGCTCGCGCGAAGCATTGATGGAGCTTCGCGCGTCTCGGCGACTGTTGATGGCGTGTCGTAGATCGTTCGGTGGGTGAGCAAGCGGTAGAAGATGGTTGGCCGCCTGGGTGAACAGTCGTCGGTAGCCATCGGCGTCAGGAGTCCAAGGAAGTCCCTCAGCTATCCGAGCCAGTACCCCTCCGACTTCGCTCGGCGTGTTCATAGCTCGGGCGAAGTCGGGGTTCAGGTTGCGCCCGAAGAATGGATTCTCTCGATGCTGCCTTGCATCCTGCTCAGCCTGTTCCTGAGCTCGTCGGCGATCACGTTGTCGGGAGTTCCTTCGTTCTCTGAAGACGCGTTCTTCCGGAGTTTCTCCTACCTCCGAGACCTTGTCTCGCGAGACAGGCTGTTCCGGATTCCGCTCTCCGGCTGCGTGATGTCGTCGAACGTTCCTGCGCCGGTTCCTCCGTCGACGGGACTCTCGTTGAGGCGGTTCCTCCCCGGGTACAGTCGGCTCGTCGTCGGAGATGATGGGCGACTCCGCTCTCCCGATGAAGAGGACGTCGGGGTAGAACGGTGCTGCTGTCGTGGTGATCTTCTTCCCGTCCCCCTTTGAGGCATGAGGGACGGAAAGAGCAACTTGCTTCTCACCGGTTACCTTCTTTATTGCGATCTGTGTCCATTCTTTTGTCGGAGAAGTAAGCAGCGGAGTTCTCCGGGTCAGCGAGCCCTCGGCCCCCGGCTTTCCGGAGATGATCCTCATCTGGAGAGCTGGAGGTTGCGCTTCTCTGGTATTTTTGGAGTTCGTTGGGGGAGACTCCTTTTCCGGCGGATCCGCGATACGGTGCAGAATTCCTTCTTCATCCGCTACAAATGAGATTGTTCCAAAGCAGAACACGGATCCGGGACGTAGGGTGATCTTGCTGTAGAAGGAGATGGCCATTGAGCTAGCTTGGATTGTCGACACACCCCCTACCTGGCGTGCCAGCTGTCGGTGTTTTGGGCCCGACCGCACACCCGGGGTTGCCCCTCAAGGTGTTTTAGGAGTAGGACGGTGTCGACAACTGTAGCAAAATGGTTCGCGCCGATCGCACGAGGGACAGTGGATAAGTTTTACAGGTTCGGGCCGCTTAGAGATGCGTAACACCCTACGTCCTGATGAGTATGCTTGGTGGATGTGGTTACAAGAGAGCTCTCTGGATCGAGAATACAGAGAGTTGATGTGGGTGGCTAAGTAAAGGGTCGATCGTTCTGAAGGGGTGCCCCCTAGGCCTTATATACTCGACCGTGGGGCAGTACACGTGGATATGATAACAACAAGTAGCTAAAAGGTAGTGAACCTCTTGAGTTTATCCCTACGTAACCCTCGCCGACTTATCCTCGCGTGGCTCCATTGCATGGGGGCTTTAGCGCGGGAAAGTCGGGTCTCTGTTGCGATTTACTCGCTCGACGTTGTGGGCCGTCCGGGTTTGCACCAATCTGGTCTCACGTCGCTCTGCTTTGTTGGTTGTTTCTCCCCAAGCCCACGAAAGAATGACCTTACGATTTATTGGGCCCTTGGGCCTTTCGTGAGGTCTTTTACTCCTTTAGTGGACCCGGGGGACATCTATCCCCCACAAGCTACTCCTCATGAAGAGTCGGGCTGGTGGCCTTTCTCTTTTGGCTTCTGGCCTCTCGTAGGGAGAGTGCATCCTGATTTGTGTCTAGTGGCTACAGGGCAGCCCCTGGCACCGTTGCTTTCTTCGGCGGCATGTCAAAGGTGAATGCTTGCCGAAGGTTGTGGAAGTGAGTTCACTGGAGGTGGGCGCCAATGTTGATTACTTGTTCTCAAATGCTTCGGCTTGCTTGAAGGCGAAGATGCGAGAGAGTGAATACAATCCAGCGTGAACAGTATGGTGCTACTGTTCATCTATTTATAGGCACATGACGCAGCCCGAGTAAAAGTACATTTATGACCTTGTCAACCGTTTACAATTATAATACAAAACATTACGGACTAAATAGTCTTTATCCTTTTTTGGTCATTGTTGTATTTGGTCTTCGTCATCAACCCGAGCCGAAGTCCCTTGACTATAGCTTTGTCGCCCATTTTTGTCACCTTCGGGTTACGCTTCTACTCTTGTCATAGAAGAAGATCTCTGCTCCAAAGCTGAATCCTCCTGTAATAATCTAAGTCATACTGAAGACATATGGTTAGTTACATTTTTGAGGACCTTCGTAGGAGGAAGACCCCCAACACAAACTATACTGACTAACTAAGATGGAGACACTTGACTTAAGAATTTATTACAAACTCTAACACTAATGATATAAGGATCCAGATCTATCTTGGTCTTACAGTTGGGGGTACCATAAGCATGGTGTCCACGAGGTGGCGAGCGGTACCAGTGCTGAGTCCTAGCGGGGGCGGGAGAACCACCCTCCTGGTGACGGTGCTCCACACGCTCAGCACACAGCTCCGCGATCTCAGCACGAGCCCTACTCAGCTCGTCCAGAGCATGGTCCAGCTCAGTGTTGAGCACAATGACTAGGTTAACTATGCTGATCAACCTAGGATTGCCTTAACCAACATGTGAGACAATCACACTCCTCGTACTGCCGGTCAAACGGTGGGAGTCATTTTGAGGTGAAGACTCTCAGCCACCCCACCAAACCAAGAGCAATACTGCGAGAGCGCACGGCGTGCAGCATCATGCATGGCCACCTCAGCAGTGTCCCTCTCAGAGATAGCATAGTGCAGCATCCTGCATGGCCTCTGCATCCTGCATCAATGTTGGATTAAGCATGTGTGTTACTGTCACACCAGGTTTTGGAAGGAAAACCGAATGTGAACCATGTATGTGATAGGATCAGAAATTCACGTACAAAGCGATTACATAACTGGACATCATCACACATAGCTCAAATAATAGTGTAAAGTAGTATTACTTTATTACATCATGGTGTCTTAATCATCCACATAATCATTAACTTAAACAGAAATCAAAGTGCTTAACCAAACACAATAAAGAAAAGGCCTTCACAGGCACTTGACTGGGGTTTATCGCTAATATAGTTTAGAACTCCTCGAAGTCCTGGAACTCTTGAAAGTCCCCGCGTGGCCTTCATCTTCTCCTGAACAGTGGTTGCAATGCAGATAACCTAGTGTTTGGTGTTTAAGCAATGGTGAGTACAATGTACTCAGTAAATGTTCCGTTTGGCTGAAGTAGACTAGCTGTATGTAGGGTTAAGCTCAAAGCAGTTGCTTTTAGTTTGTTAGATATTTATCATTAGTAAAAGCCAAGTTTTATCATAGAACCCAAATTGATATCCCAAAAGAAAGCATCTCCTTAGAGAGGAAAGTACCATAAGTATAGCCATCATCATTGAACCATCAACATAAATGTATCTAGAGTATCTCTAATCAAAGAGGATCCCAAGGCTGCTCTTAACCGTGAGCACGACTGATATACCAGTTTCTAACACTCTGCAGAGGTCGCACACTTCATCCACGAGTCGTGACCCCTTTTTTCCTCGGGTCGATCAAACCCTCAAACACTCGCAAGGTGAGTCAGCAAGGTTTCATTACATAGCCTTTACAAAGATTCCCCTGGTGTGTAGCCATCCGTTAGGTTTCGCTAGTCATACAAACATATTACTCCTCCATAAGGGAGTGGCTAATAAAACCAAATTGAATGAACCTCGACACCCCACCCTTAGCAGATCAAGTACTATGCCCCATCCCCCATTGACGGCACAATGACGAAGCAAACTACACCCCAGATTCCTCCAATTATATAGCTAAGGGCGTCCCATACCACCCTCATGGTGTACTATTTTTCCGGGTAGTCTCTCAACTTATAGGTCCTTATGGAGAGGTACTCGGGAAACATCTCGAGCCCCCTAAAGTGTCACAAGTTCATAATCATAACCAAAGTGAATCATCATATCATAAAGTAAATCTCATCATGTTCGTTGATTAATGTAAAGCACTAGCATGTAGTTGATCATAATAGCCTAACCCAGAAAAGGTAATCAAAGACAAGATAAATAGAAAGCTAGTCTCCTTAGGTTACTCATAGTATGCGGGAAAGTGAATTATAAAGTAAATAAGACATAATAGGCCAGAGGACACTTGCCTTCACTAAACAGCTGCTGCTCAGGGGCTTCTCCTGCAACTTCCTTGGACTCCGTGGATGGAACATTCTCTAGGCGAGTACGAACATACATTCAACATTCTTGAAACAGAAAGGAATAGTACACCATACAAAGGAAAACATTATAAAAATGTGCAATGTGAAATATAGCTCGCTTCTACGGTCACACGAGAAAAAGAAACACTGAGATCGAAGCTACAATTGAGAAGTTATTGTGTTTACGTTATACAAATATGAACTAGAACATTTAATCTGACATACTTGTATTGTCACACCGGGGCTTTAAGGAACAAAGCCGGGTGCATCTCATACATGCGCATGGAAGACAACATATATAATAACAGAGTGTATAGAGATAAATGTCACAATAACATCAGAGTATTTATTACATAGCGGAAGTCTTATTACAAAATAAAAGGTAAATATAAAACAAACTAAGGATCATCCTTGGCGCAAGTCAACTGGGAAACGCCACCTAGATTATATCAAACTCCTCGCTTTGTGGCTCCTCCTGAACCACCTGTTCTTCTCCTGTGGGGGGGGGAAATGTGAGACAACATGGGTGAGCTCACAAATGATCATAGCTCAACAAGTTGTGGGGAAACCAGTGTGCATAAACTCACCAAAGGTGGGAGTTCATGTGATGTGTATGGCTAATCAACAGGGGTTAAAGCTGAGCATTGCTTTTAATCAGTTGGTCAAAATTTTATTAGCAGTTACTAGATGTAAGTAAATACCAAACCTTAATAAAAGTAATAGAACAAGATTAATTAATAATCCCATGTAATGCAAATGAAGAAAACTGAATTTAAGTTACATAAATTAATCATGCGAGAGTCCTGAGCTGCTCATGACCGCGAGCACGGCTAGTATACCAGTTTTACACTCTGCAGAGGTTGTACCCTGTACCCACAAGTCATGTTATCCATCTGCCAAGGGATCGCGACTCCCATACACCTCTACCAAGGAAGCGAGGCAGGGCAACACTACGAGGCCTTTACAAAGTTCCACTAGCTTCCGAAAACCCGCTACAGTTTATGGAAAGAGCACTTGCAAAAATCCCCCGTCTGACCACCATCACAGCAAAATCAACCCGAGAACCTCCTTGCATGCAACTCCCCTACTGCCCTTGCCCCTTTCGGGTAAGGTAGTCTTCCACTAGCTTTCCTAATTAGTCAGCCAAGGGCATCCCATACTACCCTTGTGGTGGCACGTGTTTCTCAAGTTAAGCTCCATCTTCCAATTAACATTAATGATCTTGAGATGAACATAAATAGAATAACAAAATAACTGGAACATGGATATAATGAAATATTATCCCAAAACCATGTAAAGCAATAGCAAAACTACCCAAGTGATTTAGGGATAACAAGGTAAAGAGATAAACAATCTAGGGTGACCTATTGGGTCCCATCAAAATTAAGCCTATGCATGGTACATAAATATAAAGAACATTATTGGGTAACAAAAGTGGTCAAGGGCACAACTTGCCTTCAATGAGCTACTGCTCAGCTACTTCTATCTGGTGGTCACCAGGATCCTCGGTCATAGGCTCTTCTACTCGCCATAACACAAACAAGTACAATATAAAGGGGAAATTAACATCACAACAAACATGTAAACAAAATACATAATAATAATCTACACATTAAAATAAAATCCTAGGAACAGGAATCATAATTTTTGGAGTTATAGATTTTAAGATACAAATTTCCAAAGGTTTTATGTGCTTAAAATAGGATTAAGTGAGAAATTATTTTTCTTACTGTTTTCATGTTAAAACAGAGACTCTAAGTGATAGAGAATAATATTACAAAATTTTAGGAACTGGAATGGGTTAATTTGGAGTTCATATGAATTTTCTTTGAATTTAGCAAGTTTCTGCAAATAATTTAATACTAAAAATTCATTTTCTAATTGATTTTATGAATATTATTCACTGCCTGGACTGCACATCAATTATCAGAGAGTCCAGGGGCTTCTGGGTAAAATTCCTAAGACACAACGAATAGTGGAGGTGGATGGCGGGTTGATTCCCACATTGGTCAGGGGCTCTTTAACAAAATTGGCTCAGTGAAGGGGTATGGAGTCGCAACGGTCGTTGGATTAGATCGGAACGGCCATGATTAGATTGGCATCAGAATGAATCGGTATGCGCTACCCGCCATTGATTCCGAGATCTGCGTTGAGGGTTTAATTAAAGCGAGATCTAAACATGTCCGCGCGATGAAGATCCAACGGTGTGGATCTATCCGAGCGAAGGGGTACGCAGCGCCTCATCCCAACCGTCCATCCCAAATCAGACGACGCCCAATCATTCCCAATCTGGCACGAGCACACGGCGGCGCCGCCCGCCCCTACGGTGGTGGCTATGACCGGAGACGGCCGGGCCGGTGTTCCGAGCTACAAGCTTCAATCCAATTCAAGTTGCACGATGCGTGTACGAAGGCAAAATTGGATGACTATTTCTTACCGGCGATCGAGGGACGGCGAGGTAGGTCCACGGCGCGGTTGAAGCCACGGCGGTTTGCGTACTCCGATGAGAAATTGCCGACGGCGCAGTTGATTCAATGTCGCGTTCGGTCCCTGGCGAGCATCAACAGCGCCAAACGAAGTCCTTGGACTCCTTCCCGGAGCACGGGCGACGCTGACGGCTCAAGGTGACGACGGCGGGCCTAGCACTGTTAGCGGCGGTGGTTCTGGGGAGCTAAGCTCGCGCGAGGAGGTAGAAGGAGGGGAGAATGGCTCACGGGTCGCCCATGGGGGACTGCGGGGAGCCTAGGGGAGGTCTTATCCCCACGACGCGGTAGACCCGGTCAAGCTCCCGGATTTCCGCGTGGGATGGTTGGAAAAGATCGGCCAAGGAACGAGGAACCCTGACAGGTGAGGGCCACATACCAGTGACAGTCCAGCAACAGCGCGCGCGTGAGGGAGGCTGACCTGCGGGGTCCCCCCTGTCAGCGTCAAGTGTGGCCGGCCAGGCGCGCGGGAGAGAAGAAGAACATGGGCTGAAATGGGTAATTGCGGCCCAATTAGGTTTCTCTCACCCTTTTCTTTTATATTTTTCCTTTAATTTCCTTTTTCCTTTTCATTTAAACCTCAAATTTGAATTTGAATCTTGTTATGAGTTTCTTTTGAGTAAATTACACAAATTCAAACCCTAGTGTAGAGATAATATATTTTTATTTACTTATTATTATTTTTTATATCCACTTCATACTTGTTTTCTTCTCTTTTCTAAATTCTAGAATTCCTTTTTCAATTTAAATTCCACTTTGAGCTTTAATATATTTCTTGTCATTTTATGTTGTCACAAAATGCACACCAAATAAAATCCCAACATGATGCATGTATTATTTTTGGGTGTCTTTTGTCATTTATTTATTTGTTCAATTGTGGTGTTCACATGAAATGATAAATATAGATAACACATAAATGTATAATATAATTTCTCTTTTTAGACTTCTCTTACAAAGTGGGTATTACAAATCCTACCCCCCTTAACAAAAATCTCGTCCTCGAGATTTAGGAGGAACGAGGGAAAAGATGGGGAAAATCTATGCGAAGCTCTTCTTATCTCTCCCAAGTAGCTTCATCTTCTCCATGGTGACTCCATTGCACCTTGCACATCTTTATCACCTTATTTCTTGTAACTCGAGTCAATGTATCAAGAATCTTGATAGGATATTCCGTGTAAGTCAAATCACCCTGAACACTGAGCTCTTCCATTGGTAATTGTTCCTCAGGGACACAGAGACACTTCTTGAGTTGAGACACATGAAATACATTATGCACATCAGATAGACTATCAGGTAGCTCGAGTTGGTATGCCACCTCCCCAACTTGCCTAAAGATTCTGAATGGTCCAATAAAGCGAGGTGATAATTTGCCCTTAACTTTAAATTTCCTCATTCCACGAAGTGGTGACACCTTGAGGTACACATGATCTCCTTCCTCAAATTCCAGTGGTCTCCTTCTATTATCAGCATAGCTCTTTTGCCTGGTTTGAGCTACCCTCAAATTCTCTCAAATTATACGGACTTGTTCTTCTGCTTCTTGAATCAGTTCAGGCCCAAAGAACTGTCTTTCTCCAGTCTGATCCCAGTATAGAGGAGTCCTGCACTTCCTGCCATATAAAGCTTCAAAAGGTGACATCTTCAGACTGCCCTGATAACTATTATTATATGAGAACTCAGCATAAGGTAGACTTTTATCCCAACTTCCTCCATGCTGAAGGGCACAAGCTCTCAACATATCTTCCAATACTTGATTAGTCCTTTCAGTCTGTCCATCAGTCTGAGGGTGATAAGCCGTACTAAAGTTCAACTTTGTATTCATATTCTCATGGAAGCTTCTCCAGAATCTTGAGGTAAACTGTGAACCTCGATCGGACATGATCTTCTTTGGTACTCCGTGTAAACACACGATCCGAGCCATATATAACTCTGCGAGCTGGGAGCCTTTATAAGTAGTCTTGACGGGAATGAAATGAGCTACTTTAGTCAATCTATCCACAATCACCCATATAGCATCATACCCTTTCTGGGTGCGAGGCAATCCAGTAATGAAATCCATACCAATCTCTTCCCACTTCCACTCAGGTATCTTCAGTGGATGCAGTAGTCCAGTTGGCCTCTGGTGTTCAGTCTTAACTCTTTGACACACATCGCACATAGCCACATGTGCAGCCACATCTCTCTTTAATCCATACCACCAGTATTTCTGCTTCAAATCCTGATACATCTTGGTACTACTAGGATGAATAGATAATCTGAGTCATGGGCCTCCTTTAAAATAGTCTCACGAAGGCTTTCAATATCAAGAACACATATCCTGTCCTTGAACCATATGGTGCCTTGCTCATCCTCCATAAACTCAGGACCTCTACCTTCCGTAATAAGATCCTTAATCTCTTGTATCTTAGCATCACCAATCTGTCCTTTGCGGATTTCTTGCTCCAAGGTAGGTTCCACATCATTAATAACTCCTTTAGTGTGAGCAACTATCCCCAGGTTAAGTCTCCTGAAATCCTCAACAATCTCATCAGGTAGCTGGGTCACAATAGCTGAATGAACATGTTCCTTCCGACTCAAGGCATCGGCAACCAAATTCGCCTTGCTCGGGTGATAGTGAATCTCCAAATCATAATCTTTAATAAGCTCCAACCAACGGCGTTGCCTAAGGTTGAGATCCTTCTGAGTGAATATATACTTCAAACTCTTATGATTCGTGTATAGTTGACACTTGGTTCCCATGATATAATGTCTCCAAATCTTAAGCGCATGCACAACGGCTGCCAGTTCTAAGTCATGAGTGGGGTAGTTCAACTCATGTTTCCGCAACTGACGAGACGCGTAGGCAATCACATGTCCTTCTTGCATGAGCACACATCCCAAGCCTTTGCCACATGCATCACAATAAATAACAAATCCCTTCTGTAGATCTGGCATAACCAACACTGGTGGTGACATCAACCTCTTCTTTAATTGATCAAAGTTATCTTGGCACTTCTCATCCCACTTGAACTCTCTTCCCTTCTCCAGAAGCGAGGTCATGGGCTTGGCAATCTTAGAAAATCCTTCAATAAATCTCTGATAATATCCTGTAAGCCCCAGGAAACTCCGAATCTCTGTAACTGTAGTGGGTACGCTCCACGCCATTATCTCCTTGACTTTAGCTGGATCCACTGATATCCCTCCATTATAAATGATATGTCCAAGGAATGGCACCTCACCAATCCAAAACTCGCATTTGCTATACTTGGTGTAGAGTTGATTATCTCGTAGCTTCTGTAGCACCAATCTCAAATGTTCCTCATGTTCACTCTCACTCTTGGAATAAATAAGAATATCATCGATGAATACTACGACGAATCTGTCCAAATACTCCATAAACACCTTATTCATCAGATTCATAAAATACGCTGGTGCATTAGTTAGTCCAAACGACATAACCGTGAACTCATATAATCCATATCGAGTCGAGAAAGTTGTCTTGGGGATATCTGATGGCCTAATCCTCATTTGATGGTAACCCGATCGGAGATCAATCTTCGAGAATACCCTAGCACCTCTCATCTGATCAAATAAATCCTCAATGCGGGGGTAACGGATACTTGTTCTTCATAGTAACATCATTAAGGGATCTATAATCCACACACATCCTTTGTGATCCATCTTTCTTCTGTACAAACAGAATCGGCGCTCCCTAAGGTGAGGAACTCGGACGAATGTACCTAGCCTCTTGCAACTCTACTAACTGTTTCTTAAGTTCCTTTAGCTCTTCTGTAGACATCATATATGGCCGTTTTGAAATAGGAGCAGTTCCAGGTAAGAGATCAATTACAAACTCAACTTTCCTATCTGGTGGCATCCCTAGTAACTCCTCTGGAAAGACCTCCGGAAAATCTCTAACCACCCGGATGTTGTTACCAACAAACTCCTCATCTATAAAGAACATCGCACGTTTGGAAGAGGTGGTTACTGCAATTTGAACTTGAAATCTTTCTCCTTTAGGGCTGGTGAGTTCTATAGTACCCCTACCACATTATATAATGGCCTTTGCCTTTCTTAACCATGACATACCAAGAATTAGATCTATGCTGCTTGCCTCTAATATTATAGCAGTAGCCCAGAATTCTCTTCCCATAATTGTTAATGTCAATCTATGTGTCATATAACTTGCCTCAACAGGTCCTTTAGATGTTATTACTGTCATTGGTGTTTTCATATTTTTCAGTGGGAAATCATTTGTGTTGGCATATCGAGCAGACATGAATGAATGTGTAGCACCAGAATCAAATAATATGGTTACAGGAATAGCATTAATGTAAACATACTGTAATACCCAGATTATAAGGAAGAATAAAAGTAGAATTTGCTCTCCTTTATATGTGTATGTATCTCTATTGTCATCACATGTGAACACCTCATAAAATAAACAAAGGATTAATAAAAATCATTAAATTGTGCATCATGCTGAGGTTTCATTGTGTGTGCATTTTTCTTTGTGACAATGTGACAATAATGTAGAAACAAATATGATAACACCTAAATTAGAATTTAAACCCTAAAGGGAATTCTAGAAATGTGGAGAAGAGAAAGAGATAAAGGATATGAATAAATAAATGATATATGTAAATAAATACCTCCAGAATTAGTATCTCTAAATGTTACAAGTATAAATTGTAATAATAGGCCACAAGAGTTTGAATTAAATTTGAATACAAATTGAATTTGAAAAGGGAGAGAAAAGAAAATAAAAAAAGAAAAAGACTAAAGTCTAGTTTGGGCCGGCTCAACGCAATTCGGCCCACTTCGCTGTTTTCCCCGCAAGGACCATGCTCCCGCCTCCGCGCGCACCCGACAAGCGGGGCCCGCTGTCAGCCTCTCTGGTTCCTTCGCGTGGCTCGCGCGTGTGTCGCTGCATCGCGGTCCCACCGGTCAGGACCTTCTTCCCCGCAGAAATCACGCGCGCGCAACGGAATGCCAGATTCCTGGGAGCTATGGGGCGGCCGGACTCTTCGAACGGCGCGGCGCTTGACCCAGCGCCATACCCCCCTGCTCTCCATTAAATAGCGATGTCCGTTCTTCTCGCGCAGCCAACCTCCTTGCCCTCTTCCTTCCGCCGCCGCCAGTGAAAGTGTAGCGGGTGCTCGCCGCCGTGCGTACTCATCGTCGTCGTGCGACCGGAGCCGTGATCGGGTCAAGTCTGAGCGCAAGACCTTGGCGGACCTGCGCCTAGGGAATAATCGTGAGCAGAGAGCCAGGGACATCACGAATTCGTCGCCAGACTTCAACTCTCACGGTCGGGCCGCCGCGCTGCGAGGGTAGGCTTATCTCTGTATTCATTAAATTGAGACCGTTGATCTTAGATCGTGTGGATCCCATGGCGTACCGGTTCGCGCGGTTGTTGATTTAATCTGGACGCGTGATTTCTAATCAGACGGCCGATATTAAGCGATACCCCCTTCGGTCTGGCATTCTTACGTAAGAAACCCTAGCCTTTTTGAAATAGAACCCGCAATCCACCTGGTGGGTTTCCTGTGTCTCGGGTGCATTTGCGCCAGGGCCCCTGACCTTTCCAGAAATCGAGGCCCAGTCCAGAGGATTAGAAAATCAGAGAAATTAATTGAGAAATAGATTTTTAGTACATATTTAATTGCAGAAACTTGTTTAATTTATAGAAAATTCATATGAACTCCAAATTGGTCCATTCTAGTTCCTAATTTTTTGTAAAATTATTGTCTAACCATCAGTGCCACTGTTTTGACATGAAATACAATTTAAAATTTATCTATTACCTAATCTTGTATTAAGCACATAAAATATTAGAAAATTCATAACTTAAAATCTATAACTCCAAATTTAATGAGTCTAGTTCCTATGATCTTATTTTAATGTCTAGATTATTACTGTGTATTTTGTTTACATGTTTGGTGTGATGTTAATTTTCTCTATATACTGTGCTTATTTGTATTGTGGCGAGTAGAAGAACCCTTGACTGAGGATCCTGGTGAGCAGCTGATAGAAGTAGCTGAGCAGGAGCTCATTGAAGGCAAGTTGTGCCCTTGACCACTTTTTACCTAATAATGTTCTTTAATATCATTTAATCATGCATAGGTTAATTTTGATGGGACCCAATAGGTCACCCTAGATTGTTTATCGCATTACCTTGTTTACCCCTGAATCACTTGGGTAGTTTGCTATTGCTTTACATGGTTTTGGGATAATCATTTATTATATCTATGTTCCAATTCTTTTGTTATTCTATTTATGTTCATGTCAAGATCATTAATGTTAATTGGACGCCCTTGGCTGACTAATTAGGAAAGCTAGTGGAAGACTACCTTACCCGAAAGGGGCAAGGGCAGTAGGGGAGTTGCATGCAAGGAGGTTCTCGGGTTGATTTAGCTGCGATGGCGGTCAGACGGGGGATTCTTGCAAGTGCTCTTCCCATAAACTGTAGTGGGTTTTCGGAAGCTAGTGGAACTTTGTAAAAGCCTCATAGTGTTTCCCTGCCTCGCCTCCTAGGTAGAGGTGTATGGGAGTCGCGACCCCTTGGCAGATGGGTAACATGACTTGTGGGTAAAGGGTACAACCTCTGCAGAGTGTAAAACTAGTATACTAGCCGGGCTCACGGTCATGAGCAGCTCAGGACTCTCAGATGATTAATTTATGGAACTTAAATTCAATTTTGTCATTTGCATATGCATGGGTTTATTATTAATTTTGTTCTATTACTTTACTTAAGGTTTGGTATTTACTTACATGTAGTAACTGCTAATAAAATTTTGACCAACTACTTAAAAGCAATGCTCAACTTTAACCCCTGTCATTGATTAGCCTTACACATCACATGAACTCCCACCTTTGTGAGTTCATGTCCACTGGTTCCCCACAACTTGTTGAGCTATGATCATGTGTGAGCTCACCCTTGCTGTCTCACACCCCCCCATAGGAGAAGAACAGGTGGTTCAGGAGGAGCCACAAGGAGAGGGGTTTTATCTGATCTAGGTGGCGTTTCTCAGTTGACATTTGCGCCAATGACGATCCTTAGTTCGTTTTATATTTATCTTTTATTTTGTAATAAGACTTCCGCTATGTAATAAATACTCTGATTATTGTGACATTTATCTCTATACACTCTATTATTATATATGTTGTCTTCTTGGCGCATGTATGAGATGCACATGGCTTTGTTCCTTAAAGCCGGGTGTGACATATACCAAGTGCAATGTCAGCACCATCAGGGGTAGCATCAGCGCTGACTTAATTAACCCTGGCAATAGAGAATCCCTTGCCAGATCCTGGAGTCTGTTGTTTGTTCTAAACTGGGGTAGTAGCAATCCTTTGTGGGCAAACATTTGCATAATGTCTAGTCTTCCAACACTTGTAGCAAGTAGTGCATGTATTCTGTCCTGAAAACTTCGTCGGGGTGTGAGTGGGGGTAGCCTAACGAGTCGGTGGAGTCCTCTGAGGTGAGTGCTGAACTGGGTGCTGGCCTCCGCTAGTGTGAACTGGTGTACCCTGGGGTGAACTGTAGTGTGAATGAATACTGCTGCTTCCTTGTCCTTGAGATATAGCCTTCCTCTTCAAATCTCCTAGCTGAACACGCTTGTGTTCAATAGCTAGGGCCTTGCCAAGCAGCCTCTAGAATGATGGAAAGGTATGTGCCACTAGAGCATACTGTAGGGGTCCATTGAATCCTTCAATAAGATGCTCTTTTTTCCTCTCATCTTCAGCAACTTCATCAGGTGCATATCTGGATAGCTGGATGAACTTGTTGCATTACTCGCTGACTGACATGCTTCCCTGCTTCAGCGACAAAAACTCTTTCTTCTTAATCTTCATCAGTCCAGCTGGTATATGATAGTTCCTGAACTAGGTAGCAAACTCTGCCCATGTGATAGTATCCGCAGCATCGTGGGCAGCAGTATATGAATCCCACCAATCAGCAGCGGGACCTCTAAGACGACCAGAAGCATATAGAACCTTCTCCCGGTCAGAGCATTGTGCAATAATCAACATATTCTCCATAGATTTTAGCCAATCGTCAGCGTCCAGTGGATCGGGAGAACTAGCAAACGTCGGTGGCTTGTGACTCATGAACTCCCGGTGCTTGTCCCGGGGTGGAACTGGTGGTTGTGGTGGAGGCAGTGGTGCTTGCTGATATTGTTGTTGTTGCTGCTGTTGCTGCTACGCCTTTCTCTCCTAGCGTATCTCCTCTCGCTCTTGGGGCATCTCCTGTCGTATATCCTCTCGCTCTTGGCGCATTTCCAGGCGTTCATGTCGCATCTGCGCGTGCATATCCACCATAGTGTCAGCCATCTGTTGCATTATCCTCATCTATGTTGCAACAGTTGGGTCAACTCCTGCTGGTGGAGGCTGTGGAGGATCCATCTTAGGTTGTTTTTTATGTGGTTGTCTAAATATCCTCCAAGTGTGTCGATTGGGAGGTAGATCAATTCCACCACCCTTCCTGGTATTGACCATCTGAGTTAGAAACATATGGTAAGAGAGAATAGTAGACAAGGCAGGTGATTACGAGGCATGTTACTTTGGGGGATTTATTAGCTAAGAAGATTAATATTTTACCTACCATAGCTAATTCATTACCTTATGGTGGTACATGCTAAGATGTCCTTCTATAATATCTCAATCAATCAAAGAAGCAAATCAGACATTTATCATCAGAACAACCAAACAACATTTTTAAATAAAGAAAATAGTTTTAATTTTGTCTTAGGTTCCCTTATCTCTTAACAATGTCATAAAGGTGGGATTCCAAGGTGTGAAATCCATCTTGTCTTAGAGTAGAAAAGATAAGAGTAATCAGAGTAGAACAACAAAGGTGAGACAGGATCAAGACAAGATAAGTATAGAAAGAATCATAGTAAGATAAGTATGTAAGGGTTTTGTCCACTTCTATCTAGGTTTCATCCTACAGTCAACATTTCCTCTGATACCACTTCTGTCACACCCGGGCTTTAAGGAACAAAGCCAGGTGCATCTCATACAAGAGCCAGGAAGACAACATATATAATAACAGAGTGTATAGAGATAAATGTCACAATAAAATCAGAGTATTTATTACATAGCGGAAGTATTATTACAAAAAAGGTAAATATAAAATGAACTAAGGATCATCATTAGCGCAAGCTAACTAGGAAATGCCACCTAGATCAGATCAAACTCCTCGCTTTGTGGCTCCTCTTGAACCACTTGTTCTTCTCCTGTGGGGGGGTGTGAGACAGCAAGGGTGAGCTCACACATGATCATAGCTCAACAAGTTGTGGGGAAACTATTGGGCATAAACTCACCAAAGGTGGGAGTTCATGTGATGTGTAAGGCTAATAAACAGGGGTTAAAGCTGAGCATTGCTTTTAATCAGCTGGTCAAAATTTTATTAGTAGTTACTAGATGTAAGTAAATACCAAACCTTAATAAAAGTAATATAACAAAATTAATTAATAATCCCATGCAATGCAAATGACAAAATTGAATTTAAGTTACATAAATTAATCATGCGAGAGTCCTGAGCTGCTCATGACCGCGAGCACGGCTAGTATACTAGTTTTACACTCTACAGAGGTTGTACCCTGTACCCACAAGTCATGTTACCCATCTACCAAGGGATCGCGACTCCCATACACCTCTACCAAGGAAGCGAGGCAGGGCAACACTACGAGGCCTTTACAAAGTTCCACTAGCTTCCGAAAACCCGCTACAGTTTATGGGAAGAGCACTTGCAAGAATCCCCCGTCTAACCGCCATCACAGCAAAATCAACCCGAGAACCTCCTTGCATGCAACTCGCCTACTGCCCTTTCCCCTTTCAGGTAAGGTAGTCTTCCACTAGCTTTCATAATTAGTCAGCCAAGGGCATCCCATACTACCCTTGTGGTGGCACGTGTTTCTCAAGTTAAGCTCCATGTTCCAATTAACATTAATGATCTTGACATTAGCATAAATAGAATAACAAAATAACTGGAACATGGATATAATGAAATATTATCCCAAAACCATGTAAAGCAATAGCAAAACTAACCAAGTGATTCAGGGATAACAAGGTAAAGAGATAAACAATCTAGGGTGACCTATCGGGTCCCATCAAAATTAAGCCTATGCATGGTACATGAATATAAAGAATATTATTGGTTAAAAAGTGGTCAAGGGCACAACTTGCCTTCAATGAGCTCCTGCTCAGCTACTTCCATCTGGTGGTCACCAAGATCCTCGGTCACAGGCTCTTCTACTCGCCATAATACAAACAAGTACAATATAAAGGGGAAATTAACATCACACCAAACATGTAAACAAAATACATAATAATAATCTACACATTAAAATAAAATCCTAGGAACAGGAATCATAATTTTTGGAGTTATAGATTTTAAGATACGAATTTCCAAAGGTTTTATGTGCTTAAAATAGGATTAAGTGACAAAATTATTTTTCTTACTGTTTTCATGTCAAAACAGAGACTCTAAGTGATAGAGAATAATATTACAAAATTTTAGGAACTAGAATGGGTTAATTTGGAGTTCATATGAATTTTCTATGAATTTAGCAAGTTTCTGCAAATAATTTAATACTAAAATTTTATTTTCTAATTGATTTTATGAATATTATTCACTGTCTGGACTGCGCATCAATTACCAGAGAGTCCAGGGGCTTCTAGGTAAAATTCCTAAGACACAGCGAACAGTGGAGGTGGATGGCGGGTTGATTCCCACATTGGTCAGGGGCTCTTTTACAAAATTGGCTCGGCGAAGGGGTATGGAGCCGCAACGGCCGTTGGATTAGATCGGAACGGCCACGATTAGATCGACATCAGAACGAATCGGTATGCGCTACCCACCATTGATTCCGAGATCTGTGGTGAGGATTTAATTAAAGCGAGATCTAAACATGTCCGCGCGATGAAGATCCAACGGTGTGGATCTATCCGAGCGAAGGGGTACGTAGCGCCTCATCCCAACCGTCCATCTCAAATCAGACGACGCCCAATCATTCCCAAACTGGCACGAACACACGGCGGCACCGCCCGCCCCTACGGTGGTGGCCATGGCCGGAGAAGGCCAGGCCAGTGTTCCGAGCTACAAGCTTCGATCCAATTCATGTTGCGCGATGCGTGTACGAAGGCGAAATCGAATGACTATTTCTTACCGGCGATCGAGGGACGGCGAGGTAGGTCCACGATGCGGTTGAAGTCGCGGCTGTTTGCGCACTCCGATGAGCAATTGCCGACGACGCAGTTGATTCAATGTCGCGTTCGGTCCCCGGCGAGCATCAACAGCGCCAAACGAAGTCCTTGGACTCCTTCCCGGAGCACGGGCGACGCTGACGACTCAAGGTGACGACGGCGGGCCCGGCACTGCTAGCGGCGGTGGTTCTGGGGAGCTAAGCTCGCGCGAGGAGGTAGAAGGAGGGGAGAACGGTTCACGGGTCGCGCATGGGGGACTGCGGGGAGCCTAGGGAGGTCTTATCCCCACGTCGCGGCAGATCCGGTCAAGCTTCCGGATTTCCACGCGGGATGGTTGGAACAGATCGGCCAAGGAACGAGGAACCCTGACAGGAGAGGGCCACATACCAGCGACAGTCCAGCACCAGCGCGCGCGTGAGGGAGGCTGACCCATGGGGTCCCCCCTATCAGCGTCGGGTGTGACCGGCCAGGCGCGCGGGAGAGAAGAACATGGGCTGAAATGGGTAATTGCGGCCCAATTAGGTTTCTCTCATCCTTTTCTTTTATATTTTTCCTTTAATTTCCTTTTTCCTTTTCATTTAAACTTCAAATTTGAATTTGAATCTTGTTATGAGTTTCTTTTGAGTAAATTACACAAATTCAAACCCTAGTGCAGAGATAATATATTTTTATTTACTTATTTCTTTTATATCCACTTCATACTTGTTTTCTTCTCTTTTCTAAATTCTGGAATTCCTTTTTCAATTTAAATTCCACTTTGAGCTTTAATATATTTCTTGTCATTTTATGTTGTCACAAAATGCACACCAAATAAAATTCCAGCATGATGCATGTATTATTTTTGGGTGTCTTTTGTCATTTATTTATTTATTCAATTATGGTGTTCACATGAAATGATAAATATAGATAACACATATATGTATACAGGAATATAATTTCTCTTTTTAGACTTTTCTTACAAAGTGGGTATTACATGTATTAATCAACATTTATCAAATGTAAATTGGAGCTAATACCAAGTTTTAATTAATCTGCTACCCCAACAGCTGTCGGTTAAATAAGTAATTTAATTAATATGAGTGATTCTAAGCGAGACGAATTCAAGGCGTAAGACAAAGCACGCGACGTGCGAAACAACATGACAACACACGCGAACGACGCGCGCACAAACGCGACGCGCGAGAACTATAAAATAGATGACGCGTTTATACTAAACAATTATTAATGAAAGTGTATTTAAGTTAATATTAACCATGTTGATATTTATTTATAAAAGCACAAGCTGAAAAGTATAAATTAGATTTAATTAGAACGCTAATTTAATAACCGTTAGCCAAATGAACATTAAATGAATTATTTAAAACATGTGATATTATAAAATAACATTTTTAACATGTAGACAACTTTAATAAGAATCTAACACGACTTGAATGGAGCGAATCAGATTTATAACGCGAAATATATCAAATATTCTAATAAATCAAACGTCTACGCGTATTTAGACGAAACTCCAGGGTCTCTTCTGCAAAAATGCCTTCTTCTACCTCTCTCCTTCTCTCTTCTCAAACATGGCACAGGGGGGGGGAGGGGTGTCTCGGCCGGCGGGGGTAAGGGGCCGCGCCGCGGGGGAGGTAGGGGGTCGCGCCACCGGTCGTGCCCGCAGGGGCCGCCGCGCGCGTGGCGGTGAGGGGAGCCGCACCACGGGGAGGCAGGGGGCGCGCTCGGGCGGCCGATTAGCCACCGCTACGCCGCGTGCAGGAGAGCGGAGAGAGGAGGAGAGAGTGGGCGTGGGGGAGAGGGGAGATTGGAGAGGGAGAGGGGCTACCGGGATGGGGTTGGGGCTGCGACCATATAGCGAAAAACGAAGAACATTGGAGAAGAAGGCTCTTGGCGGAGCCGAGGAGAAATCCGTCGATTGACAACGAATGAGAGGTCCGGTCGATGAATCGAAAGCACCAAGACGAAGCCCTCAATGAGACGAACACAGCGGTACTCTCGGATTTTGCCAACGACGCCAGATTGAAAGTAATTGCTCGCTAGAGCTGAAACCGTCGTGAACTTCGGCGAGCAATTCCAGGAATTGTGGATCGAATCTGGAGAAACGGTTTTGATATGTGGAAAGGGCTCGGCGAGAGGATTCCAGCCATATATATATTGCTAGGGTTTGAAGATATTTTATTTTTCGAAATAAATCAATTTTTAAAATTAAAATAATTCCAGAAAAAGGCTCGTATTTAACGTCTGAAAAATATCCCAATGGCTCCAAAAATACTAGGAAAATTCCTAAACATGATTTGGCAACCAATGAACTCAAAAAATATTTGGAGCTTTTGAAAATGTTTTAATTACCTCAAATAAATAGATTTTGGTTCTCGGAAATAGAAAAATATTCCGAAAAATATGAAAATTTACCGAAAACTTCTACAAGGTATATTAACATGTTGCAAACACCCTTTGCACTTAGAAACACTACGCAACAACATGGATGTAACAACCAAAGCACCTCCAAGGCTCACTTCACTAGGCTTATGCCAATATATAACAAAATAGCCCTCCATTATTTTAGCAAAGAGAAAAGAAAAGCAAGGAAAAAAGAGAGTAACACTTGAATTTTGAGTATAGAGCAAAGAAATTTTTATACCCCCAAAATTCAGGATGTTATAGTTACAAAATTTTGGATTTATTTCTGAATTTGGTGATTGAATATGAGCCAATCATAGCATTTGTGTCCCTTCGAGGTTGCATGGTAGGAAAAGTTTGAGATTCATACTCACACTACGAGGTAAGTGGACATAGAGCTTGTCCTACATAACAGGAGAAAGATGTGATGGCTCATGTGGTTTTAGTGTATCACACACCGAGAGAAAAGTATGGATTAGTTTTTATGCTATCATAGTATTGACTGTGCACTTCTACTGTGACATAGTCACTAAGCACTCAATGAGTTTAAGGAAAATAGAAAGTTAGAGACAAACCCAAAGATAAGAATGATATGCGAGCATGGCTTGCAAAAGTACTAATGATAAAAGGACTATGTTGAGTTCTTTAAGTGAAATGAGAAAAGAGTACTCCATTCATTTTTGCATGATGTAATCATGTGGATGAAGAAAGTAATCAAAATTCCTCATTCACAAGAGTTCTGAATGGTTTTCGAAATTGTGGCAGAAAAGTTCATGCCACATTTCGAGGGGGGTATGTGAGATCAATTAAGAAAGATACTCCCCTATACTTCAAATAATGAGATGCATAGGCAAGAGTGATCTATAAAATATGAATGTGATTGTCGGGGAGTATGATGATCATAATGATGATACCCCTAAAGTAAAAGAAATAGTTAAATTCCAAAATGGACATTTTATGGTTCTGATAAGAAGATAGCGTAGTCAACCAGTATTCATACCGGCAAAGAATATAGTTTAAAAGCGGTGCTTCAGGCGCCATTTAAGTTTAACAGAATAGACCCAACCAAAACTAAGAAAGTTTGAAGATACACTATCTTTACAGAAGATGGTGTAATCTGGGGGAGCATGTATATAGAAACCTAGGACTTGAAGAGAAGTGGGATTATGTTCCTACTCTAATGATTCAAGAACGACAAATTGCTCAATACATGTTGACATTATATGACTGATACAACACATGTTGTTGGTCCCTAAAATAAAAAGTAAACAAGGATCCTATGATATAGGAGACTATAGAACTCATTTGCTTCTTAGCAATAAATATCAACAATAGTTCCATATGAAAGAAGTGTCAATAGCTAAGGCCTAAATGGTCTTCAAGAAAAGGAAATCAGAAATTACAAAGTCTATAATATGGAGGGCAATCCCACCTCATTTGAAGAAGCCATGGAGGCCCTCGCTCACCTAAATGGCAAAAGAATCACTGATTACTGTCGGGTACCATAATTAGGGGTACCCCAATACTCCTAAGCATGGCTGGAAAAATCTTTAGAAACAAACCGTAAAGACTGGTAAGCGTGGTTCAAAGTTAAGGCCTCATCTACCAAGGGATGTGATCTCGTCTCGCCCGAGCCCAGCCTCGGGCAAGAACAGTAGTCCCAAGCGGATTCACGCCTCGCCCGAGGGTCCCCTTAGGCAGCGGCCGCACCCCCGGCTCGCCCGAGGCTAAGCTCGGGCAAACTTTGTCGTATAGCAACCTCGGCCGAATCACCTTACCACCGACCGTATCGCATGTGCATTTAATGCGGGGATCACCTGACACCTTATCCTCTGACACACGCGCCTCAGTTGGCAAGGTCGAAATGACCGCAGTCACTTTGCCCCTTTACTGATCGTTCTGACAGGATAACAACACTATTCACCCCGTTCGACTACTGTGCCAACCACCAGGGTAAGACTAACAACAGTAAGTCGCGGCCTCTCCCGAGTTCAGCCTCGGGCGCAACAGGGAGCTCCGCCTCGCCCGACCCTAGCCTTGGCCTCGGGAGGAGTCAACACTACGCCCGACCCAGGCCTCGGATTCAACCTCGGCCTCGGGAGAAAGTATCCGCCCCGCCCGACCCCAGCCTTGGCCTCGGGAAGAGTCACAACCTCACCCAACCTCCGCCTCGGCCTCTACCTCGGCCTCGGGAGAAGGTCTCCGCCTCGCCCGACCTCAGCCTCGGCCTTAGGAGGAGTCACCGCCTCGCCCGTCCTTAGCCTCGGACCGACTACGCTACAGGGGATACATCATTACCCTACCCCTAGCTAGCCACCTCAGGCTACAAAGGAACAAGACCGGTGTCACATCTAAATTACTCCGGTAATAGGTAATGATGGTTCCCTGCATGCATCCATGACGTCGATTATTCTCAGCTCTCTACGAAGGCAAAGAAACGTCAGCAGGACCTAGGGCCGCACCGCCAGCTACGCTTCTACAAAGGGTCAAGTGCTTCTCCGTCGGCCACGTTAGCACGTAGCTACACCCCCATATGTACAGCTGGATCATCTCCTTGTATCTATAAAAGGGGATGCCCAGGGCCTTCCCAGAGAAAGGGAGAAAGGGGGCTAACTCAGACGGCTCACTTCAAGGCCAAACCCTCTCTCGCGAAGCTTGTAACCCCTACTACAAGCACCCCGGTGCAAGATAATATAAGCCTCATCCTCTCTCTTGTGTCTCATCTTGCATCAATGCATCTGGGCAGGGACACGCAGCATCAAATTCACTAGTCGGTTGAGGGTCCTCGCGGGTCCAAAACACCGACAGTTGGCGCGCCAGGTAGGGGCCCAGCTGCATGTTGAAAATACTTTCCCATTGAGTTCCAGATGGACAATCTTTACCACCTCTTCAGCCCGGGACGGTGCTCCGCTTTGGGAGTCTCGAGTTCATGTCCCCCGACGGCAGCTACTACATGGTACTCCTCCCCCCGCAGCACGACAGCAACGACGGTCGTCAGCTTGCCCGGCGGAGGCGAACCCGACGACGACATCTCCCTGTGGCGGAAGAGGAACACCCGGGTTTGCCCCGCCACCCTCCTCGCCGGAGGAGGAGGAGACGAAGCAACCATGGCCAGGCAAGAGGCAGCACCTCGTCGGCTGTCGGACAAGAGCAAGTCGACGACGCTAGCACCTCTGCGGGGGACATGTCGGGTGTTATCCTCGCACCTGGGACAACGACGGGTGTCGCTTCCCAGCAACATGCCAACCTCAGGCGAACTGATGACGCCAGCACCCTTGCGAGGGACTTGTCGGGCATTAGTCTCGCACCTGAGATAATGACATGTTCCATCTCCAATGCAACTTCACCACCATCCATCAACCAGAAGGTACCATCAGTTTTCCATCCTATTCCCTTTAGATTCAGCTTCGATCCACCAAGCGACCCCACTTCAGCGAGCGCTTTCGCAAGGGCATATCCTGACCTTCCGGGGTACCATATGTGGTCAACTTGGGACCTACTGACGGCCGTCTCAACCTCCGGACCCGCGGGTTCCGAGGAATAGGACGACCCCGACTTCAGTTGGGATTTCTCTGGACTCCGTGATCCCAGTGCCATGCGAGACTTCATATCTGCATGTGACCACTGCCTCTCTGGCTACTCTGACGATGGCCATAGCCTTGACAATGAGGGTTACGACCCAACTCGCGAGTGTTTCCACATCGATCAAGGGGATCACGACGAAGACAACCACCTCGGCATGCCAGGAAACGACGATGCCCCTGTGCCTGCGTCTCGCGTTAAGATCCCACAGGAGCTAGCTGTGGCCCGGGTCCCTGCGGGGGTCAGGGCACACAGCTCGAGCAACTCCGCGAGATGCAGGCCAAGCTCGACGAAGAAACAGGGCGACTTGTGCAGCTCCGACAAAACCTCAAGCAAGAGTGGGCGGGCCGAGCACTCGCCGGAGGAGCGCGTCATCGGGCCCGGGACGTCCAGCGCCGTATTATTGACAATGCCAGGGCAAGGCTGCCCCCGGCCTTCAACGGGGCCGACCAGAACCTAGCTACAGTGGCGATGTTACTTCGAACAATGCCAGAGCCATCCACCACCGAGGGGTGACGTATCCAGGGTGAACTCAAGGACCTCCTAGAAAATGCCGCAGCCCGACGAGCCGAGAGCTCTGCCTCCCGAAGGCGAGGATGCCCCTCGGAGCATCACGCAGCGTCCTCCCGATGCATGTGCGAGGCCTCGGTCCACACCGAGCACACAGGAGACGGAACACCTGCAGCCCGAGATCGCCACGGCGACGAGCAACACCGCTGCGACCGTCGAGCCCGCCTCGAGGAAAGGGTGCGCCGAGGCTACCACCCCAGACGTGGAGGACGCTACGACAGTGAGGAGGATCGAAGCCCCTCGCCCGAACCACCAGGTCCGTGGGTCTTCAGCCGAGCCATACGACGGGCGCCGTTCTTGGCCCGGTTCCGAGCCCCGACTACCATCACCAAGTACTCAGGGGAGACGAGGCCGGAGTTATGGCTCGCGGATTACCGGCTGGCATGCCAGTTGGGAGGGACGGACGACGACAACCTCATCATCCGCAACCTCCCCCTCTTCCTCTTCGACGCTGCCCGGGTCTGGCTGGAGCATCTGCCTCCTGCGTAGATCTTCTACTGGGACGACCTAGTCAAGGCCTTCGCTAGAAATTTCCAAGGTACGTACGTGTGCCCTGGGAACTCGTGGGATCTCTGGAGCTACTGCCAGCAGCCGGGGGAATCCCTGCGAGAGTACATCCGGTGGTTTTCAAAGCAGTGCACTGAGTTGCCTAACATCACCGACTCGGACGTCATCGGAGCATTCCTCGCCGGCACCACTTGTCGGGACCTGGAGGCGGTCGAAGCCATCTTCCGGAAGGACAAGCAGCCTCAGGGAAGGCAGACGGAAGACGTCCCCGAGGCGTCCGTCTAGCAAGGCAACAACAAGAAGGGGGCAACAAGGAAGAAGAATTCCCGGAGGTCCACAACTGCTTCATGATCTACGGTGGGCAAGTAGCAAATGCCTCGGCTCGACACCGCAAGCAAGAACACCGGGAGGTCTGCTCGGTGAAGGTAGCAACGCCAGTCTACTTAGACTGGTCCGACAAACCCATTACCTTCGACCAAGGCGACCACCCCGACTGCGTACCGAGCCCAGGAAGGTACCCGCTTGTCGTCGACCCTGTCATCGGCAACGCTAGGCTCTCCAAGGTCCTCATGGACGGAGGCAGCAGCCTCAACATCATCTATGCTGAGACCCTAGAGCTCTTGGGGGTTGATCGGTCCATGATCCGTGCCGGTGCAGCACCCTTTCACGGGATTGTCCCCGGCAAGCGTGTCCTGCCCCTTGGGCAACTTGATTTGCCCGTCTGCTTCGGAACTCCCTCCAACTTCCGAAATGAAACCCTCACTTTCGAGGTAGTCAGGTTCCGAGGGACCTATCATGCGGTGTTGGGAAGACCGTGCTATGCCAAGTTCATGGCCGTCCCCAACTACACGTACCTCAAGCTCAAGATGTCAGGCCCCAAGGGAACCATCACCGTCGGATCCACATACCGCCACGCTTACGAGTGCGACGTGGAATGCGTGGAGTACGCCGAGGCCATCGCCGAGTCCGAAGCCCTCATCGCCGACCTAGATTGCCTCTCCAAAGAGGCGCCCGACGCGAAGCGGCACGTTGGCAACTTCGAACCAGCCGAGGTGGCTAAATCTGTCTCTCTCGACCCCAGCAACGACGCCAGCAAGAAAGTCAGGATCGGCTCCGAGCTCGACCCCAAATAGGAAGCAGTGCTCGCCGACTTTCTCCGCGCAAACGCCGAAATTTTTGCGTGGAGTCCCTCGGACATGCCAGGCATACCGAGGGATGTCGCCGAGCACTCACTGGACATCTGAGCCGGTGCCTGACCCGTGAAACAGCACCTGCACCGTTTTGATGAAGAAAAGAGCAGAGCCATAGGCGAGGAGGTCCACAAGCTAATGGTCGCAGGGTTCATCAAAGAAGTATTCCATCCTGAATGGTTAGCTAACCCTGTACTTGTAAAGAAAAAAGGTGGGAAATGGAGGATGTGTGTAGACTACACTGGGTTAAATAAAGCATGTCCAATGGTTCCCTACCCTCTACCTCGCATCGATCAAATTGTGGACTCTACCGCTGGGTGCGAAATCCTGTCTTTCCTCGATGACTATTTAGGCTATCACCAAATCAAGATGAAAGAATCCGACCAGCTCGTGACTTCTTTTATCACACCTTTTGGCATGTATTGTTATACTACTAGGCCATTTGGCTTGAGGAATGCAGGTGCAACATACCAAAGGTGCATGAACCATGTGTTCGGAGAGCACATCGGCAGAACGGTCGAGGCTTACGTCGATGACATCGTTGTCAAAACAAGGAAAGCCTCCGACCTCCTCTCTGACCTTGAGATAACATTCAGGTGCCTAAGAGCGAAGGGCGTAAAACTCAATCCCGAGAAGTGTGTCTTCGGAGTTCCCCGAGGCATGCTCCTAGGGTTCATCATCTCCAAACGAGGCATCGAGGCCAACCCGGAGAAAATCGCAGCCATCACCAACATGGGACCCATCAAAGATTTAAAAGGAGTACAAAAGGTCATGGGATGCCTTGCGGCTCTGAGCCGCTTCATCTCACGCCTTGGCGAGAAAGGATTGCCCTTGTACCGCTTCTTAAGGAAGGCAGAGCGCTTCACTTGGACTCCTGAGGCCGAAGAAGCCCTCGGAAACTTAAAGGCACTCCTTACTAATGCGCCCATCTTGGCGCCCCCCACTGCGGGAGAAGCCCTCTTGATTTACGTAGCCGCAACCACTCAGGTGGCCAGCGCTGCAGTCGTAGTCGAGAGACGAGAAGAGGGGCACGCACTGCTCATCCAGAGGCTAGTCTACTTCATCAGCGAGGTGCTATCCGAGACCAAAATCTACTACCCGCAAATCCAGAAGCTACTGTACGTAGTGATTCTAACACAGCGAAAGCTGCGACATTACTTCGAGTCTCATCCGGTGACTGTGGTGTCATCCTTCCCCCTGGGAGAGATCATCCAGTGCTAAGAGGCCTCGGGTAGGGTAGCAAAATGGGCAGTGGAACTCATGGGGGAAACACTTTCATTTGCTCCTCGGAAGGCCATAAAATCCCAAGTCTTCGCAGACTTCCTTGCTGAATGGGTCGACACCCAATTGCTGACAGCTCCAATCCAGGCTGAACTTTGGACCATGTACTTCGATGGGTCGCTTATGAAAACTGGAGCAGGTGCTGGCTTGCTCTTCATCTCACCCCTCGGGAAACATATGCGCTACGTGATACGCCTCCATTTTCCGGTGTCAAACAACGTGGCCGAATACGAGGCCTTGGTTAATGGGTTGCGCATCGCCATCGAGCTAGGGGTTTGGCGCCTCGACGCTCGTGGCGACTTGCAGCTCGTTATTGACCAAGTCATGAAGAACTCTCACTGCCACGATCGAAAAATGGAGGCCTACTGCGACGAAATTCGGCGCTTGGAAGATAAGTTCAATGGGCTGGAACTCAACCATGTTTCTCGACGGTACAACGAGACTGCGGATGAGCTGGCTAAAATAGCCTCGGGACGGACGACGGTTCCCCTGAATGTCTTCTCCAGGGACATATATCAGCCATCCGTCAAACTCAATGACGCACCCAAACCCGAGGGGACCTCGGCCCAGCCCGAGGTACCCTCGGCCACCGAGGGTGAGGCCCTGCGCGTCGAGATAGAGCAGAATGGGGTCACACCAAACCTAAACTGGCAGGCCCCGTACCTGGAATATCTCCTCCGAGGAGAGCTGCCCCTCGACAAGGCCGAAGCTCGGCGACTCGCTTGGCGCGCCAAATCGTTCGTTTTACTGGGTGATGAAAAAGAGTTGTACCACCACAGCCCCTCAGGCATTCTCCAGCGATGCATATCCGTCGCCCAAGGACAAGAGCTGTTACAAGAAATACACTCGGGGGCTTGCGGTCACCATGCAGCACCTTGAGCCCTTGTAGGAAACGCTTTTTGACAAGGTTTCTACTGGCCGACCGCAGTGGTCGACGCCACTAGGATTGTACACTCCTGTCGAGGGTGTTAATTCTATGCGAGACGGACGCACCTGCCCGCTCAGGCCCTACAGACAATACCTATCACTTGGCCATTTGTCGTATGGGGTCTGGACCTCATTGGTCCCTTGCAGAAGGCACCCGAGGGCTTCACGCACCTTCTGGTCGCCATCGACAAATTCTCCAAGTGGATTGAAGTCCGACCCTTAACCAGCATCGGGTCCGAACAGTCGGTGGCGTTCTTTACAAATATCATCCACCGCTTTGGGATCCCAACTCCATCATCACTGACAATGGCACGCAATTCACTGGGAAAAAGTTCCTAGACTTCTGTGAAGGCCACCACATCCGTGTGGACTGGGCCGCCGTAGCTCACCCAATGACAAATGGGCAGGTGGAGCACGCGAACGACATGATTTTGCAGGGGCTAAAACCAAGGATCTACAACGACCTCAACAAGTTTGGCAAGCGGTGGATAAAAGAGCTACCCTCGGTGGTTTGGAGTCTGAGGACGACGTCGAGCCGGGCCACGGGTTTCTCGCCGTTTTTCCTAGTCTATGGGGCCGAGGCCATCCTACCCACGGACTTAGAATACGGTTCCCCGAGGACAAAGGCATACGACGACCAAAACAACCAAACCAGCCGAGAGGATCCATTGGACCAGCTGGAAGAGGCTCGGGACGTAGCCTTACTACACTCAGCGCGGTATCAGCATTCTCTGCGACGCTACCATGCCCGAAGGATTCGGCCCCGAGGCTTCCAAGTGGGAGATTTGGTGCTTCGGCTACGACAAGACGCCCGAGGGCGCCACAAGCTTACTCCTCCCTGGGAAGGGCCGTTCATCATCGCCAAAATTTTGAAGCCCGGGACATACAAGCTGGCCAACAATCAAGGTGAGGTCTACAACAACGCTTGGAACATCGAACAACTACGTCGCTTTTACCCTTAAAGTGTTTCAAGTCGTTCATGTATCTCGATCCCTTTACATGTATAAATAAAAAGTCTAACTGTCAAGGGAGGATCGGCCTTGCCTCGGCAAAAACTGACCCTCCCTCGGGGGCTAGAAGGGGGGAACCCCCTCTGCGTCAAAATTTTCCTCAGAAAAGTTTTCTACCAAAACGACTTTCGTGCCTTTCGACTATGTCGATAACGGAATCCTAAAAAACGAGCGAGAGAGACCTCGAACGGCAAGGCCGACCGAGCCGAGGGACTCCTACGCCTCCGGGATACGGATACCTCACTCATCACCTTCCGCGAAAAGTAACTCGCGCTCGGATAAGTGATTCTGCTACCGAACAAGTCGTAACGCTCAAAACAAGAGGAAAGAAACGCAGCTTTATACTCTAACACTAAAAATGTTTAGGCCTCAGCGGCCGCAAGAAACATACACATACTTAGAATAAACTGTTCCCCACAGGCTCAGGTATCGGCAGGGGGAGGGGCAGCACCCTCGGCGTCGTTCCTACCCGCGACGGAATCAGGCCCGGCCTCGGACGTTGACACAGGCGGAAGGATCTCCACCTCAAAAAAGGAAGCCAACGCCGCTCCTGGGCCCTCGGCAGCCGCATCAAGCCTTTGGACCTCGGCTAGGGCGGCCTCCTCTTCATCGGGTAAGCAGTAGCCCTCGCTGACCCGCTCCAAATCCACGTCGTAGTGGGAAGCGAGGACGGCGAAGGCCCGCCTAACGCCGTGGTGCAGCGCCCCGCAGAGTCTGCTGCGCACGTGGCCGCCCAAGGTCCGCAGGTGGCTCTGGGGGAGCTGCCCAAGGGGACGTCGTTGAGGCCAAAGGTCCAGTAGAAGGCCGAGATGGCCTTGGACATGACCGTGCGGTCAGCCTCCTTCTGCTCAGCCGCCTGGGCAAGCGCCTTGCAGTTCTTGACGGACTCGTTAAGAGTCGTCTCGAACCCTGAAGACATTCGGACGATATTCTTCAGATATGAGGAGAAGAATGAAGCTAAAACAAAATCACAAAGCAGGTAAAACATACCTTCGGCATAGGCACGCTGCTGCGAGACCATGCCTTGGGCGGACCAGGCAGACCCGACGGCCATGGCCAGGCCCTCCGCAAGGGTCCCGGCCCGAGCGGTCGCCTCGGCTAGCCGCTCCGTAACCTCAGCCAGTTGTCCCCTAAGGGCCTCAGCCCAGCTCACGGCCTCGGCAGCTTGGCCCCGGAATTGGTCCCGCTCGCTGGTGACCTGGCCAAGCTCCAGCTGCCGCTGCTGCATCTCCTTGGCCTGGGAAACCACCTGCTCCCGTGCCGACGAAGCCTCCGTTCGTGCTGACGCCGCCTCTGTCCGCGCCGCCGCTGCCTCCAACTTCAGCTCATCACAGAGTAGCCGAAGGTCCGCCACCTCGGCGCTCCGTTGGGCGAGGCGCTCATTGGCCTCAGTAAGCGCGGCCCATAGGGGCCGTAGCGATTCCCAAACGTCGCTCTTGCGACGGATAAACAGCGACTTAGCGGTGCTCACGTCCGCGAGCTCCTGAGGGAGGAAAATAGAATATCACAAAGAATGCCCTGATCACGCGAGGTGTATGTCTAAATCCTTACCTGGAAGACCCTGGGAACGTCCCTAGAAAGGATTTCCATGGTCGTTCGAAGCGACCTCATCACTGCCTCGCTATATTCACGGAAATTATCCCGACACTTCCTCCAACTCATCATTAAGGGCAAGGAGGGGCTCCGAGGTATCGCGGCTCTAGAACACGAGCGGCTCCCCTCCCCACTCATTGGGATTGAGCTGCATGGGGATAAGGCCGCTGCTCCCCACGACGGGCCACGGTTCTGCGCGCCCCGCGGCCGAGGCGTCGGGTCCCTCTGCAGTCGACGCATCGGGTCCCTCTGCAGTCGACGCACCGGGCCTCTCCTCAGCCAAGGTGACAAGCCTCCGCTCACCGACCTCGGCAACAACGGCCGCCCCCTCCTCATGGTCGAAAATGGGGAGATCGGGGATGACCAGAGGCGGAGGCACCTTAGCCATCTCAACATCGGCGGTGACGGGTGGCTCCGCGGGCGAATCAGCGATGGCCCTGGCAGGAATCAATGTCAGCGCCGGCAACAAGACAGGCGGGCTCGGGGCCACGGCCGCGTCAACGGCCTCCCCCGGCATGATGGCCGCTCCAACAGGAGGGTCGACCTGGGAGGCTTGCCCCATGACAGCTCATGCCGCTTGGGCCCCCCGCCGGAGGGCACCTTGCGCATAGGCCAACCAACCAGCGTGGCGCGCCACAACTCTGGCTGCAGAGGTCGGCCCTGTCTTAAGGGCCTTTGTGGGGGCCAGACCAGCCGAGCCCTGCCTCCGCTTGCTGAAAGGAAGAAAGGGCAAAATCAAGACACACAACGAAATAACTGAAACAGGGGTACCCTCATATACTTACCCGCTCCGGGGCAAGGCCAATCGTGCCTGCGGGGAGACCCCTCGGGCCTCGGTCTCGGTAGGCGCTGCCGAGGGTTGTCCCGCATCTGGCTTCGACGCCGCTTCCACCTCGGATGCCCGAGGCACCGAGGGGGCGGCATGCCCAGGCGACGTCACGACAGCCGAGGGACCAACTTTCCGTACGGCCGGCACGGGCACCTGCTCTTGGGGGACATGCGGTTCGGCCTGACACCCCGGAGTCACCCCAATTATCTCGGCCAAGGGGTCAAGTACCCCCTCGGCCCGCCTACGCTCCTCAGACCGGGACCCCAGCATCCCGGCCTCGAACGCTGGTGGCGCCAGCCCTCCTGGAAGCTGGCTTGACGACCTCTGGCCCAGCCTCGGATCCGGACTGAGGCCAAGCCGGGCCGCCATGTCATCGTCTTCGTCATCATCATCATCATCGTTAGGCGTGTCCGGCGACGGCTCCAACGGGAGCCCATCCCTTACTTGCCTCCGACGACGCTTCTCCAAGGCTTCCCGAGCTCGCATCCTCTCACGAGCCTGGGCCTTTTCTGCGTCCTTCCTCTCCTTATCCTTCTCCGTGGCGAGCCTACGCACGGTTCGGCCCACCGCGTCCTCCGGGACCGGTGGCCGGGAGAGTTTAAAATTCCTCAACCCCTAGGGACGAACGAAAATCCCAACAGTAAGAACTAAAGACGTAAGAAACACGGCGCAAAACAGAAGGAGGGTCGGACACTTACCAGGGACACATACCCATGGTCGGGAGGCATCGAGGGCTGGCTAAGGATGTCAGCGTCTAGCCTCCCTACCGTGCCCGCTACCCGTCTGAGGAGGTCATCGGCGGAGAGGGGGTCGAGGACATCTGTGAACCCTCCAAATCAACCCCCAGCTTCATCTTCGAAAGCCGCAATCGCCGCTCTGCCAATGGGAGCACCCTCTGACGGTGGATAGCGGCGACGACCCCCGCAGCGGTAAGGCCCTCGGCTTGTAACTTCTGCAGGGCATGGAGAATGGGCTGGAGCTTCTCCTGGTTCTCGCGTGTGGCCCCCTAGCGCCAGTTATCACCGGCGACGGTCACCACTTGTTGAGAAAACGGCGGAAGCATCCCATCGTCGTTCCGGAGATAATACCACCGGTTCTGCCACCCCTTGTTTGAAGATACAAGGGATGCGGGGATGTACTGTTGTGCGCGCCCCGACCTCAGCTAGAGGGTGCAGCCGCCAGCCTGCACCGCCATACGGACCTTCTTCACGTTCGTCGACGCGGCGAAGAACTCCGTGGAGAAGAGATGGATCCACAGGTCCCAGTGGGGGTCAATCTCCAGAAACCCCTCGCAAACCGCCACGAAAATAGCCGCCTGCGCGATGGAGTTGGGGTTGAAGTTGTGAAGCTCCACCCCGTAGTAATGCGGGAGCGCCCGCATGAAGCGGCTCGCCGGCATCCCAAACCCCCGCTCATGGAAGGGGGTGAAACTGACCATGTACCCCTGCGGCGGAGTCGGGTCGGCCTCGCTCTCGAGGGACAACCACTCAGGCTGCAGCCCGCCGGAGAGAGGACAGAGCAAACCCTCGGTAACAAGGGCATGCAGATCCTCCACAATGACGGTGGAGAAAGGCCACGGGTCGCGCGGCGGAATGACGATCGCCTTGTCAGCCATCGCCAAGCTGAAGCGGTGGAAGCGGAGGGGATGAGGTGCGCGGTTTTCTCTTCTCTGTCTACTCTCTTAGGTTGCAAAAACAAAAGCAGAAGACAAGCGCAAATGGCAGGGTAAAGAACCACTGCCGGCCCCTCTTCCGGGTATATAAAGGCCCGGGCGAAATCCACCCAAAACTTCGCCCGAACCCTTATTGAATTTCAAACTCGATGGCAAAACAGTTTTCCCGTTCCTCGAACAACTCGCGCACGCGCAACAGATACCCCGCGAGTCGCCCGTCCCGTCGCATTAACTCCCTGGCAGGACACATGTCTCCTCTGGCACGCGGGCGGGCGCCGTTTCACCTCCGTCATGATGACCACCCCAAAAAAGGTGCGCCACACTGTTTCGAAATATCTCCTTTCTTCCTTTCCTCTCTCTTTCTCTCTCTCTGCAGGGATCGAGAAAGGGGACATTTTGAAGGAGCCCTTCGCAGCAAAAGAAACGGGCCCCGAGCCCTCCTACTGATCAGGGGTTCGAAGGTTGCGCCCTGCGGGGTTCGGCAACCGCCCCATAGCACTCGGGCTCCGAGACCTTTACTGATCAGGGGTTCAAAGGCTGGCCCCTCGGAGGGATTCGATAGACGCCCCAGAACATGCAGAGTCAGAGATGACCCTGGGTACGTTCGTTACATGGCCAAGGCTCGGGCTATGCTCCCGAGGTACCCTATGACATTTCCGAGACCAGCGGGAACGGTTTGTAATGGAATCCCACCGAAGGGAGGCACCGAGCCCTCGGACCCTATCAAATGGGTCCGGGTCCAGCGATTCACGTGCAGGTACTTTTGGAGCGCGCCTCTGGGCCACTAGCCGACCCTTATCGAACGGGGCTCGGGCGTCCGCTCGAATTACCCAATAGCAACTCACTGGAAACACCGTGTTCGGCGCCCACCGAGGGTAACATGGCGCGTTCCCCCCTCCTCCTTGCGGAAAGGCGACAAAGGGGCATACAACAAAAGGCCGAGACGGTCCTCGATCGTCCTCTCGCTCCGTGCAGAGGCTCGGAGGCTGCTCTCGCACCAGGCTACGGCCAAATTGTTGACCACGTCGACAAACCAGCCTAAAAAACTCGGAGCCTGACCATGCACCCGGGCTGCGGCCAGGCTGCATGAGGGAACAACAAGGCCGACCAAGGAATCACAAGAAGAATTCAGACCTTAGAGGAGTCAAACCACTCCTCCGAGGCCTCGGGGGCTACACCCGACGGGTGCGCTCGCGCGCACCCATCGGAACAAAAATATAACCGAACAAGGCCAGTCCCTTTGCAAAAATCCGGTAGAACCTCCAAGCGAGTGCCTACACTCCCTTTGAGGCTCGGGGGCTACTGTCAGGTACCATAATTAGGGGTACCCCCAATACTCCTAAGCATGGCTAGAAAACATCTTTAGAAACAAACCGTAAAGACTGGTAAGCGTGGTTCAAAGTTAAGGCCTCATCTACCAAGGGACGCGATCTCGTCTCGCCCGAGCCCAGCCTCGGGCAAGAACAGTAGTCCCAAGCGGATTCACGCCTCGCCCGAGGGTCCCCTCAGGCAGCGGGCGCACCCCCGGCTCGCCCGAGGCTAAGCTCGGGCAAACTTTGTCGTATAACAACCTCGGCCGAATCACCTTACCACCAACCGTATCGCATGCGCATTTAATGCGGGGATCACCTGACACCTTATCCTCTGACACACGCGCCTCAGTTGGCAAGGTCGAAATGACCGCAGTCACTTCGCCCCTTTACTGATCGTTCTTACAGGATAACAACACTATTCACCCCGTTCCGACTACTGTGCCAACCACCAGGGTAAGACTAACAATAGTAAGTCGCGGCCTCTCCCGAGTTTAGCCTCGGGCGCAACAGGGAGCTCCGCCTCACCCGACCCCAGCCTTGGCCTCGGGAGGAGTCATCACTACGCCCGACCCAGGCCTCGGCTTCAACCTCGGCCTCGGGAGAAAGTTTCTGCCTCGCCCGACCCTAGCCTTGGCCTCGGGAAGAGTCACAACCTCGCCCGACCTCAGCCCCGGCCTCTACCTCGGCCTCGGGAGAAGGTCTCCACCTCGCCCGACCTCAGCCTCGGCCTCAGGAGGAGTCACCGCCTCGCCCGACTTCGGCCTTGGACCGACTACGCTACAGGGGATACATCATTACCCTACCCCTAGCTAGCCACCTCAGGTTACGAAGGAACAAGACCAGTGTCACATCTAAATTACTCTGGTAACAGGTAATAATGGTTCCCTGCATGCGTCCATGACGTCGATTGTTCTCAGCTCTCTACGAAGGCAAAGTAACGTCAGCAGGACCTGGGGCCGCACCGCTAGCTATGCTTCTACAAAGGGTCAAGCGCTTCTTCGCCAGCCACGTTAGCACGTAGCTACACCCCCATATGTACAACTGGATCATCTCCTTGTATCTATAAAAGGGGATGCCCAGGGCCTTCCCAAAGAAAGGGAGAAAGGGGGCTAACTCAGACGGCTCACTTCAAGGCCAAACCCTCTCTCGCGAAGCTTGTAACCCCTACTACGAGCACCCCAATGCAAGATAATATAATCCTCATCCTCTCTCTTGTGTCTCATCTTGCATCAATCCATCTGGGCAAGGACACGCAGCGTCAAATTCACTAGTCGGTTGAGGGTCCTCGCGGGTCCAAAACACCGACAATTACCAATGATGTTTGGGACTCAGAATTAAATACTAATAGAACCAAAACAGTAGGCTATAAATGGCCTACGAGACGAAATGTGACTTTAAAAGGAATATGTAAAGATGAAAGGCTCCACTTCAGATTCAAAAGATTTTGCGCAAGAATAAACAATTTGATGGATGCTAGTTGCACATCATGATCTGAGTTACATCAGATGAAAGTAAATACCACATTCCCTAGTGGGATTTGCATGAAATAATGACATGGCATAAGCTAAAAGTTTTGCCATGAAAGTAAAAGTACAGAAGGGATGCCACCTAAAGAAATTATTTATGGACTAGAGCATGTCTCTAGACAATAGCATTTAAAGTTAAAGAATGTTTGGGTTAAAGAGAACGAGAGGACAATTGTATCTGTGGTAATTTATAGAATGGGAAATTCATTCTCTAAGTATGCATATATGGATGAGATCTTACTTGTCAGTAGTGATGTCAATCTATTGGTGAAAAGTTCTTGTCCTAAAGATCAAATGAAATTGGTCTCGATGAAGTGTCTCTCGCTCTAAGAATTGAGATTCATCGACATAGAAGAGAAACAAGGTATTAGGATTATCACATAGACATGCTAAGAAAGCATGTAAAGAAATAAAGTATGCATACGAGAAAACCTACACATGTGACTATAATCAAGGGTAATGGATTTGGGAACTTTGATATTCCAAGAGGCAATGTGGAATAAATGAATCTGGTACCATATGCTTCGTCTATTGGAAGCTCAGTGAATGCACAAGTATGGTGTTACCCTAATGTTTTTCATGTATCCAGGTTGTTTTGGCAGTGTCCAGTCCAAATATAGATCACTGGAATGGAGTTATGAATGTTGGTCCCATGCTAAAAAGAAAGAACAAGTGCTCTCAAAGATTGTGAGTACAAAGATAGAACCTTGTGGAATGTGTAGCGTAATCCACAATTGTCGCTAACATTCACACTTAGAGTTTTTGTGTGGAAAAACTCCAAACAAGATGTTATCATCAATGTGATGCAAAGACATAATATAGCATGATACGAGACTAAGGGATAGGGAAAATGGTTAAGGGAAAATGTACCCGAAATTGATAATGGTTGACAACAACAGTAACCATTCAAATAGTTCACTCCTATGGCAACGAGTCAAGTGTGCTGCCAAACACATTGACACAAAGTTATGTGTTGTAAAGGAGAAAGTCCAAAATCATATTAAAAGTATTGAACATATAAGTAACATACAAGTAATGGTGGATCCGCTTACTAAAGGCTTGCCACCTAGTGCGTTCAGAGAACACACAGTCGACATGGGTTTATGGTATACCCTATGTTTTCTGGACAATTAAAGGGCCAAAAGTCAACGGAACTATTTTAGAACAAAGACGTGTATTGTAGCTGTTAAGTCTATCAGTGATTAACCGTGACGACGAAGCATGCTCTATGCACCAATCTGTGATGGAATACGAAAAGAATTAAAAGGTATAAAGTTGAAAGTATAAGATGAGATCAAGGGAGAGAATGTTGGAATTGATCTCCGCTAGTTGGCCCAACAGCGAACTGGCCCCTTGACCTCACTCCCTGATCGGATGCATCCATCCCAAGACGAGGTTGGTGGGGCCCTATTGCACAACCTATAAATAGAGAGGTGAGGGTTGATGGCTAAACACGAGGTCCGTAGACACATCTTTAGTTCCCCACCTCAAACCCTAGACCGATCTAGAGGGAGGTTGTCAGCAACGGGAAGCTCACCACATACGAGCTCGCTTCCTCGACCGTCGCTGCCTTAGCGCAGAACTTCACCAACGAACGTGATGGCATCAAATCTAAATAGAGGTATAATCTGTTTTGTACATTTGATCTAGTGGTTATGGTTCTTGGGGAGATCCAAATGTCTATCAGGTATGAAGTCTATCATGTTGTATCTCATGACCTCTTCCCCGTCTAGCACCAAAGGTGGTATAGTTTAGTACACTAGAGCAAGGTTAGGCCCTTACCGGTGTGGTGCCACCATGTGGATGGGCACTGCGATGCCGGATGAGCTTTGTGGAGAGGAAGATGATGTGTAGGTCGTTAATCAATGGACGTGTGGCTAGGATCATAAGCTACGTACCTTTTCGCGTCAATTAAATCTTGGTCATACGACTCGGATCGGGCAGTGGGAAGCGATGGAGGGTTCCTAACTTACGGATCGTGATCTGAGGCTGCGATTAAAAAAGGGATGCCGGTTCATGATATGTTTGATCTAATATTGACAGTTGGTTGTCAATCCAACGGTCAGGACGCCACGCGCGATGTCAGCTATACAACTTTACTAGAAAGGACCCTTCCATTTCGGGGAATCGGGGTAGGTCAAATATAACTGCAGGCGGGTCCCAAATCTTGCCGCTTAGCCCCTGACTTTCCAAGAAATAAAAGCCACGAACCAATTAATCTATGGAATAAAATAATAAATGCATAAATTGATTTTTAGTAAAAAAAAATAAATCAGTGAACTTAGAAAAATCCATATATCTACATTCTAACTCTAAATTTAGTAGTTCACGAACCTACGGATTTATTGCGACGCGTAGAATATTATTATGCAAATGTTTTATTGCTCGGTGTGATGTTACTTTTTCTTCATATTGGTTGTTTGTGTTGTTGCGAGTAGACGAGCAAGTGACCGAGGAACCCAAAGCACCGCAAGTTGAAGATTCTAAGCAAGAGCTCGCAGAAGGCAAGTTGTGCCCTTAATCACATTCTTTTACCTAATAATGTTCATGTTAATCACTGTGACATGCTTAGGTTAATTTGATAAGACCTACTAGGTTACCTAGCATTCTTCACCCCACACCTTGCATACAAATGAATTATTGGGTAGTTTTGCTATTACTCTACCTGGTTTTTGGGTTAATGTTACTTATGATTTATGTTCACGTTCTAATATGAATTGTTATTGTTGGTTTTATCATGATACATGTTAAATCATTTTGTTAACTGGAACATGGACCGGCCACCTGAGACAACAGTGCAAACCATAAGAACTATATGGCTCTGGTCTTAGCCAAGTAATTAGGAAAGCTAGCGTGAGATAATCCTTTCCCGAAAGGGGCAAGCGAGGAGTGCGTCGCTGTAGAGTATAGAGAGGTCCTCAAATCAAACTGTCTGTAATAGCTTTTCGGACGAGGGATTCTATGCTTCCTTCTTCCTATATCCGTAGCGGGTTTTCTTATACTAGTAGAACTTTAGAAAGACTTCGTAGTGCTACCCTGCCTCGTCTCCTCAGTAGAAATGGATGAAAATTCTAGACCCCTTGGCAAATGGGTAACACGGCTTGTGGGTAATGATGTGCCACCTCTGCAGAGTGTAAAACTCATATATCAATTATGCTCACGGTCATGAGCGACTTGGACTCTCACAGGAGTAACTTATGGAATTAAAACTTAATTTATCATTTGCATTGCATCGTGGGATTTTATTTATCACTGTGATCAATTATTTTAATTGAGTTGATATCTACTTACACTTAGTAATTGCTAATAAAACTTTGACCAAACTTATTAAAAGCAATGCTTAGCCTTAATCATTATTTTTGGCAAGTTTTACACTACTCATGAGCCCCACCGTAAATGGGCTCATGCACATTATTCCCCACACTTATTGAGTGATGACGATATGGGAGCTCACTTTTGCTATAATCACACCAGGAGAAGAGCATGTACCACCGGAGGAGGACCACTATGATGAGTTCGATGAGATCTAGGCGTCGTCTCTTAATCAACTATTGACGCCATGAAGATAGTATCTTAGTTCGAGTTGTTTTAATATCAGTAATTTTCTAAGACATTCTCGTTATACAATAAAGATTATGACATTCGTCTTTATACACTAAGTCATTATATGTGTGGATGTTCATTTGGCGCATATATGAGATGTATCTGGATTTACCCTTAAATTCGGGCGTGACGACGTTTGTTGGGATGAATCCGAATACTTATTCGGATTTAAATTGTTGACCTTGTTTATTCGATTGTGTACAAATAGTATGTAGAATTTACTATGTAAATTTATATTCTTGTTTTTAAGATTGAGCTTATTAATATTCATATTAATATTCATAAAATCATAAAAAGTAAACCTTAACTTTGTTCTATATTTTTTTTAAAATAACTAATATAACATTCAGATATAAATTTTTAAATAATTGATAGAAAATTCGGATATAATATAATACGTATACAAATTTACAAAAAATTATTATTGTACTTTACAATATTTAGTAATAAATTTTATACATATTTATTTTAAAATATTAATTTTATCATATAATTCGGATTGTGTTAGCAACATTCGCGTTAGGTGTGGACATTCGGGTTACTCGAAAATTTAGGGTCGGGTAATTGGGGTATTTAAAATTTCAGGTTTTGAGAATCGATACCTGAAATTACAACGGATTTTACAATACCCAAAAATTCGGGTACCCGAAATTTCGGGTTCGGGTTTGGGTATTCCTGAACTACCTGAATTGTTGTGTCAGCTTCATAAAAACACATACACTCTATTAAATTAGCATAAAAATATAGTTTAAATATAAATATACATGGACATATAAAACACAAGCAATCTACAATCACAAGTTATACACACTTACACATAATTATAGATGTACAAATTAATAATTAAACACAAATGAGTACATGACACATAAAAGTTCGGATAATTCAGGTACCCGATTGTGATACCCGAAATAAATTCGGGTTTTACAAGTTACTACCCAAAATTCCCGAACTTTTTTGCCGAGCCCTAATTCGCGTGGCCAGATGGGGGAACCTCCAACTCCAACCGTAACTCCATAAGGCATGCGCTTGCATGCGGCCGGGCCCACAAGGCAGTGGCACAGGACGTGCCCGCGCTGGGGAGTGTGCATGCAGGCGGGACCACCGGTCATGACAACAGAAACTTGAATTTTTACCCGAACTTATTTTATTTCATTCCTCAACATAGTTCGCATATTATTAAAGCAAGAAGATGCTAGAAGTAAACAGATTCCAGCCCTTAATCCGAGTCCAGACTCCAGACACACATATTAAAAGCTCTTATGCCAGAGTTGTATGATCTTGCGCACCATATAAGGAACCACTATTGTTCATCATGATGCTGAAGAAGTCACCGTCCCAATGGTCTGGTCAAATATTTCGATCCAGTAACCGTCAGGATCTTTGATGAAAGCGATGCCTTTGATTTTTCCTGCAGCAAAGATCATATGTCAAATAACAGGGCTATGTGCTACAGAGATAAGAATGAAAAGGGGTATCATGAGTAGATTGAAGGTAATAAGGAGGTGACATTATCAACCATAAGCCAAATTGTTCCTATGTAACCATAGGATTCGCCATATACTAACATAAATAAACTGCTGAACTGGCCACATCTCATATTTCTTGTAGAATTAGACCGAGGCTGGTAAAGACTATCAAGATGGTCTTACAGATAGCACAAATACAAAGTTTGTATACTGCCAGAGTAAAGCTACGACTCGAATAAACACCACAGATCAATATTTTGGGCAATCCCTAGTGTACATCAGTCGTAATATGCTCGGTTACCCTGCAAATCTTACAGAAAGAAGAATTTAACTATTTAATTTTCATGTTTGAGTAACACTACAAAGCAAAATCACCTACCATCATCAGGTTTCTTCACAAACTCAACCCCAAGACGTTCAAAGCGTTCACATGCCATGTGGACATCATCCACAGTTACTCCTATATGACCTGAATGAACAAAAGTGAGCAAATACAAGCGTTAGAGCAATATGTGTTTCACAATTATATATATCTTACAGCACCGAAACTATGCCTATGATTTCGGAAACAGAAACTGTCAGTCATTTCAATTGAACATAAATTGTCAAAGCACATACCAAAACCACGAGGGTCTGAGTTCCCGTTATGGTAACCTTTGAATTCAGGGTCATTTTCCGTGCCCCAGTTGCTACAGGTACAAAGTGTTAATTAATTTCCTGATGACCATTCAAGCTATTAAAGAAGTGCATCGCACAAAGATACGGGGTAACAAGACTCACTGGGTGAGCTCAAGAGTAGCTTTTTGCCTAAAAGTCCATTCAGTCCGCTTGATATGATCATCAGGGGCTAAGGTCACATCCTACAAGCAACAGTAGATTAAATTTACATAAAATACTTAAGAATCAGAATTGTGTAAATTCTATTTTCAGGTGATGCATAGTCTCACAAGTCATAGAAACTTATACCTCGTAACCTAGAAAATACAAACTGAATTTCATCTCTTCAAAATCCAACCTTTTCAGCAACCTGGAGAAGAAAGTGCTCATCGTAAGAACATATACCTAGAAAACCTTTTGGCCCTGAACACAAAATAATGACCAAACTACATGTTTTGGTGGTGGTGACAATAGTAGTAACAAATTAGCAATGGTATCAACAGGAATCTGGAGCCTCAAACTTCAACTATTCTCAAGTGTGCTCAGCCTCAAAAGCAAGTGCACTACCCTGTGTAAATCGCTTGAATAAGCAACTAGCACATAAATGTATTGCATGCAACTGTTTACAAAGCCAGATGTGACTATGTAGCGTTACAACCGAAGGTGCTGGACAGAACTGTTGGAGCAAAGGCAGAAACGCCACCCTTCGCCCGAAGTCTCCACCGCTTAGCCCCTGCCCTGACAGACAAAGCAGGCAGGGACACCCTTCGCTCGATTCGGCACCAGACGAAGGCCTGCGGCGACGCCTCCCCGCGGCGCGGCCTCGGTCAGCTCCGAGGCCCACATGAGATCTGGCCCATTATAACGGGCCCTGCGTGGCCGCGTTTGTGTTACGGGCCTAATTTGTAAAGGCGCACTTGTAATTACAGCTTGTAACCCCGCTTTATGGGAATATTCTGGGGATAAACTAGGTACCTGAGGGCACATGCGTCCTTAACGCAAGGCGCCGTGCACTCGGATACCTATAAATACCCCCGCACAGTGCCCGTGAGAGGCTAGATTAACAGAGCTTTTGCCATCACACGCGAGTGCCCTGTTGCCATCATCATTCACTCGTGTTGGATACCTATAAATACCCCCGCACGCCATCCACGCTTTCCGTCGCCAGAGCCTCGTCAGCCGCGTCAATCTCTTCTGAAGCTTGATACGAATCATGAGAACCAGCGACCAAACTCCATGTGTGTTGTAGAAGGTGGGCCCAGAACACCAGCAGGGCCCCTCAGGTCTTCTTCACCAGGCTCGAGGGCATGGTGGCAGTTGGAACGACGCCTCCAACCCCGCAGACCAAGGCAGCATCAAACGGCTGCCTCAATGAATGACCGTGTCTTCCCGAAGCACCAGGGGACGAGGAAGCCTGCGAAGAACGAACACCAGCCGCCCTTCCATCTCCCACGAAGTGCAACGGACCGAGCCGGAGCAGAGCCGACCGCCGCCGGTCCTGGACACCACTCGGCCGTCGAGGAGGATCCTGGAAATCTGGGTCATCATCAGCGCCACGCCCATCCTCCTGAGGGGGCTGAGAGACCGTAGACGAATCCACAGGATCCACCGGAAATGCTGCCAAAACGACGTTGTAAGTCAGACAGCGCTTAGCTTGTGACTCCGGCCCGTGCTCGACGATATGCAACTCCATAGAACGATGAAGCTTCACCGGATCGAAACACCAAACTCTCAACAGAAATGAAGAGTAATCAGTCTTGTTCATGGTGGCGGGAAACAACTCCAAAATGTAACACGAGCCATGAAGCAGCTGCGAAACAGTGGAGAGGTCCCACGCGTGTGCCGGAATGCCGCGGACCTCGATGTCCACCAGCTCCGACATGGTAGACGACGATGCATGGGCGAATCTAGACCATCTTTTGAACATCAGGTTGAAGCAAGGTCCACGGAGCGCTCTTCCCTCGTTCAAAACCCGAGTCGCAGTTTCTTCATCTGGCAGGACCAAGAGAAAATCCTCAGGCATGGACTGATGAATTGTCATACCCACAATGTCGATGCCAAAATTGCATGCCACTTCCTCCAACACCTCGTCGCCCAACACCACCGGTCTGGTGCCAATGACAGTAACAAACAAAGCCCGTCGAAGATTGACCTCCTCCCTAGCCATGGCAGCTAAGAATTCAACCACACAGGAGGGTGTATTCGTTACGGGAGCCTGGGAGGACCCCTCAGGCGCAGCAGCAGGAGAGCAAGGAGGGACGTGCAGAGCCTCGAAAATTTGGGCGCCCAAGACTTTATGCTCTACGGCCTTTCTTCGGACGTCTTCTCTTTCTCTTATTGTGGACGATCACATGTTCTTCATCACCAGAGCTTCTAGGCATAGGGGTTGCCAATGCCGCCGCATCCAGTGGTGGAGCAATTCTTCTCCAAACCGGCGTCTTCCTCTGGAACGCCTCCCCGACGTCACCTTGGAAAACAAATACAACTTCCATATTTTACTAGTGATTCTCACTCTGTTAGACCCTTTGATTTGATTCACTCTGATGTTTGGGGACCTGCACCTCTTGCTTCAAAAGGTGGCCATAAGTATTATGTAATTTTTATTGATGATCATTCTCGTTATACTTGGCTTTACTTTTATGAAACACCGCTCTGAGTTGATATCTATTTATAAATCCTTTGCTCGCATGATTCGCGTCCAGTTTTCTGCTCCTATTAAAATTTCCTGTTCTAATTCGGGTGCGAATATTTATCTGATAATTTTCGGCAGTTCTTGACCTCAGAGGGTACTCTTGCTCAGCTTTCTTGCCCTGGTGCTCATGCACAAAATGGTGTGGCTGGACGTAAACACCGTCATGTTATAGAAACTGCGCGCACCCTTTTGCTATCTTCTTTTGATCCTTCACATTTTTGGGGTGAAGTTGTTTCTACTACGGTTTATCTCATCAATAGACAATCGTCATCTAAACTCTCTGGCAAAACACCTGGTGAAGTCCTTTTTGGGACTCCTCCACGATATGACCATCTTCGAGTTTTTGGATGTACGTGTTATGTCTTGTTAGCACCTCGTGAGCGGACTAAATTGACTGCTCAATATGTTGAGTGTGTTTTTCTTGGATACAGCCCTGAACATAAAGGCTATCGGTGTTATGATCTGTCTTCCCGTCGCATTCGCATTTCACGAGATGTGAGCTTTAATGAAAATCGACCCTTCTTTTACAACTCAGCCACTCATTCTTCATGCTTTTACACAGAGTCCACCTCTTTCCTGAGTTTTCCTCCCATTTCTGATCCCTCATCTGTGTCATCTTCAACCCGTGTAGCCACGCCCGATGTCCCCATTCCCATCGCACCTCCTTCCACTTCCATGCCTTCTTACTCTTCTAAACCACCTGTCACCCAGATTTACACTCGTCGTCCTCACTCTACTTTGCTTGGAAATCCAAAAAACAGTTTGCTATATCTAGATCTAGTAATGAAGCAGAACTTCGTGTACTTGCCACTACTACTGCTGAGATAATTTGGCTCTGATGGCTCTTGGCTGATCTAGGTGTCCGTTGTGACACTCCTACGCCTTTGGTATGTGACAACAGTGGAGCTATACAAATTTGCCATGATCCAGTGAAGCGTGAACTTACAGAACACATTGGTGTTGACGTATCATCCACTTGGTCTCATTGTCATCAGAAGACCATTGATCTTCAATGTGTGCCTTCGGAAGCGCAGCTTGCTGATTTCTTCACAAAAGCACAAACCAGGGCATAACATCAGTTTCATTTAATCAAACTCAATGCTTCGGATCCTCAACCTCCACCTTGAGTGTGACAGGGGGTGTTAAGGCCCATATTACTGTTTCTATATATCCTACAGTCCTAGGAGGACCTAGGTATCATTCATCATGTGAGGTACGTAACAGTAAGCAAGCAAGTATCTTGTCTGTGCTTTCCCCAACCCATCTATTGTTCACCCGCGCACTGTTCATCAGAAGTATTGTTCATCCTCGACACTATTCACCCGTGTCTACTATTCACCGTGGGTGTTGTTCATCCCGTGAACAGTGCCCCCGCCTCTTCCATTCAGCAGCCCTAACCCTAGGAAGACGGCGCCCAAACGTCGTCGCCGTGATCCCCGACCTTTCCCTCACCATTCATACCACCTCAGGAGCCACAGTTCCAACACCATGATTGATGAGAAAGAAGAGGAAGGAAGAGGATGGGCTCCAGGGCTAGCACGGCGGCGACCACAGGCTAGGAAAGGAGGCAGTACCATATTCAAGGAATAATGATCCATATCCTAGGTTGGGTGTAGGGGATACATTATATATCTCCCTAACCCTAATGGCCTACATGGGCTAGGCTAGGCCCATAACACACAACCACATAAAATCCATACACAGTCTAACACAATCTAACTAGGGTTAGGGCTGTTATTGTTTTTTTCTCAAGAACATCCCACTCAAGAACATCCCTACATTTACAGGACAAAACTATAAAGAAGAACAGATATGAGCTGTTATTGTTTTTTTTCTCAGCATGGATATATTATTTGGAGGAAGAGAAAGAAATTAAACTCACGACATGCCCATCACACGTGAGTAGAAGTCAAGGCTCACTTTTGGGTCTTTCACACGTAACATCTGAAACAAAGAACATAAATTTTTGTGATCATTACCTCGGCAAGTACAACATCAGAAATGCTTATGGGGATAAGCTGGCCCACCAATGGTTAATTCCAAAACTACGGAATGATTTTAGTTTAGCAAACAAACAGGAATAGTAGCAATACAAGCCTATCAGATATTTACAATCAAGGGCCCATTTAGTAGCATTCCTAAGCATCAATTTTTTGCAGAAGTCGGTATCCATGTATATTCTTCATTTTCTTAATATAATGATACACAGTTCTCCTGCGTGTTTGAGAAAAAAAATGATGGTGATTTTGCCAGCGCCCACAGGATTTTGCATATATGTGCTTAGTTATTTGTGATGTCTGGCCCTTGTAACAAAGTGAGCTCAGAGTTGGATCTGCTTCAGAATTGAGATATCCAGATTGTTTGACAGGTATCAAATGCATTATTCATCAGATACATTTTTTCTTTGCATCCCACAAGACAAGAGCAGCAGCAAATTTGGATTGGGACGGGATGGGGGAGCAAATAGGATATAGAGCACAGCAACTACTGACTGATTATCCCACTGCTTATGAAGTGCGCCACGACTACTTATGTGAATCCACACATCGAGCACCAAAACTGGAAACCCGAGCTGAATAGCACGCACATGTGCTTGATAAACACACTCCCTCGGTGAAATAGACAGGAGTAAAGCTCGCGTTACCGTTTGTTGCAAGAAGTAGCCTTTGGTGGCGGGGTCGACCTCGGTCTGGAGCCCAGGGTTATTCGCTGGCGCCTCCTTTGGTCCTGAGGAAGTCGCCATGGCGGCGGGCGCGAACCGGCGAACCCGATCGAATCTCTACGAAATCAAGAAAATTACCAACGGGGAATGGTGAGTGAAACCTGAGCGAAAGGCACCATAATCATCAATCCAAATCCTCCAGTACGGAACACGGGACCTTGAAGTGCGACGAGCAGCAGATGTGCGACGCGCTGGGAATCAGGCGGAGGAGCGTGCAGGATGGGGAGAGGAGCGATGCACCAGCCATGGCAAGAGCACCAGGATATATAAACCTATTTTTATATAAGATTATCTATATGAGTAAAATACATTTCCCGTCTTTAAAATTGTTTGTTATCCCCATCTACAAACTTTTAAAATGTGTTAGTCCAATCCTTAATTGTTATTCGGATCTCAGTTAGATCCAAGCGCCTCCTAACATGGCATGTCTTTGTAAGGATGAAAAACGGGACGCATACATTCGGATACATTATCATCTCGTATCATACCTTAATGTATTTCTCTCGGATACGAGACCGAATTCGGTTATTTAAGCTTCGGGACGGATACAGGATAGGACCGGGTAATAATACGGGCGGATAAGAAACGGATAACGGATACTACTCGGGTAGGTACCGGATAATTATCGGGTAGTTTGTCCGATGATATTAATTGTCCGACCATCCATAAGTTAAGCAATACATAATCATGTATGTGATAGATTAAATGTAAGAAAGAAAACTGATAAAATTGACATCATACAGTTAAAGTTACTTATCACAAGGACATGGTAGAACCAACACCGCAATATTTAAAATTCATAGAATATTGTAGTTTCACTCAAAAATTGCAAATAAGTTACAAAAACTAATAAACATTTTATATGAAGATAACTCAAGTCCTCGTATGAAAATGATAAAGTAAAGTACTGATTATGTTGAAACTTGTATACTTACACTGATTTCACATGTAACGCATACAAATATGTGAAAGTGAAAGGGAAGAAACGTGGGCATCTTATAGATCGTATGATCCAAACATTTTTTATTGTTATAGATGTACATATGTTGTGTATCCATAAAATTTCACGTTTTTTTAGGCTATTTATGTATTATTAATTTTTGTTATAGAAAATCATCAAAAACAATTAAATCCTTAAAATATTGTAGTATTGACCGAAAAATACAAATAAGTTACCAATACTAATAAATAGTCTATAAAAAGATAATCTTAAATTCACACGTGGAGATAAACTTAACCCCCCACATAAAAATGATAAAGTATATTAATTTGATATAAATTTGGATATTATTTCAATAATTTTGGTCTAAAAGATATGTTTAAACAAAAAATTGATGTATTACAAAGTTATAAATCTCTTCAAGCTCTACAATTTTCATATAAACTTTATCTTCATTCGATTTCATATGTAAAAGTTATGATTTTATAACTATATTATACAGAAAAAGAAAAACGGGTACCCGAGTTCCGGTTACCCGTATCCGACCCGAATATCCGGGTATTTTTCGGGTAGTCCTCGCTCCGTATTCGACTCGAATCCGGAGCTATCCAGGTATTACTCGTATTCATCCCGAATATAAAACTAACCGAATCTTTATCCGAAAAAACAGGTATTTACACTACCCGTATCCGGTATCCGACCCGTTTTCACTCCTATATCTTTCTTACTGCTTGTTTTAATGTTTCTATCGGACCTCATATGTCATGTTTTTCTTCCTCCTCGCGTCCCCTCCCCTCTCCAACCACTCCCCTCTCCAACCACGACTCCTCCAGTCCCCTCCCCAACAACGGCCACTCTTCATGTCCCCTCCCTTTCCTCTATAGCGTCAGCTCCCCTAATCCCTGCGTCGGCGCCCCAACTCCCTTCCTCATCACGTCTGGCGTCCAATAGCAGTGATTGGTGCCCAACAGCAGTGATCGGGCTTCAGCCTGATCTGCCTCATCAGTTGTGGATCACCGCACCGGCGTCGGGCGCTTCCTCGTCGCCCAGCTTCCAGCATGGGCATGTCGACGTGTCGGTGTGCCACGCGCTACTTGTGAGGGCCTCCCAGCAGAGTGAGGAGGATGCTTAGGATGTTGCGAGTATGAGGGCAGCCGCTCTGAAGATAGGGTTCTAGGACACACTGGTGTTTAGCGGGCTCGTGCCGAAGCAGATCAACGGCCGGGTGGTTGGCGATGGTGGGCTTCATGTCCACGCTTGTCGTCGAGGCTATCCACGTCGACGGCATCCTATCGCAAGCCGGCAGGGTTCATGTCTTCATGACCGCGCGACACCGAGCTCTGGAATGACCGCCTCAGCATGCTCGGGCTCGTCGGTCACCCACGCATCGCATGCATCTAGGCGGAAAATCGGATGGATACGTGGAGAATGGCTAGTGTCCCTCCGTTGCGCAGGGACTACCTGCTAGGGGAGGGGCTGGAACAGTGGTTGGCTCAATGAGGTTCTTTTCTCGTTCTCGAAACGTGGAGCAGCAACGACAGGTGAGCGGTGGCGACAGGGGAGCAGCAGCGATAGGTGAGCGACGGCGACGATGGAGATATGAGAAGGTGAGAGAGGACCAGGAAAAGAGAGAGAAGAGATAAACAGGCTAACATGTCGGGTCCATATGTCAACTACGACCCGTTTGAGTTTAAATGTGACCCGAACAACAATTAAGGATCGGGCTGACACATTTTAAAAATTATGGACCGAGATGACACAGAGCAACAAGTTTAAGGACTAGAAATGTATTTTACTCCTATCTATATCTATATTTGTAGGGCTCGTTTGGAACAAAGAGTAATGAAGAGGATTGAGGGGGTCAAAATCCTTTACTATTCAAAATTAGATAGTAAGGGATTTTGGACCCATCAATCCCCTCCATTACACTTGCTTCCAAACAAACCACGTATCTATATCTTTATCTATATCTATACCACTATATAATCCACCAGTTTAAATTTTGCAAAACTCACCCAACCAAATCACAACTGCGCTCATAACCTCCACTAAATCTACTAAACAAATTACACCTAGACTCAACACACAATCAAAATCAATGGTTCGGATAACCTCTATCCCTTACTTAACTCCAATAAACAATCTCTACCTACCAAACCCCGTGCTCCCTAGTAAGATTTCGGGTCACGTTGGTCTCTAGTTGTCTTGTTCCTTCGGGAACATCTGGCGACTCGGAGTGGGTCTCGAACTTTAGGAGAAATCCCAAGGTTTCGAGTGGTTCCAAACCAAAATCCAGCTAATATTTAGTCAGTCGCATATAGTCCACATCTTCATCTCTGTTTCTTCCACCATCATGTCCTCAAATGGCTTTTAACCGCTTTCCTCTAGTTGTTGCTCTTTTGGGGAGTGTTGGTTCGGTGCTTACAAAGCTATGGAGCTCTGGGAAGGGAGGAGGGAGGAATATCTGGGGAACATGTTGAGTGATTTGCACCTTTCAGAGGTGGAGAGTAGAGGAGTGAAGGGATCATGGCTGAATCCGAAAGAAGGAGGCGACAGGAATCAACAGGTGGTAGGCAAGTTGTTCGCTAAGAAACCTAGGAGACTAAACAGGATAGGCCAAACCCTAGGGAAGATTTGGTGCCCAATCAAAGGAGTAAAACGTAAGGAGCTCGGTGATAACATGTTCCTTATTACTTTCATGTAAGCGGGAGGAAGGAGGAGGGCCCTTGGGACTTTGGTGGCGATCTGTTTTTGGTGAGGGTGGTTCAGAGAAGCTTTAGTTTGGAGAACTTAAAGTTCTTTACAACCCCATGCTCGGTGAGGGTGATGAAGCTCCCGTTGGGTATGATGGACAAAGCTACTTGAGTTGATATTAGGGAGAGTCTAGGGACCTTTTTGGTGATGGAGGCTAAGAATGATGCCCTGCCCCATTGGCCTATTTCTAAGAGTGAAGGTTCTTTTAGATATTCATCAGCCACTCCAAAGAGGTGTGCTAATGGAATATGATGCGAAGGGCGATAACTCTGGTGTCCTGTGGTATATGAATTCTTACCAATTTTTTGCTATATGTGTGGGCTCCTTGGGCACGCTAACAATCGTTGTGATTATGGGAGTGGGACAGACAAGAGGAAACCTTGCAGTGCTGAAATCAGAGTAGTGCCTCCTCGACACCGGTTCCTAGAGGTTAGTAGGGGAAGGGGAGCGAGGGAAGTAGATTAGGGGAGAGTAAGAGGGAGGAGAACCAAGATAGTGGGAGCAAGCAAAGTTGGAGGACTGTGATCAGAACAGATTCTGGAAACGCAAAGCTGACCTCTGCTTCTGAGAAAGGGGAGGAAGGTATGTAAGTTCCTCTGGTGAAGGGACTTGTTTTAAGGTTGGGGGCAAGCAGATTCTCCAAGACAAGTTAGTGGGAAGCATAGAGTCAGAATAGGAGTTGGAACAATAGGGTCATGCTGGGATCCTAAATCAAATGCCATATTACAAGAACCTCGTCAACAACTACTTGTGGATGGGGAGATGGAGATCGATATTCAGGGATCTATGATGCACAAAGGTGTAACACCCCAAAATCCTAGTTTTGTAGTTTTGGTAAAATTTTGCCAAAATTTTAGGTAAAAGCAATTTCTTGGAAGGGAATTAGAAATGAAGAGAAGTTATCATATAAATCATGCTTTGAAATATTTTCTAAAGAATAAAAAGTATTTTTAGGAGATTATATTCTTTTAAAATAAATAAGTATTGGAATTTTGAATGGGATTATACAATCAAAATACAAATGTCTCAAAATAAAACTCTCGTGTGCAAATTGCATATTTAAAAGCATTTGTCTAAATAGGACAACAAATGAATGATATTATACTTGCATAACATGCTGGATTTGTGATTGTGCACTTAACTTAAATTCAAAAATTCAACTCAGAATTTACATTGAAAATTGTAAACTAAAATAGGAAAAACAAATAGAAATTTGAAAATGAAAATAGAAAAGAAAATGTTACCTACGTTTGGACCGGCCTTTTCACATCGGCCCACTCTCCTTATAACCTTGTGTTGCCTTGCTCCTGCGCTGGCCCAGCAGTGTCGGCCCACTCTTCGCTCCATGTGGACACGTAGATAGGCGAGTCTCGCACGGCAGCCGTGTATACGCTTGCTTTTGTGGGATTATGGAGCCGGCATGTGGGCCTAGGTTCCAACGCAGACTCGACCCTAACCGCTGAGCAACCGTCCGACTCCGAGTACCAGTTGGCGTAACGGCCTTACGGCTAACCCGGCCCGTCGTCCACGCTGGCCATATGACATGAGCTCCCCTCGACACACCCGAGAACAACGAAATAGATAACCATTAAAGCAGGAGATTTGTTACGAATCTGGAAGAGGTTGTTGCGATTCGACCAAACGATAGAGATTCGCCCTACGCCTATATAAGGATAGCCATCTGTGGCCCCTGTTCAGCACTAAATTGAGCTGGCGGACGGTCCGCGCGTGCGAGGCCGGACAGTCCGCGCGTGCGCAGAGCAGTTTAGGGTTCCGAGTTTTGTGCTACAGTTGTTAGCTAGATTCACGGAATTAGCTCGGAAATTAGTTTGTAAAGGGTCCAGCCCCTCTCCTCTATAAATAGAGAGGTATACGACCGATTTGTAATCATCAATCGAATCAATAACACTTCTATTTTGCATTTATTTCCTAGGAGTAGTTCTAGTTTAGCCTTCCAATCCCCAAATTCTTTACTTCTCTTCGACTCTACGTCGATTAGAGGAGTCTAGGTCGGCCTGCCGAGCCTAGACATCATCTAGGATCTCTCTTCCCCGACGGGGTCCCTCTCGGGAGCGAGATCCAGGCGCCGCCGGCGATCTTCCGCCGCCCCTGCGCACGCGCGGACCGTCCGGCCCTAGGGCGCGGACCGTCCGGCCGACAGGCAGGAACCCTAGCCTCGCGCCAGGCCACGGACCGTCTGCCCCTATGCAGAGAGCACCGCCGCTGGTTCGTGTTGAGTGATTGGCGCCCTAAAAAGGTGTCAACATACTTTTGGCGACTCCGCTGGGGACAACACGTCTAGACCCATCAAATCGGCCCTCAATGGCTGGTTCAAGGGATAGTTCTGAAGTCTCCCCCAGCAACATTATAGAGCCGACTTGGGAAACCTTGCCGGCTGACGAATAGCTACAGTTCGAGGAGCATAAGGAGCAGCTGATTCAGGAGGCGAGAGCGAAGTTCCTAGCCAACTTCAAGGTGGACAGAAACAATAAAGTCGTCCGACAACGAGCGACGGATCCGGCTTCGCTCCGACCCACACCAGATATCCCTAATGTAAGTAATACAAACGAGCTACAATCTCTTAAGAATTATGTAGATGAACAGCGGGAACAAATGCAAAATATCATAAGGTGTATGCAAAATGATTATAGGAGACTAGTACGCGCATTTGACAAATCTAGTATTGCAAATTTTCCTTCGCACGAGGTTGAATTAGGGGGTAACACGCGTAATACATCGGCTATAGGTTGTCACGACTAGTCACAACCCCTTTATGGGATGCCGATGGACACGTACCCTAAGCAACCACAAATCGGCAGTAAATCAGCTGATCTGCACATGCCCGGACCGTCTGCACGTGAGCGCGGACCGTCCGGGCCAGCAACAGTCGGGCCCACTTTTAATGAGTTACCCAGACATGCACCCGAGCCACCACATATGGCGCAAAATCTAAACTACCCAGTCGGACGGTTCGCATACAACGACGGACGGTCCGCATATAATCACGAACGGTCCGGGTACATGTCCGGACAGTCCGCGCATGAGTCTTTTGTGGAGGATTGTTACCTGAATCCTCACCCATCCTAGCAACACTTCCCATCACACTATGCGATGCATCAGCCCATTAATACAAAATCCCGAGCCCAGGAAAGCTTTCCGGTCCCACCTAAAAGGCCGGAAAGGAACGATCAATCATATGAGTCATATAGGGTAAATGGCAATGCACCACATAGCTTAAACCAATGGGGGGAAGACAACACGCTAATATCCAGACAACCCCACCTATGTTTGACCAGAGAGTCGGTGATCTCGCACCGGCTGCCATCGATATAGTGAGGGAGGAAATAGCCGGGGCGTTCCGAGATAAGCTCAGAGTAAGCATGGTACCTGGGGGGCAATCATATCGGAAACCTTATGACAGCCGTTTTGATCACCACCCATACCCCCAGGGAACCAGGATACCCGAATTCGCAAAATTTTTGGGTGACCAAGGAAAAAACACGCACGAACACATAGGCCAGTTCTTAGCACAATTAGGAGAATTGACCGACACAGAAGCATTTCGCATGCATTTATTTTCATTGTGTTTAATAGGAACCGCGTTTGCATGGTACGCCACTTTACCTCCTAATTCTATTTCGTCATGGGGGGGGAGTTAGAACAAAAATTCCATGACCATTTTTTCTCTGGTGACTATGAGTTAGATTTGGTAGACCTAGTGTCCCTACGACAGGGGAAGGATGAATCGGTTAATGAATACATCCGGAGGTTCCGGGATACAAGAAACCGATGCTTCCAAATACACTTAGCAGAAAAATAGCTAGCAGGATTAGCCTTTAAGGGACTGTGATTGTTGGGGGCCTTCATCTTCCGAAGGTCCTCAAAAACATGATTTAACAATGTTTCCCAAGTATAATATATGAACAGGTACCTTCGGACTCGTGTTAAAACCATACACAATGTAAAAAGAATGGTCGAGACGAAGGCTGATGTTGCTCCGAAGCTACGCGCAAGGGAGCTTCGGCCCAATGGCGGAAAAAGGAACCGACTTAAAGGGGAAAAGGATATCTAGTCCTCGTTGGGTTGTCCATAAGTCAATAGTAAATATGAAGGGCATGAATGTAAATTTACACATGATGCGCCCTATGCCTATAAATAGATGAACAGTACCCACGTACTGATCACGCTGACTTGTACTCGCTTGTGCATCACACTTGTACTTTCTGTCTTCTGTCAAGCCGAAGGTACAAATGTTATTCAATATTGCTCTTATTCATTTATAATTATATAATAAAAGACATATTATGATGTCATATAATCATCCATGTTATTTCCCATGTTTCATATGCTTTGTCTTTTATTGATATATACTGTGATGATGAAGGTACGTCCTTCATAACCTTCGTCCGAAGATCGTTATATCCTTGGGGAAATAATGCTTCGAAGGACGAAGGACATTAACCATTAACCTACCTTTGTGTTGCCTTGTTCTTAATTCATAGCATTTGAGAACAAGTCCCCAACATTGGCGCCCACCTCCGGTGTACTCACTTCCACAACCTTCGGCAAAGCACTGACCTTCGTCATGCCGCCGAAGAAGATAACAGCGCCAGGGGCTGCTGCACTGCCGCCACTGGACACAAACCAGAAGACTCTCTCTCTCCGAGAGGCTCGAAGCTAGAAGAGAAAAGCCACCAGTCCAAAATTCTAGGAGGAGTTGGACCAAGAGATCAGGGACATAGAAATCATCCATCAACAAGTGCAAAGGAAAAATGAGAAGATGGCTCGGCTGGCCGATCTTCAAAGGAAGATCGATGAAGCTACTGAGGAAGTGCGTCATCTTACTCAAGATGACCAAGACCGAACGCCCCAACACAGGGAGCTTCGTCAAGAGGGCTTATTCAACGAAGATGGATGGTATGATGATTTTAATCATGATACCTTTATTTTTGATGATGCTTCTCTCTTGGCAGTAGAATTGCAGGCTATCCCATGGCCACAATCTTACAAGCCACCCCAGCTACCCATGTATGATGGGCATTCGGACCCAAAACAATTTTTGATGAGCTATGAGGCAACAATATCCTCATACAGAGGCAATGCAGTTGTTATGGCTAAGTCCTTCATCATGGCTGTCCAGAATGTGGCCCAGACATGGTATTCTTCCCTTCGGCCAGGGACAATTACGTCGTGGCAGAAGCTTAAGGACATGCTGGTTACCAGTTTCCAAGGCTTTTAGACGAAGCCAGTAACAGCTCAGGCCTTGTTCCAGTGTACGCAAGACCATGAGGAATACCTTCAGGCGTATGTCCGAAGGTTCTTGCGACTCAGAGCACAAGCGCCCACAGTGCCCAATGAAATTGTCATTGAGGCCATGATCAAGGGTCTTCGGCCAAGACCTACGGCTCAATACTTCGCCAGAAAGCCACCACAGACTCTGGAGAAGCTGTTTCAGAAAATGGATGAGTACATCCGGGCTGACAACGACCTTCGTCAAAGAAGGGAGGAAGCTTATAGATTCTCTGAGATGACCAGGGGCTTTGGAGGAAGAATCCACCCTAGGCATGTCAGATCAATCCACAACTCCAGTCAGAATGATGACAAAGGAAGTCAGCTTCAGAGGCCACAATACACCTCACAGTCTTCGGGGCAGCAGCAAAGCTCCTTCAGGCCACCAACTCCAAGGGGCAGAGGCGCCAGGGGCTTCGGAGGAAGATATGGGGATCAGACCAGGAAGATATATTGCTTATTCTGTGGTGAGGACAAGGGTCCTACGACAATAATGTGCCAAATCACCATTCTGAAGCAAAAGGAGATCGCAGAGGCCGAAGCTCAGTAGAATCAGCCGAAGCAGGTCTTGCACACTGCTTCGTGCCATTCTCCCTACATACCAGAATATGTGGGCAATCATCCTGCAGCTTCTGTTGCTTCGGCTAGCCATTCACAGGCTTCTGGGCCACAGCTCCCACCGCCACCACTACTGCAACCTAGCTATTCCCGAAGCCAGCAACCAGAAGGGCGCCAGCACTCCCAACAGCAACGCGAATTCAGGGAGGAATCCGAAGCTCGCACAGTCAATAGTATTGTGCCAGAATCAAAGCACATTTATTGAGCGATATCCTACCTCTGAAATACTTTCATGTTCTATGTCATTTTGTTTTTTAATAAGGAACAAGCAATGTAAATCTAGTTTTAAGTTCTTGTAATGATTTTTCTTATATCGAGATGGAATATATCTTCTTCACAGATTTACGAAGCTCAAAAATCACCGAAGATCAAAAGTCGTTCCTAAGGGAATGCAGAGCTAAAAATTGCCGAAGCTACGAAAAAGTTGTTCCTAAGGGAGCGCAGGTAAGTTTTGCCGAAGCTACAAAAAAGTCGTTCCTAAGGGAGCGCAGTGTAAGTTTTCTGCTCAAAAGTCGTTCCAAAGGGAATGCAGAGCCAAATACCGTCGAAATATAAGGCGAAGAAGTTCAAAAGTCGTTCCTAAGGGGATGTAGAACTTATACCGCCGAAATAGAAGGCGAAGAAGTTCAAAAGACGTTCCTAAGGGGATGCAGAACTTACACCGAAAAATAAGCGGTGAAGCCGAAAAATAAACATCAAAGAGATTCCAGTTGTTCCTAAGGGAATGCAGAGATTGTGTGTTCCAAAGTGGGAGTGCGAGTATGTGTCTTCGGCATCATTATCATTTCGCATCATATCATCACATCATTTCGCATAGCATCACATCATACATCATATTGCATCAATGACACAAGAATGGAATACGGAGCCGATTTTCGGAAAATATTGTCAAAGTTACACGAAGTAAGCTTCGAATTACATCTTCGTCAGTCTGCACACAAAAGAGGGATCTCTCTTTCCGAAGCATGGATATCTTTATTTTTACGGACCATAGATCTCCTTTCTTTACGAAGCATGAAAAGAAGGGAAGGTGTTTTTTCGCGGAAGGCTCAAAAACGGTATGTATGTAAGTTTCATGCATCGTAAAGAAATAAATTACAATAATTTACATATTCGATCCAAAGTTACACACATCAAATATTACAGCTTCGTTACAATAAAAGCATAATGTCCATTCTAGTGTCTCTAACATTGGCCATTTAAAAATGTTTTTACAATAAGTGCTAGTCTTCTTTCAGGATTTTCTCCGCAACTTCATTTAGCAATTTATTGACGACTTCGTCAACAATAGATTCAACCATATTAATGATCTCTGCTTCCTTCGTTTTTGGATCGGCCAGGGGATCGAACGGTTCCGCGGCGGAGATAATTCAGCTGAAATAGGAAAAAGTTAATCAGTCCGAAGCCATAAAAACCAATGCCAAAGCTAAAAGCCAAGAAACAATACCTATATGTTTTTCGCGCTCTGCAGCTTCTTTAGCTTGTCTCGCTTCTATCCGGGCGTCATGGGTGTCTTTTTCACTTTTCTTTATAATTTCATGAGTCATCTCTCGGCCACCATTCACCCAGACATCATTATAGAATTTTCCGCCCATCAAGGTTGCTTTACCTGAAGGATCCTTCGTGTCGTCTGTGGAGAAGGCAGCTTCGGCCTAGGCCATGGTCTTGATGTGATCACATCCCGCCTTCTCCAAGATAGCTGAAATCCCCCGTGCACCAGAAAATGCACAAACATCCCCGCGATCACTTAAGATTTCTTCGAAGCTCTTGGCCTCCCCACTTATCCATTCAATAACGCCTTCGAGGTCGCCTCGTATGAAGTTTTCTTCGATAGAGTAGGCGCCCACGTTGGCGAAACTAGTTTTTATTTTCTTCACACAGTCGAAGGATTTTTCAAAGCATCTTTCCTTGGATGTGAGAAGTTCTTCAACATTTTTCTCTAAATGATTTTTTCCAATATTCGCTGATTTCTCAGTTAGCTTCTGCGAGCGCGCATTTTTCTTTAGCTTCGGCCAGTTGCCTCTGAAGGTTTTCAATTTCAATCTTTTGGGCTTCGGCCTGGGCTTTGAAGCTAACTTCATCTTCTTTGACTTTGTTAACCAGAGAGAATAAGATTTTGTCTTTTTCAAGACCTTCGTTTCTCAGTTCAATTACCTCTGAACGAAGGTTGTTCAGGGCCATTGTATAGCCTTCGTCATCTATATTTTTCTGTAAGGGCATTACTGAGAATCAAGCCCTGCAAGTAAAGGAAAGAATAAGTATGACAAATAAAATACCTCATTTTCAAATTTAGAGTTAGTTTTTATACCTTTATGCTATTGTATGCTAGGCTGTCAGCAAGTTCGTCCTTCGATAAAATCAAAAGACCATCTTCCAGCTTCGAGAATCCGATGCTTTTACCTATCTCCCGGCAGACGGATATTTCTTTGTTATCCGGGAGACAGTACAAAAAGTCTTCTTCACCACTGCCATTGAACACTAACGCTCCCTTCAGATATTTCAATTTTTTGGCATAGTGTTGTGCTTCTAACATTTCTTCTTGGCATAGTAGCTTTCCTGAAGCATGACGAATAATATAGTCAATACTTTTGTTCGAAGCTTCGGGAGCAGGAGCTTCGATTTTTTCAGTTGCAATCCGCTCTATTGAATTTTCCTTAGGGTCAGCAGGCTCCATCTCGGTGGGCACTGTAGGCCCAGCTTCGATTTCAGCCTGAATTGTTGCAGCTTCGGTTTGTGCCGGCTTGGTATCAGCTTCGGATTGCGCCTTGGCTGCTTCGGCAACTTTCCTTGTAGGAGCAGGACTCAAGGTTTTTTTGTTTCTAACACAACATCCAGCACATTCGCCATCCTTCTCCTCTTAGGAGTTACGACAGACCCCTTTTGTACCTTCAGCACAGTTACCTCTGTTGGAGGGCTCAAAATCTCTGGTATTTTTAATATTTCTTCAATTTTTGGCCCTTCAGCCTTATCAACCTTCGTTTCAACTAGCCCGACTGTAAGTACCTTCGGCATTGAAGCCGGCTCTTCAGTGCTCTGTGCCGTCGGAACAGTTTCTTTTGTTTTGGCAGCTGAAGAGGTCCCTTTGCCAAATTCAGGTATCATGGTCGGTTCAATGTAACATGGCCGGTGAGTCAGAACCTTCATATTCTTGCCCTTCGGCTCAGCTATGATGGCCGAAGCAGCAACCTTTCCCAAAGCAGCAATCTTTCTTTTTACCCCTTGCCCTCGCAGCGGGTAGCAATAGTCAGGGTATACGAAGCCAATAGCATCAAATACCCTGTTCAATCTTTTCTTATTCCGACTCCCGAAAGCTGCGGACAAGGCATTATCCCCGGTCTTGGAATATGCCCCAAGTAGCTCATCGCTAGTAGCTTCAATGCACTTCAGCCAGTCATCATTTGGTTCATCAAACTTATCCCCAAACCTGAAGGTATACTTCAGTCGGACTAAATTACCCTCACCAGAGTCAGTGATGGTCTCCTTCGGCATTTCCCAACTTTCCATAAGTGGCCATACCCTGAAGGCTATATGTTCTTGAATCAAATCTCTTGTACCAATGAAGGAGCAAACAGTGCTGAAGGCCTTCTGACACGCTTCAGCGGCATCATCAATCTCTACCTTCGGCCTTCGAAGGTCGAAGCGGGACTAGATGGGGCGCATGATGATTTCTTTAATGTCTTCCCTTACCTCTAAATCATTCTTCACATAAAACCATTCTTCCATCCAGGCTCCGGGCCATCTCTTCCGAAATGTTGGCACCGGGTGGCTTGCGTTGGGGCGAGCGATAAATCCATAACAACCGAAGTTGTTGTGGTATTGTTCTTTACCAATGGCCTTCGTCTCATATAAAAGTTTGTGCATACTGTAGAAGCACTTCGCGCTCGGCTCTAGCCCTTTACTCCTTACTGCCCAGACAAAAATCCCCATCCTCATTATAGCTTCGGGGGTGATCTGATGGAGGAAGATCTGGTAGATTTTCAATACTTCAACTATGAACTTGCTCAAAGGGAACCGAAGTCCAGCCTTGAAAAAGCTTTGGTAAATTACAACTTCATTTTCCTCAAGGGCAGGTGCGGTGTTGTCTCCACCAACTCTCACGATAGATATGTCTCGAAAGTACCTTCCTCTCATATTGTCAAGATGACTCTGTTTAATTATTGATTTCCAAAGATTGTATGGCTTGGCCGCCAGGGCCGATCTTCAGAATCTTCGCCTCCACTTTCCACATCATAGTTGTCGCTGTCACCAGTATCTTCAAATAAACCTTCCAGTATCTCTTTAGTAATCTTCTTTGTGTTTGTCTTTGCCATTGATTCAACAAATCCAGCAATATAAGGATCCACAACCTTCTTCTCCTCGAACAGCTTCGCCTCTTCAGTCAGCTTCGTTTCCACAACAACCTTCTTTTCCTGGGACATTTTTTCACCAGACATGGTAAAAATGCATCTTTAAAACCGAAGTTTAGAGAGCTTAAAAATCTAGCGAGCGCTAGTGAACAGGAGCTAAAAGTTTGAGAAAATAATGCGAATGGCAAAAACAGCGTATCAAATGCAGCTGGTGTGAGTCCATATTTATACGCCTAGTGCGCTGCAAATTGGAGGGCCCCGTCTGTCATTGATTATTGCTATTCTAGCAAAGGGAAGGTGTTTTTTTCGGACATTTGGCTTAAGGCCTTCGTTCATATCGCAGTCTGAATTCGTTATCTTAACAAATTAAAACTGCGAGGGGCTACTGTTAGGGGCCTTCGTCTTCCGAAGGTCCTCAAAAACATGATTTAACAATGGTTCTCAAGTATAACATATGAACAGGTACCTTCAGACTTGGGTTAAAACCATACACGATGTGAAAAGCATGGTCGAGACGAAGGCTGATGTTGCTCCGAAGCTACGCGCAAGGGAGCTTCAGCCCAATGGCGGAAAAAGGAACCGACTTAAATGGGAAAAAGCTATCTAGTCCTCGTTGGGTTGTTCATAAGTCAATAGTAAATATGAAGGGCATGAATGTAAATTTACATAGGCTACGCCCTGTGCCTATAAATAGATAAACAGTACCCCCGTACTGTTCACACTGACTTATACTCGCTTGTGCATCACACTTGTACTTTCTGTCTTCTGTCAAGCCGAAGGTACAAATGTAATTCAATATTGCTCTTATTCATTTATAATTATATAATAAAATACATATTATGATGTCATATAATCATCCATGTTATTTCCCATGTTTCATATGCTTCGTCTTTTATTGATATATACTGTGATGATGAAGGTACGTCCTTCATAACCTTCGTCCGAAGATCGTTATATCCTTGGGGAAATAATGCTTCGAAGGACGAAGGACATTAACCATTAACCTACCTTTATGTTGCCTTGTTCTTAATTCATAGCATTTGAGAACAAGTCCCCAACAATGATATTATTTAAAAGAAAGATTAGAAGGCATCCAATTTTTCACGCTAGCACAATTACACCAGAGAGCTTTGGCCTGTGAAAGCCGAAGCAAAGAGACTGCCAAAACCATTCGTCACAATTCCACATAGTAGAGTGCGACCAAAGTAGCTCGGACGACGAATCAACAAAAATATATGCTGCTGAAATGGTTTGGCCAAAGCAGGCCAAATCTTCAGTTTGTTCCTCCTTGCAGCCGGTTCAAAAGAAACGACAATAGGAGGTTAAGTTTACATTTAATGTTGGTAAATGTGATAAAATATTTGACGAGTTACTAAAAATGGCAACATTAAAATAAATCACACTATTCCATCCGCCGACGAGCTGAAACGTCGTGCATACTACAAGTGGCATAACTCATTTTTTCATGCCACTAATGATTGTAATGTATTCCGTCGACAGATTCAATCGGCCATTAACGAAGGGCGATTGAAATTTCAGGAAATGCAGGTGGACACGGAGCCCTTTCCAATGAACATGATCGATTTTGAGGGCAAGAGGATCCTGGTTCGGCCAAACACAGCCGATAAGGGCAAAGACAAAGAGATAATCATCGGCAACGCAAGAGAGGCCGATGGGAATCATAAAATTTCTTGCAAGAAAATGGTGGCCGAGAAGACTCCCGATGGAGGGGAGACTCTTAAGGTGACCATCATGACCTCCAGCGCTGGGAGCAAGCGCAGACCAAGGAGCAGGAGCCCGTGCTGCGCATCTTAGATGGTCTGACGCACAAGCGCAGACGGTCCGGGACCACACCGGACGGTCCGGAGAATTCCAGTGGACGGTCCGATCATACTCAAGACCCACAACGACCGCGTACCTTCAAACCACGACGACCAGAGATAGGTACGTGGAAACAAATACATTTAAAGCAGCTGGTCGGCTGGTCAAATCCGGCCCAACTTTCGATCAATTATTGTCCAAATATGTGAAAAAGAAGGCCGGCCCCAGTGACCGGCCAGCAAAGCGACCTCGCTCGCCCACTCGTGAGCAATATCAGGTAAGACCGATTGGACCACCCCACCAATCAGAAAAAATGGAAGGTCATATTGTCCAATTAAGACCTAACATACCTACATGGACACCTCCACTCCCATATCCACCTATGCCATATCCATACGCATACATACCTCCACCATATGTCCCAAATCAAATGTGGGGCATGCCACCATATCCACTTGGGATGCCACAATACCCCGCTTGGGGGCACCCCAAACATCTGTATTCGACAGGTTAGCACCACCAGTACAAGACCGATTGGGCGCCGCTCAATCCGGTCACCAGACACAGGCCCAACAAGATTGCCGGACTACTCGGCCTCAAAGGCCGACCAATCCGGCAAGGGGGCATATGCTTGCAGCAACTGAAAGAACGACAAAAAAGGACATCATCAAAATAGGTACAGTCGATCAAAAAGGACATCGTCATACAGAAAGAAAGTGAAGGGTCGATGATTTTTTGTGAATCGGCCAACACGACAAAAAATAAGATACGACTACCATCAAAACAGCCAATCCAAAATACTCCATGCCTCGATGGTGCCCAGTGGGATTGACACGGTCCCAAAAGCGAAAATTACAATGCTTAAGAGCAAAAGAGAACCAGGAAAAGGAGGCGGAAAAGATATTTAATGACACACATCCACAGTACCCGCCACCGCAAAAGTAATGGAGACCAAAGGCCGTTGAGGAAAAGCAAACGACCACAAAAATAGAAAATAAAACAACACTTGTGCAGCACCCTGCAGGTATGGCAGACAGCCCAGCTAAAAAGGCTGGACCAGCTACAGAAGGCGTGGACCGTCCGACCCCTGAGTCCGGACGGTCCGCACCACACCAGGACGCCTCCGACGATGTACCGACATCAATGGAGGAGGACGACCTACTGTGAGAAGATCTAGTCGACTACAAAGCTTCTCCAGAACGCCCAGGTATGGATGTAAATGTTATTACATTTTTCGCCGATTGTACTATTGTCGGCGATGATGAACCTGTTGTTGCCTAGTTTGATTTCAGTCCTAAAGAAGCCGCCTTTACTAAACCAAAGGAATCGGTAAATCATTTAAAGCCACTCTTCGTGCGCAGTCACATTGATGGGATACCGATTGCTAAAATGTTAGTAGATGGAGGGGCGACTGTAAATCTAATGCCTTATTCATTGTTCAGAAAATTAGGTAAACAAGATGACGAACTTGTCAAGATCAACATGACCCTCAGCAGTGTTGGAACTGATAGTTCGATCAAAGCCAGGTGAGTCACGTCCGTTGAATTAACCATCGGGACTAAGACCCTTGCTGCTGCATTCTTCGTCATGGATGTAGAAGGAAATTACAGTCTAATCCTAGGCAGAAATTGGATTCATGCCAACCAATGTATACCTTCTACATTACATCAAATGTTAATACAATGGGTAGGCGATGATATAGAACAAGTACATGCTAATGTATCGGCCTGTATCGCTGTGGCCGATGCCTACTCTGGACTTATGAGACTGCTACATGTCTCACAGGAGTAGATTTTTCTGATTACCAGTTCATAAGTATAGATAAGAAGGGTTTCATTCCTGTAATGCTAGAGCTGATGGAGAATCAGCTAAATCCTAAATAAAGTTTAAATGATGAATACACACAAAATTCATGAGTCCTTGGTCACGGACAGTTCGACTTCTAAGGCCAGATGGTCTGGTCTTTCACAAAACAGTTCGGACTTTAAGCCCGAACATCTACCACAGCGTAAAGATAGTTTTACGGATGATCCGACCCCCGAGACCGGATAGTCCGCCATCACACAAAGATCATTTGATTCCTCTGTGGGAGACATGATAGAGGAATTCAGAGATCTCGATAAACTAGGGCAGGGGTTTACATCGGCCGATCCTTTGGAGGAGATCAACATAGGAGATGGTAAAAATCCAAGGCCGACTTTTGTAAATAAGACCCTGGAGACCGATCCTAGAAATGAGATGATCAGTCTATTGAAGGAATATTCAGATTGCTTTGCTTGGAATTACACTGAGATACCAGGATTACGTCGAGAGATCGTAGAGCATCGGCTGCCCATTAAGTCCAGTTTCAGACCTTTCAAGCAGAGAGCTAGAACATTTCGTCCCGATCTGCTCCCACGAATCAAGGACAAAATCCACCGGCTGCTAGAAGCTAATTTTATTAGACCTTGCAGATACGCAGAGTGGGTCTCCAATATTGTGCCGGTGGAGAAGAAGGAGTCAGGTAAGCTTAGAGTATGCATTGTTTTCACAATTTAAATAGAGCGACTCCTAAAGATGAGTATCCCATGCCCATAGCCGACACATTAATCAATAATGCATCAGGAAATAAGATTATTAGCTTTCTTGATGGTAATGCCGGATATAATCAGATTTTCATGGCCGGAGAGGATGCGTCTAAAACGGCCTTTATATGTCCAGGCTTCATTGGTTTATTTGAGTGGGTTGTCATGACATTTGGTCTAAAAATGCTGGCGCTACTTATCAAAGGGCTATGAATTTGATCTTTCACGAGTTGTTGGGAAACACTGTGGAAGTCCACATTGATGATATTGTAGTAAAATCGGCTGAGTTTGGTTCTCATTTAGCTGATTTGCGCAAAGCCTTTGATAAGATGCGTCTGTATGGTTTGAAAATGAACCCACGTAAATGTGCTTTTGGAGTGTCGGCTGGTAAGTTTTTAGGATTTGTCATCCATGAATATGGTATAGAGATAGACCCTGACCGAATCAAGTCTATTCAGAATGTGGGACCTCCGACCTGTAAGGTCAAAGTGCAGAAATTTCTCGGCAAGGTGAATTATTTACGAAGGTTTATTTCTAACCTAGCCGGGAAGATTGATGCCTTCACCCCTATCCTTCGGCTTAAGAATGATGCCGAATTCGCTTGGGGGCAAAGTAGCAGGAAGCATTTGATCTCATTAAAAAATACTTGTCTTCGGCTCCCATATTAAAAGCACCACGAGCAGGAGTACCATTCCGATTATACATTGCAGCTGAAGATAAGGTCATTAGGGCTGTTCTAACACAAGAAACTAAAGGAAAGGAGCATGTGGTCACATATATAAGTCGGAGGTTGGTGGATGCTGAAACGAGGTACACTTTTATTGAGAAGTTATGCTTATGCTTGTTTTATGCATGCACCAAGTGTGGATGTTATTTACTGTCTAGTCATTGCACTATTTCTGGTCAAGCCGATATGATTAAATACATGTTGCATAACCCAATTATGAGTGGTAGAATTGGTAAGTGGGCCTATGCACTCATAGAATATGACTTGGCCTATGAACCATTGAAATCTATGAGAGGCCAGGTCGTAGCGGATTTTATTGTAGAACATCGAATTAATGATACTCATAAACTAAACATGTCATACCTCACTATTACTCCTTGGACTTTATATTTTGATGAATTAGTTTACAATGAAGGGCAAGGAATTGGCATCGTACTTGTTTCACCAAGTGATGTCTCCTTTGACTTCTCTAGCCGATTGAAAACTTATTGCACTAACAATCAAGCCAAATATGAGGCCCTTTTGTTCAGCTTGGAACTTTTAAATTGCATGGGAGTAAAACATGTGAAGGCATTTGGTGATTCTCAGCTGGTCGTCCAATAGGTGTTAGAAGAATATCAATGTTTTGATGGTACTCTAAATAGTTACCATGAAAAATGTTGGGGCATAATTCATTCTTTCGACGAATTCAGTATTCGGCATATCTCTAGAGTTGAGAATCATAGAGCTAACAATTTGGCACAAGATGCATTAGGTTATCGGATAAAGCGAGGGAGATTTCACAACACTGAAAATCTGATAACCGGGCCAATTCCTCAGGTTGCGGACCGTCCGAGTAAAGATTCCGGACCGTCCGGGGTTACCAGGAAAGTTCTCCTAATTGATTCGACTGATAATGAAGCCAATACGAGTGATTAGAGGACGCCCATAACTAATTATTTACGAAATCCCAATATCAGGACAGATAAGAACATTCGGCGTACAACTTTCAAGTATGTTTTGATGAGTGATGAACTCTACCGCCGAACAGTCAACGACGTCCTGCTTAAGTGCTTGGGCCCAGATGATGCTATATTAGCCATGACCGAAGTACATGAAGGAATTTGTGGTACCCATCAATTGGCTCCAAAGATGAAGTGGTTGTTGTGAAGGTCTAGTTTTTATTAGCCTAACATGATAGCTGATTGTTTCAAGTACTACAAAGGATGCCAAGTGTGTCAAAAATTCGGCGACCTACAGTTGGTCCCTGCAACCGAATTACATTCTATCATCAATCCTTGGCCTTTTAGAGGATGGGGATTAGACTTTATAGGAGAAATTCATCCTTCATCATCAAAGGGGCATCAGTTTGTGTTAGTTGCCACTGACTACTTTACCAAATGGACTGAAGCCGTTGCTCTGAAGAACATGATGCATAAGGTGGTAATTGAGTTCATAACTGAGCATATTATTCATAGATTCGACATTCCCCAGACCTTGACTACAGATCAAGGAACTTCCTTTATGTCAAAGGAGGTACATGAATTTGCTGAATTATATAGAATTAAGTTGCTTAATTCATCTCCATATTATGCCCAGGCCAATGGGCAGGCCAAGTCTAGTAATAGGACATTGATTAACTTGATGAAAAAGAAGGTATCCAATAATCCTAAGCATTGGCATAAGATTTTGTCCGAAGCTTTATGGGCTCACAGAATATCTAAACATAGTGCTACTAAAGTATCTCCTTTTGATCTTGTCTATGGGCAAGAAGCAGTGTTGCCTGTGGAAATAAGTTTGAATGCTGTCAGGTTCGCCAGACAAAATGATCTAACCGTCATTGATTATTATAATTCAATGATGGATAATATTGATGAGGTGACCGACAAGAGGGTGATAGCTTTGGGAGCAATAGAAAAGGACAAGATCATGGTAGCCAGGGCCTACAACAAGAAGGTCAAAGAAAAGTCATTTCAAGTAGGGGACCTGGTGTGGAAGACCATCCTGCCTCTAAGGAATAAAGACCGGAAGTTCGGGAAATGGTCGCCAAGCTGGGAGGGTCCTTATAAAGTAAAACATGTAATGTCTGGTAACGCCAATTTACTACAAACATTACAAGGCAAGGATTTACCCAAGGCTTTGAATGGATGTTTCCTCAAACAGTACCATCCTAGTATGTGGCAAGACGCCTAAGAGAACCGATGTAATCACATCGAGTTAGTTGCTTTTGGTTTGCTCATCTCCACCAAAAGGCAGGGGGCATATGTTCAGCACTAAATTGAGCTGGCGGACGGTCCGCGCGTGCGCAGAGAAGTTTAGGGTTCCGAGTTTTGTGCTGCGGTTGTTAGCTAGATTCACGGAATTAGCTCGGAAATTAGTTTGTAAAGGGTCCAGCCCCCCTCCTCTATAAATAGAGAGGTATAAGGTCGATTTGTAATCATCAATCGAATCAATAACACTTCTATTTCGCATTTATTTCCTAGGAGTAGTTCTAGTCTTGTTCTAGTTTAGCCTTCCAATCCCCAAATTCTTCGCTTTTCTTCGACTCTATGTCGATTAGATGAGTCTAGGTCGGCCTGCCGAGCCTAGACATCACCTAGAATCTCTCTTCCCCGATGGGGTCCCTCCCGGGAGCGAGATCTAGGCGCCACCGGCAATCTTCCGCCGCCCCTACGCACGCGTGGACCATCTGGCCCCAGGGCGCGGACCATCCGGCCGTCAGGCAGGAACCCTAGCCTCGCGCCAGGCCGCGGACCGTCCGGCCCCTGGCCACGGACCGTCCGCCCCTGTGCAGAGAGCACCATCGCTGGTTCGTGTTGAGTGATTGGCGCCCTAAAAAGGTGTCAACACCCCCTTAATCATCTAGCTCGAGTTGTGTAGGCCAACATTGAAAGTCGGATGTTAGCCAGGAAGACAAAGCTTTGTCAGAAGCCGTCGGTGAGGGGATCACAGAACCACGATGGTTTGGTTCTTGATGAATGGCTTTGGAGGATCCCAGACCATGTAGAAGGTGTACATTACCTGATTCGAGCAAGGGTAGACTAGGGCACTGGCAATTTGTCACCGGAGTTGGAGTTTCGCCATGAAGCCGCACATGGTCGTGGGTGGGGGTTTGCGTCTCATCAATGCAGGTAAGTCCTTGTTAACCATGTTCAATTCGTCCTTTCCTCTATGAAACACTTGCCAAATTGGAAGAGGGAGTGCTAGATTGCGGTGAACGTCGGTGGTCGGCGGCTCTGCCATGGGGAGTGAGGGCATCGTTGTGCCTAACATTGGTTGGAGGAGAACGTGGATGTGCCGCTGCTAGGTGATCGGGCGGCCACGATTAAATGCCGCTTACCACCCCCCTTGGCCTATCAAATTGATGTCATTGAATCATGAGTCAACAGGCATGATTAGATTGAGTGCATATCGTTTCGGTGAGTTGATTCAAGCCGCGGATCCACGATCGGATGGCTCTAGATACAACGAATTTTAAGCAGCCGTGGCATAATTTCAAAAAAATCCTCGAGGTTGTAGAGAATAAACCCGTAGTATAACCAAGTTCAAAACTAATTACATACAAGTCCATTTCTTTACAAAAACCACCCTGGACTTTAGGCAAGTGGGACTGCAGTACACAAGAGCCTCATGTCATAGAAAAAAAAATAAAATGTGAAATTAATTTGTATTATAAAAACAATCCTAAAAAGCTTAGATAAATCATAGTTTGTCCATTTTAACTCTGTTTTTGTCCGTTCATGTTGCGTTAGCTTCGAAATAATATGGCCTATATAGTAACAACATTATTTGTAACATATCACATGTTTTTATAATTAGATATTTATTTAACCTTAGTAGATTAATCTTGCTAATCAAAGTTAATATGACCATAATTATAAACTAAGGTATAATCTATAATCAAGTTATAACTTAGATTAAAATTGAATTAGTTAATTCGTTGTAATATTTTTCCCACATGATTTATATAGAATATATTTTTACTATTTAATCACCTAAAACTTTGGAAAATCATATCTTTTTAACCGTAACTCCGATTTTAAAGGTTCTCGAACCTACGATCTCGTAGTGACGTGTAGAATACTAATGTATGGTTTGTTTCTATCTTTGGTGTAATTTTATCTATCCATCATTTGCTTGTTGGTATGTATTGCTACGAGTAGAAGCGAGGTTGCTAGAAATCTGAAGCCCCACTCTAAAAAAGTACCTAGAATCGCAAGTGTAAGGCAAGTTGTGTCCTTGATCACATTCTTTTACCTAATAATGTCCATGGTAATCACCGTGACATGCTTAGGTTAACTTGATGGGACCTAATAGGTTACCTAGTTTTGTCTACCTTATACCTTGCATACAAATGAATTATTAGGTAGTCTTGCTATTGCTCTACCTGGTTTTGAGATTAAGGCTATATATGAATTATGATCATACTCTATTGTTATTGTCAATGGATTCTTTATTGTTCATGATAAGATTATTTGGTTAATTGGAACATGGAGAACCACCCGAGACAAACAATACAATAACAAGGACTATATGGCTCTAGTCTTAGCCAATTAGTTAGGAAAGCTAGTATGGGATAATCCTTTCCCGAAAGGGGCAAGCGGGGAGTGCGTAACTACAAGTATAGGGAGGTCCTCGGTGGAACTGTCTGTGATAGCTTTTCGACCAAGGGATTCTTATACTTCCTTCTTCCTGAATCCGTAGCGGGTATTCTCATACTAGTGGAACTTTGTAGAGGCCTCGTGTTGTCTCTATGCCACCACACCACGATATTGTGGTATTGTGTTGGTCGACACAGGTGTGGTTGGGTGCAAAGTTCTCTAAACTTTTATGCAACTTGTGGGTAAAGATGTTCCACCTCTGCATAGTGTAAAACTGATATATCAGTCGTGCTCACGGTCATGAGCGGCTCAGATCCTCACACGAGTAATTTATTGAATTAAACTTAACATGTCATTTGCATTGCATTGTGGGATTTATTATTAATTGTGATCAATTATTTAATTGGGTTGGTATATATTTATACTTAGTAATTGCTAATAAAATTTTGACCAACCTATTAAAAGCTATGCTTAGCGTTAACCATTTTTCTTGGTAAGCCTTACAATATACATGAGCCCCCACTATAAGCGAGAACATGCACATTATTCTCCACACTTGTTCAGCAATGAACGTATGTAAGCTCACTCTTGCTATAACCACACTAGGTCAAAAACAGGTACTACAAGATGAGGAGCATGAAGGATGCTACGATGAGTTCGGAGAGGTCTAGGCCATCGTCTCCTAGTCAACAATGGTTGCGGAGGATCGTTGTCATCATATGATGAATGTTGGAGACTTGTTCTCAAATGCTATGAGTTAAGAATAAGGCAACACAAAATGTTAAAGGTTAAAGCCCTTCGTCCTTCGAAACATTATTTCCTTTAGGACATAATGATCTTCTGACAAAGATTATGAAGGACATACCTTCATGATTGCAGTTTATATTAACGAGAGGATAAACATGTAAAACACAGAAAGTAACATGAATGATTATATAACATTATTAATTCATCTTCTATCGTATTATCATAAATAAACAGAAATAATACAAAGTTATTTTTGTACCTTCGGCTTGACAGAAGAGAAGAGTACAAGTGTAATGCACAAACGAGTACAAGTCAGCGTGAACAGTACGGGGGTATTGTTCATCTATTTATAGGCACATGACGCAGCCTGTGAGAAATTACATCCATGCCCTTTACATTTATTATTGACTTATAGACAATTCTATGAGGACTAGATAGCCTTTTCCCCTTTAAGTTGGTTCCTTTTTCCGCCATTTAGCCGAAGCTCCCCTGCGCGTAGCTTCGGAGCAACTCCAACCTTCGTCATAATCATGCTTTTTACATCGTACATGCTTTTAACCCGAGTCCGAAGGTACCTGTTCATATGTCACACTTGGAAGATATTGTTAAATCACGTTTTTGAGGACCTTCGGAGGACGAAGGCCCCCAACAGTAGCCCCTCACAGTATTAATTTGTTTAAGATAACGAATTCAGGCTACGACATGGACGAAGGCCTTAAGCCGAAGGTCCGAAAAAACACCTTCCCTTTGCTAGAATAGCAACAGTCAATGACGGACGAGGCCCCCCGATTTGGAGCGTGTCGAGCGTATAAATAAGAACTCGCACCAACCACATTTGGTACGCTGCTTGTGCCATTTGCTTTATTTTCTCAATTTCATAGCTCTTGCTCACTAACGCTTGCTAGCTTCTCAAGCTTTCTGAGCTTCGGTTAGAGAGACACATTTTTGTCATCTCTGAAGGAAAAATGTCTCAAGACAAGAAGATTGCTGCTGAGACGAAGCTAACTGAAGAGGAGAAGCTTTTTGAGGAGAAGAAGGCTGTGAATCCTTACATTGCTGGATTTATCGAGTCAATGGCAAAATCAAATACAGAGAAGATTACTAAGGAGATACTGGAGGGCCTGTCTGTAGATACTGGTGATAGTGACAGTTATGATGCGGAAAGTGGGGGCGAAGATTCTGAGGATCGACCCTAGAGACCAAGTCATGCGGTTTTCGGAAAATCGACCATCAAGCAAAGTCACCTTGAAAACATGAGGGGAAGGTATTTTCGGGATATATCTATTGTGAGGGCTGGCGGAGATAACAACGTTCCTGCGCCTGAGGAGAACGAAGTTATGATTTTCCGAAGCTTCTTCAAAGCTGGGCTTCGATTCCCACTGAGCAGGTTTGTAGTTGAAGTGCTGAAAACCTACCAAATCTTCCTTCATCAGTTGACCCCCGAAGCCATATTGAGGATGGGAGTCTTTGTCTGGGCAGTAAGAAGCCAAGGGATAGAGCCAAGCGCGAAATGCTTCTGCAGCATGCACGAACTTCTGTATGAGACAAAGGCCATGGGGAAAGAATAGTATCATAACAACTTCGGTTGTTATGGATTTATCGCCCGTCCCAACGCAAGCCACCTAGTGCTAACATTTCAGAAGAGATGGCCCGGAAATTGGATGGAAGAATGGTTTTATGTGAAGAACAACTTGACATCGAGGGAGGATATCAAGGAGGTTATTATGCGCCCCATATGGTCCCGCTTCGGTCTCCGAAAACCGAAGGTTGAAATAGATGACGCCGCCAAAGCGTGTCAGAAGGCGTTTGGTACTGTCTGCTTCTTCATTGGTACAAGAGATTTAATTCAAGAGCATATAACATTCAGAGTATGGCCGCTTGTAGAGAGCTGGGAAATGCCAAAGGAGACCATTACCAAGTCTAGCGAAGGTGAACTGGTCCGACTGAAGTATACATTCAGATATGGGGATAAATTCGATGAACCAAACGATGACTGGCTAAAATGTATCGAAGTTACAAGTGATGAGCTGCTTGGAGCTTATTCCAAGGCAGAAGATAATGCACTATCTACAGCCTTCAGAGGTCGGCGAAAAAAGAGAATAAACAGAGTTTTTGACGCCATCGGCTTCGTCTACCCCGACTACCACTACCCGCTACGGGGACAGGGGAAAAAGAGAAAAGCTACTGCCTTGGCCGCCCCAGCTGAACCTGTGCCGAAGGCTATGGGCAAAAAGATGAAGGTACTTACCCACCGGCCGCGTTACATTGAACCGTCTGTGGTGCCTGAGTTCGGCGGGGAGGCCTCTTCAGCTGCTGAATTAAAAGAACCTGTTCCCTTCCATGTAGAGGACTGAAGAGCCGGCTATAATGCCGAAGGCACCTTCGGTTGAGTTAGTTGAAACGAAGATTGATAAAGATAAAGCTGAAAGATCAAAAACTGAAGATGGTAAATGTATTGGATCAAAGATGCCAGGGATTTTAAGTCCTTCGACAGAAGCGACAGCGCTGAAGGCAGAAAAGAGTTCTGCCACAACTCCTAAGAGAAGGAAGATGGTAAATGTATTGGATATTTTGGAAACAACTGATTCCATAAGCCCTGCTCTCACAGGGAAGGTTGCCGAAGCTGACAAAATGCATCCCAAAGCTGATACTAAGCAAATAGAAGTTGAAGCTACAATAACCCAGGTTGAAACCGAGGCTTGGCCCTCAGAGCTCGCTGAGAAAAAGCCTGCGGAATTTGAAGAAAAGGCAACAGAAGAAAAGGCCACAGAGCAAATTTTGTTTGAAAAGGTTGCAACTCCTGCTCCCGAAGCTTTAAAAGAGAGCATTGATTACATCATCTGCCATGCTTCGGGAAAGGGACTTTCTCAGGAAGAAGAACGAGAAGCTCAACATTATGCCCAAAAATTGAAATACCCGAAGGGGGCATTAGTGTTCAATGGCAGTGGGGAAGAAGATTTTTTGTACTGTCTCCCGGATAGTAAAGAGATATCCGTCTGGCGGGAGATAGGTAGGAGCTTCGGATTTCCGAAGCTGGAATATGGCCTTTCAATATTATCAAAGGATGAACTGGCTGACAGTTTAGCATTTAATAGCATAAAGGTATAAAAGTCAATTTTGTATTTGAAAATGAAATATTTCATTTGTTTATACTTAATCTTGTCCTCCTCTTGCAGGGCTTAATCCTTAGCAATGCCCTTAGAGCACAGAAAAACATTGAAGATGAAGGGTATACAATGGCTCTGAACAACCTTCGTTCAGAGGTGATCGAATTAAAGAACGAAGGCCTTGAAAAAGACAAAATATTGATTTCATTGGTAAATAAAGTGAAAGAAGATGAAGCTAGTTCCAAAGCTCAAGCTGAGATTCAAAAGAATGAGATTGAAGACCTTCGGAAACAATTGGCAGAGGCCAAAGAAAAATGCGCTCTCGCAGAAGCTAACCGAGAGGCCAGCAAATATTGGGAAAACTATTTAGAAAAAACAGTTGAAGAACTTTGCGCATCCAAGGAAAGATGTTTTGAAAAATCTTTGGGCTGCGTGGAGAAGATAAAGGCTAGCTTCGCCAACGTGGGTGCCTATTCAAATGAAGATAACTTCATATGAGGCGACCCTGACGGTATTATCGAGTGGATAAGTGGAGAGGCCGAAGCCTTTGAAGAAATTTTAAGTGATCGCGGGGATGTCTGTGCTTTCTCTAGTGCGAGAGGAATTTCAGCCATATTGGAGAAGGCGGGTTGCGCTCATGTCAAAATCCTGGCCTAGGCCGAAGCTGCCTTCTCTGTGGATGACACAAAGGATCCCTCGGCCGAAGCAAGTTTAATGGGCGGAAAATTTTACACTGACATCTGGGCAAATGGCGGCCGAGAAATGGCTCACGAAATAATGAAGAAAAGTGAAAAAGTTATTCATGACGCTCGAGAAGCAGCAAAAAAAGCCGAGGAAGCTGTAGAATACGAGAACGGATATGTATCGTTTTATGGCCTTTAGCTTCGTCGTTTGTTTCTGTGACTTCGAACTGATCAATTTTTTCTACTGCAACTGAACTGTCTCCTCCACCGGAACCGTTTGACCCCTTGGCCGACCCAGAAACGAAGAAAGCGATAGAGATCGTCAATATAGCTGAATCTATTGTTGACGAAGTTGTTAATAAGTTGTTAAATGAAATTGCGGAAAAGGTCCTGAAAGAAGACTGATACTTATTGTAAAAACATTTTTAGATGATCTATGTAGCTTTACTGTATCAAGACTGTAATATTCGATGTGCATATTTTTGAATCTAATATGTAAATTATTTGTAGTTCAGTTCTTTGCGATGCATGAAACTTTATATACATACCGTTTTTGAGCCTTCGGCGAAAAAACACCTTCCCTTCTTTTCATGCTTTGCAAAGAAGAAAATCCGTGCTTCGTAAAAACATTCCAGCTTCGTAAACAAAGGATTCCTTCTTTTGCAATAGAGCTGACGAAGCTGTATTTCTCAGCTAACCTTGTGCCTTAGCACATTTTTATTTTTTTATAAAGCAGTCTCTGAAGGTCTACTTCATATTCAATTCGTGTCATCGATGCAATATGATGTATGATGTGATGCTATGCGGGATGATGTGATGATATGATGTGAAGGATGATGCTAATGCTGAAGATACGCACCCACACGCCCACACTGGAACACACCATCTCTGCGTCCCCTTAGGAACGATCGAAATCTCTTTGCCGTTTATTTTTCGGCTTCACCGCTTATTTTTCGGTGTAAGTTCTGCATCCCCTTAGGAACGTCTTTTGAACTTCTTCGCCTTCTATTTCGGCGGTATCACCGTTGACTTTTCGGTGTAAATTCTGCATTCCCTTAGGAACGTCTTTTGAACTTCTTCGCCTTATATTTCGGCGGTTTTTGGCTCTGCATTCCTTTTGGAACGACTTTTGAGCAGAAAACTTACACTGCGCTCCCTTAGGAACGACTTTTGTAGCTTCGGCAACACTTACGCTGTGCTCCTTTAGGAACGACTTTTTGTAGCTTCGGCGTTCGCTTTGGCTGCGATTTTTAGCTCTGCATTCCCTTAGGAACGTCTTTTGAGCTTCAACAATTTTTGAAATTCGTAAATATTTGAAGAAGATATATTTCATTCTGATAAAAGTGAAACTATTACAAGAAATTAAAACTAGTTCTGCATTGTTTGTTCCATATTGAAAAACAAAATAACATAGAACATAAAAGTACTTCAGGGGTAGGATATCGCTCAATAAATGTGCTTTGATTCTAGCACAGTACTATTGACTGTGTGAGCTTCGGATTCCTCCCTGACTTCACGTTGCTGCTGAGGGTACTGGCGCCCTTCTGGCTGGCCTCGAGAATAGGTCAGCTGCAGTGGTGGTGGGGGTGGGAGTTGTGGCCAGGAAGCCTGTGAGTGGCTAGCCGAAGCAGCAGAAGCTGTGGGATGATTGCCCACATACTCTGGTATGTAGGGAGAGTGGCACGAAGCAGTGTGCAAGACCTGCTTCGGCTGGTTCTGCCGAGCTTCGACTTCTACTATCTCCTTTTGCTTCTGAATGGTGATTTGGCACATTCTTGTAGTATGGCCCTTGACCTCACCATAGAATAAGCAGTAGATCTTTCTAGGCTGATCGCCAAATCTTCCCCCGAAGCCCCTAGCGCTTCTGCCCCTTGGAGCTGGTGGTCTGAAAGAGCTTTGTTGTTGCCCCGAAGATTGTGAGGTGTATTGCGACCTCTGAGGTTGACTTTCTTTGTCGTCATTCTGAGTGGAATTATGGATTGACCTGACGTGCCTCGGGTGGATTCTTCCTCTGAAGCCCCTGGTCATTTCCAAGAATCTGTAAGCTTCCTCCCTTCTTTGGTGGAAGCCGTTGTCAGCCCAGATGTACTCATCCATCTTCTGAAGCAGCTTCTCCAGAGTTTGTGGGGGCTTCTTGACGAAGTACTGAGCAGTAGGTCCTGGCCTAAGACCTTTGATCATGGCTTCGATGACAATTTCATTGGGTACTATAGGTGCTTGTGCCCTCAAATGCAAGAACCTTCGCACATATGCCTGAAGGTATTCTTCGTGGTCTTGCGTGCATTGGAACAGAGCCTGAGCTGTGACCGACTTCGTTTGAAAGCCTTGGAAGCTGGTAACCAACATGTCCTTAAGCTTCTGCTACGACGTGATAGTCTCTGGCTGAAGAGAAGAATACCATGTTTGGGCTACATTCCAGACTGCCATGACGAAGGACTTCGCCATAACTGCAGTATTGCCTCCATACGAAGATATAGTTGCTTCGTAGCTCATTAGAAACTGCTTTGGATCTGAATGCCAGTCATACATGGGAAGCTGAGGTGGCTTGTATGACAGGGGCCATGGTGTAGCCTGCTGTTGGGGACTTGTTCTCAAATGCTATGAGTTAAGAACAAGGCAACACAAAATATTAAATGTTAATGTCCTTCGTCCTTCGAAGCATTATTTCCCTTAGGATATAATGATCTTCGGACGAAGGTCATGAAGGACGTACCTTCATCATCACAGTATACATTAATGAAAGACAAAGCATATGAAACATGAAACATGAAAAATAACATGAATAATCATATAACATAATTCATATATCTTTATTATATAATCTTGAATAGATAAATACAATATTTAATTACATTTGTACCTTCGGCTTGACAGAAGACAAAAATCCAAGCGTGACGCACGAGCGAATACAAGTCAGCGTGAACAGTACGGGGGTACTGTTCATCTATTTATAGGCACAGGACATAGCTTGTGAGAAATTACATTCATGCCCTTTACAAATGATTATAATCACAATACAAGTTATCATGGGCCGATTGGTCATTTCATCTTTAAGTCGGTGCATCTGGAAGTACGCTACGAAGCTCCCTGATTGGTAGCTTCGGCTTTGCTTCTGTGTTGATCTTCCGAAGGTGTTTATTCTTATGGGACCTTCGGCGACGAAGCAGACCCCCAACAGTAGCCCCTTTACGGTGCCAGATCGTTTTTCGTAACGAGCTCGACCCGTGAAAGATTCTCTTAGGCTTCGGAATGCCGAAGGTCCGAAAAACACCTTCTCTGAGCTCGTTGTCGAGAAACGATTTAAATATTTCGAGTGTAAGGTGGTCCCACCATACGATGGGTACGCGTGGTCTGGTGATTTGTCTTCTCGCGCACTATGCTCCACCGTTCAGTGGGTGCGGGCGACTGTTCAGCGGGTGCGAGCGGCTTGACGATTTACCTTCCCACCTGCAACACTATATAAACAGACGGGTAGGTGTGAAGTTACCACAGCATTTACTACTATTGCACTGTTGTGCTGTCGAAAAATTTGACCATAGCCGAAGCTTATTCACCGTATTCTCAATCAAAGCATCGTTTTGCTTTAGCTTCGTCACAGGAGAGAGCTTCGACAAAGATAAAAAGTAATCAACTTCGTCAAAACACAAGAAATTCAGCATCAAATGGCCAGGGTGCGTTCAACAGCTAGGGTTACACGCGACGGAGAGGAGGCCGAAGCTGCTGAAACTGCTCCAATCTCCAAAGTAATGAGACAATCAGGCCTGGTTGTGCCAGAGGGTGCTTCTGACGAAGGTGCACCTGCTGCCAAAACCGAGCAGGCAGATATTGAAGAGGGTGATGCTCGTGAAGAAGAGATAGATTATAACACCACTATGCCATCCAAACCCAGCCACTTGGATTTTGGGAAGTCGACTGTCTCCGAAGCTGATATGCCGATGATGATAAAACTAGGCTACTTCAGGGAAGCCGAGAAGAAGCTGATTCGCTTTGGCGGGAAAGAGACCATCCCGAAGCCAGAAAATAATGAGGTGGTAGTTTTTAAGAGCTTCTTCAAAGCAGGGTTGAGGTTTCCTCTGCATGGAATGATTGCAGATGTTTTGGAAATTTTGAAATTTATCTTCATCAGCTGACTCCTAACGCTATTATTAGGCTCAGCGTCTTTATCTGGGCTCTTCGAAGCCAAGGAGTGGAGCCACTTGCTGAAGCCTTCTGCCGGCTGCACGAACTTCACTATCAGACGAAGGCTAGAGAAGATGGATTGCACGAGAATTTCGACTGTTATAATTTTGCCTACCGCAAAGACATGAAGACACCGGTGGTTAGCTACCGCACCAAATGGCCAACCGGTTGGAAAACTGAGTGGTTTTATGTTAAGATTGATGAGAAAAAGGAGAAGCTAGTTCAGAGCCCGCTGGACCTAACCTTCGGGTTAACTAGGCCCCAGTGCCGCATGACGCCGGGGACATCATGCCCAGATGCTGTGGGCGAATTTAGAGTTGTGTCTGAGCATATTGGTACAAGGGATTTGGTTCAGAAATACTTAGCCAATAGGGTATTTCCGACATTAAAGGAATGGAGTATGCCGAAGCTTAAAGGAGAGAAGAAAAAGAATGAACTTGTTCGACTGCCCTATCATTTTAAGTTCAAGAAACACTTCAAAGAACCCTGCCAGGAATGGTTGGATACGATTGAAGTTGTGTGCAATGAAATCTTAGGCAATTATACGAAGAAAGAAGATCAATTGATGACGGCAGCCTTCGGCACCCGACCGAAACGCAGGCTGAACCAAGTAATGGATGCTCTGAAATTTGAATATCCAGACTATGAATGGTTGAGCAAAGGTGCCGAAGGGCCAAAACGAAAAAGAGCTGTCAGTGTTATGCAAAGGCAAGCTGCTAGAATGATAAAAGAAGATGAAAATTTAGCAAAAAAGAAAAAATCCAGCCCTGAGCCGAAGGTTACCGTTTCGAGAAAAAAAGCCACAACTCCGAAGCCAAAAGCTGATTTAGAAGAAGAAATTCCCTCAACACCTTCCACCACTGTCGCAGAAGAAATTTTAAAGGTAATGACCGAATCTCTACCTAATAAGCTAAGTCCGCTGAGACCGGAACTGATGAAGCTTTTACAGAAGAAGGAGCCTTCGGCTGCCGAGAAGCCCGCTGAACCAAAAAAGCGAAGAATTATTACTGTCATTGAGGCTATTGAAGAAACACCGCCGTCGGCTTCAGCGCCAAAAACAACAGCAGTCGAAGCTGCTCCTGCTGAAGCTTCTACTTCCGAAGCTGCAGCAGCAGAAGCAACAAATTTGGAAAACACGCTTTTTGTCATTGATGAAATGAGTTTGAATATGGCTGAGGAAGAAACTGCTGCAGTTGCTGAGGAAACCCCGGCTGCAGTGCCTGAAAGAAGGGAGAAATGCCTGGAAAAGAGAAGGAGCTTGCCGAAGATGCTTCGGAAGAAAAGAATTTCAACTTTCAAAACATAATTGGGCAAGAGTTGTCTAAGGCTGAAAAAGAAGAACTGAGGGACTATGCTATATCTTGTGGGTACCAGCCAGGGGCGCTGCTCTTCGGTGGTGTTACCGAAGAGAGTTTAGGATGCCTTCGGGACCGAGTTGGGGCGAAGGTTGTCAGCACTCTATCAAAGAGTGTTGGCTTTCCGAAGCTTGAGGCTGACCACAGCAGATACCAGCGACAACATATCGCCGGCAGCTTGTTTTATTCTAACTTTAAGGTAAAATTCTTCCCTGAACTTTTTTATTGTTTTGATATGAAGATGTTTTCTGATGAAGGTTATTTTGTCAGAGCCTACTACTAAGCAAAGCCTTAAGGATGCAACAAGACCTCGAGGACAAGAAAAACGAAGTTATAATTGAGGGCTTAGAGAACATGATCAAAGATCATGAAGCTGCCCTAGAAAAGAAAGACTTCGTGCTTCAAACGATGGAAGGTTCACTGGCAGAAGCTCAAGCCGAGATCGCCAGATTGAACATTGAACTTTCCCTAAAGTCAAAAAGCTTTGAGCAAGAGAAGAAAGATTTCAAAACAAAACTCGAAGCCGAAGTTGAAAAAAATTCAAATCTGCAGAAATCACTCAAGGATCTTCAAGAAAAATGCTTAGGCTTCGGCACCCGGTGCATTCAATGGCTAAAGCAGGTCTTCAACTCAGTTGGAGCCAGTTCCGAAAAGTTTAAACCTTCGGTTGAAGACCTGCCGGGCACATTTGATCATATTGAAGGTGAAGTTGATGCTCTCGACGAAGTTATACCTGGACATGGTGACTTTTGTGCTCTGCTAGCTTTTCGAGGCACAGCTGTCGCTTTCATGAAGGCTGGCTGTACACATGGGAATATTGTAAACGGACCAAACTTCAGCCTGTCACCAGCAGACTTGGATGACATCCCCGGCCTGGCCCGAAGCATCGAAAACAGATTCGTTACTCAAATCTGGGCAAAGGGCGGGCGAAACTTGGCTGGTGACGAAGCTCGAAGTCACCTTAAACCGGTAATAAACTCATACCTTGTGCTTACCTTTTCCTTGAAACTTGAGTTTACCTTATAATGCTTTAATATGTACAGGATGACGAAGCCGAGGAGCATTGAGCCGAAGCTTAGCATATGATCTGAAGCTTAGCAGATGATGATGAAGCCGAAAACCTTGCTGTGAAAAAACTCTAGAAAAACTCTTGTATTATCCTTGTAAAGAATATTGTAATTTGAGAATCAGATACTACTCTGTAAATTTGTCCATACCTTGTAATATATTTTTACCTTTCCGTCCATGTATGAACTGCTTTGATGTGGATGAAACTTGTATTTTTTGAGCCGAAGGCAAAAAACACCTTCCCTTCTTTTCGTACACAACGAAGCATAAATCTGCTTCCGAAGCCGTATCCTTAGAGCCGAAGCAACTGTCTGTATCTGTATGATATGATGATGATGATCCTATGTATGTCTAAATGAATGTTTATGAATGCAATGTATGATGTAATGTATCGTGCAAATGAATGCCCAAACACACACATATGAAGCCACATCCATAACCTTCATTCCCTTAGAAATGACTGAAGTCTCTTTGCCATTTATTTTTCGGCTGCACCGCTTATTTTTCGGTGTAAGTTCTGCATCCCCTTAGGAATGTCTTTTGAACTTCTTCGCCTTCTATTTCGGCGGTATTCATGTTGACTTTTCGCGCTTCGCCTTATATTTCAGCGGTATTTGGCTCTGCATTCCCTTAGGAACGACTTTTGAGCAGAAAACTTACGTTGCGCTCCCTTAGGAACGGCTTTTTGTAGCTTCATCGTGCTCTGCATCCCCTTAGGGACAACTTTCGAGCTTCTCCCTGTTTTTTTTCTCTGCACTCGATGGTGCATGCTCAGATTTTACATTTACATATCTTGGGGGATTTTGCTCTCGTAGAGCTGAATAAGAAAGGAGAAATTACAAACTATGGCCCCATTAAAAACCTTTCTCCCCCTTTGGAAAGAAAAAGGGTGCCATAGGAAAAATGAAAAAGATTACATCAATTTATACATAATATCGTCGAAGCTCATCCGCATTCCAAGATCTAGGAATGTCGTTGCCGTCCATGTCCTTTAATCTGTAAGAACTGGGTCTTGACGAAGATACTACTGGAAAGGGTCCTTCCCACTTCAGTTGAAGCTTGCCTACTGTGTCAGGGTTGGCTACTCTCCGAAGCACCAGATGTCCTGGCTTAATGTCTTTCAACCGAACTTTTCTATCACGCCATTTTATTGTTTCGGCTTGATATTTGTTGATATTTTCCACAGCCTAAAGTCTGGTCCCTTCTATAGTATCTTTTGCCACAGAATAATTAGCTTTGTCTTCTACCGAAGCTACTGTTCTTATTGACCCCACTTTAGCCTCTTCGGGGGTTATAGCTTCGTCGCCAAATAATAATTTGAATGGTGTAAAATCTGTTGATCTTGATATAGTTGTATTGTGGCTCCACACCAATTTAACCAACTCATCTGGCCACTTTCCTCTGGGCTGATTGAAGATTAACTTCATTATTCCCGTCATTATAATACCATTTGCCCTTTCAACTAGTCCATTTGATTCCGGGTGCCTGACTGATGCAAAATGAATTTTCGTGCCGATCTGATCGCAGAAATCTTTGAAAGTTTCAGCATCAAACTGTGTTCCATTGTCCACAGTTATAACCTTCGGCACACCGAAGCGACAAACTATATTCTGCCAGAAGAATTTTTGGACTGTAGCCGAAGTTATTGTAGCCAAAGGCTTCACTTCGATCCATTTAGAAAAATATTCTACTGCCACCACAACATATCTCAAGTTCCCTGCGCTAGTGGAAGTGGACCTAGCAGATCCAGGCCCCATCTTTGCAACGGCCAGGTTGGTTGTATTAGCTGAGTCAATGACGAGGGTTGCTTCTGATCCCTTGCACATTTTTGGCAATTTTCGCATTTTTGAACCAAATCTGCTGCATCCGAAGCTGCCTTCGGTCAATAGAATCCTTGTCGAAAAACCTTTCCCAGAAGAGGTTTGGACCCAATGTGGGATCCACACAATCCTGCATGTATCTCCTTCATCAGTTCTATACCTTCGGTTCTGGATAAGCATTTGAGAAGTGGGGAGCAAACTCCGTGTTTATATAATTCCCCTTCTATTATGACATATGGTCTTGTTCTGGCTTCCATTCTTTTGTTATAAACCTCATCATCCGAGAGACAGTTACCCTGGAGGAAAGATATAATCTCAGTCCTCCAATCTTCATTATGGACAGGAGATATTGTGAGTACTGCTCTTTCGAGAAGTTCAACCGAAGGTGCTCTTATTGTCTCAAAAAATACTTCCGAAGGTAGAAGAAACCCCTGTGCTGCTGACTTGGCTAGCAGATCAGCATGCTCATTTTCCCCTCTTGGAATATTCTTAACAGAAAATCCTTCGAAAGAAGCTTCAAGCCTTCGAACTGTGTCCAGATATTTCTCAGCTTCGGATCTCTTGCCTTGCAACTTTTGTCAATATGACCATAAATAACTTGAGAGTCTGTTTTAAGGACTGCCCTTCTTATTCCCATTGCTTTTAACTTTTGAAGCCCCAAAAGTAAAGCTTCGTATTCAACAATATTATTTGTACAGCTGAAGTCAAGCCTTGTTGCATAGCATGTTCTGACCTTGGAAGGTGCAACTAGGACAACAGCCGCACCTTCATCGAAGGTTCCCCAGGAACCGTCGCAGAACACTGTCTAAGCTTCGGCATCTTTATTTGCTTCTTCTTCCTGAGCCCCTGGCGTCCAATCATCAACGAAGTCTGCTAACGCCTGGGACTGAATTGAGGATCTATGCACATAGTCAATACTGAATTCGTTAAGCTCCGCAGTCCACTTTCCAATTCTTCCAGTAGCTTCTCTATTCCTCATAATATCCTTCAGGGGCTGTGATGAAGAAACAATTATGTGGTATGCTTGAAAATAATGCCGAAGCTTCCTGGAGGCCATTAAGACAGCATACAACACCTTCTCCAATTATGTATAGTTTTTCTTTGATAAACTTAGAACTTCGTAGACAAAGTATACTGAGGCTTGCTTTTTAATTTGTCCTTCAAGCTTCTCCTGTACGAGCGCCACACTCACTGTAGAGTGCGAAGCTGCCACATACAATAGTAATGAAGCCCCTGGCGTAGGTGGAGTTAATGTTGTTAGATCAATCAAGTATTGCTTCAGCACTTCGAAGGCTTTCTATTGAGCTGGGCCCCATTGAAAAACTTTAGCTGACTTTAGTATTTCAAAGAATGGCAAGTTTCTTTCTGCTGATATAGATATGAATCTATTCAATGATGCCAGTCTTTCTGTCAGCCGTTGGGCCCCCTTCTTTGTGCTTGGCGGCTCCATTCGAAGGATAGCTTCGATCTTGCTTAGGTTAGCTTCAATCCCCTTCGTTGAAACTAGACAGCCAAGGAACTTACCCTTCTTCACTCCAAAGACACATTTTTCTGGATTTAATTTCAGGCCAGCTTGCCTGAAATTAGAAAATGTTTCTTGCAGATCAGTAATGTGATTTTCTTGCTTCGTGCTTTTTACTATGATATCATCAACGTATGTTAGCACATTTCTGCCTATCTAGGAATGAAGGACCTTGGCTGTCATTCTGCTGAAACTTCCTCCAGCATTCTTGAGCCCCTCAGGCATCCGAAGATAACAATAGGTGCCACTGGGAGTTATGAAGCTAGTCTTCGGCTCATCCTCCTTCATCCATATTTGATGATATCCTGAGTAGCAATCCAGCAGACTCATAAGCTCTGAAGAAGCTGCTGCATCTACAAGAGAGTCTATTCTCGGTAATGGAAACTCGTCCTTTGGACAGGCCTTGTTAAGATCTGTGAAGTCAATACACATTCTCCATTTTCCATTGGCCTTCTTCACCATAACAGTATTGGCTAGCCACTCTGGATATTTTACCTCTCTGATGACACCAGCACTGAGAAGTCTTTTTACTTCATTCTGAGCACCTTCTGCTTTATCATCAGACATTTTTCGAAGCCTTTGCTTTCTTGGACTGAAGGACGGGTCGACATTGAGTGAATGTTCAATGATGTCCCTATTGACACCACATAGATCATTGGCCGACCAAGCAAAAACATCCTTGTTGTTGAATAAAAACCTTATCAAAGTTTTCTCCTGCTCTTCAGATAGTTGAGACCCCAGCAGTACCTTCTGCTCTGCTATGTCTTCACATAGAAGCATGGGTTTCGGCTGATCAGCCGAAGCAGCCTTCTCTCTTCTGTACTTGTACTGTTCACAAGCTTTGGCTCCATCTATATTGTGGATCGCTTTTGAGTCTGTCCAGTTTCCTTCGGCTTTCCTAGCGGCTTCCTGACTTCCATGAACAGCAATGGGCCCTTGTTCCGAAGGTATCTTCATGTATAGATATGCTGGATGAAGTATTGCTTCGAAAGCATTAAGTATCCCACGACCAATGATTGCATTGTAGGGGTATTCCATATCAACAATGTCAAACATAGCCTGTTCAGTCCTTGTATTGTGGATGAAGCCTAAGGTCACTGGCATCGTGATTTTGCCGAGTGCTACAATCTTCCTTCCTCTGAAGCCACAAAGAGGGTGTGTAGCATCATGAATCTTGTCCTCTGGCTCTTGCATCTGTCTGAAGGCCTTAGCAAATATGATATCCGCTACACTGCCTATATCAACCAGAACATTGTGGACCAGAAATCCCTTGATGACACAAGATATGACCATAGCATCATTGTGAGGGTAATCCTTGAGCTGAAGGTCCTCCTGGGAGAAGGTGATTGGGATGTGGGACCATTTTGACTTGATGAAGGGTCCCTACACCCCAACATGCTGCACCCTTCTCTGTGCTTCCTTCTTCTGCTTCTTGTTAGCCGGCTCTAAACTTGAGCCGCCTGTTATCGAGAGCACCAGCTTCGTAGCCGAAGGTGCTATGACTTGATTGTTGAATGAAGCCATCAGCTCAAAAGTGGAAGTGAGTTCACCGAAGGTGGGCGCCAATGTTGGGGACTTGTTCTCAAATGCTATGAGTTATGAACAAGGCAACACAAAATATTAAATGTTAATGTCCTTCGTCCTTCGAAGCATTATTTCCCTTAGGATATAACGATCTTCGGACGAAGGTCATGAAGGACGTACCTTCATCATCACAATATACATTAATGAAAGACAAAGCATATGAAACATGAAACATGAAAAATAACATGAATAATCATATAACATCATTCATATATCTTTATTATATAATCCTGAATAGATAAAGACAATATTTAATTACATTTGTACCTTTGGCTTGACAGAAGGCAAAAATCCAAGCGTGACGCACGAGCGAATACAAGTCAGCGTGAACAGTACGGGGGTACTGTTCATCTATTTATAGACACAGGACGTAGCCTGTGAGAAATTACATTCATGCCCTTTACAAATGATTACAATCATAATACAAGTTATCATGGGCCGATTGGTCATTTCATCTTTAAGTCGGTGCATCTGGAAGTACGCTACGAAGCTCCGTGATTGGTAGCTTCGGCTTTGCTTCTGTGTTGATCTTTCGAAGGTGTTTATTCTTATGGGACCTTCGGCGACAAAGCAGACCCCCAACACCTGCAGTTCTGCTGCCAAAGGAGAAGCATCATCAAAAGTAAAGGTATCATGATTAAAATCGTCATACCATCCATCTTTGAACAAGCCTTCTTGACGAAGCTCCCTGTGTTGGGGCCTTCGATCTTGTTATCTTGAGCCAGATGACGCACTTCTTCAGTAGCTTCGTCGATCTTCCTTTGAAGGTCAGCCAGCCGCTCCATCTTCTCCTTCTTCCTTTGTACTTGCTGATGGATTATTTCCATGTCCCTGATCTCTTGGTCCAACTCCTCTTGGAGTGTTGGACTGGTGGCTTTCCTCTTCTGGCTTTGAGCCTCTCGAAGAGAAAGAGTTTCCTGGTTTGGGTCCAGCGGCTGCAGTGCAACAGTCCCTGGTGCTGAAGCTTTCTTCGGTGGCATGACGAAGATCAGTGCTTGCCGAAGGTGGTCGAAAGAGTTCACCGGAGGTGGGCGCCAATGTTGGAGACTTGTTGTCAAATGCTATGAGTTAAGAACAAGGCAACACAGAATGTTAAAGGTTAAAGCCCTTCGTCCTTCAAAACATTATTTCCTTTAGGACATAATGATCTTCAGATGAAGGTCATGAAGGATATACCTTCATGATTGCAGTTTATATTAACGAGAGGATAAACATGTAAAACACAAAAAGTAACATGAATGATTATATAACATTATTAATTCATCTTCTATCGTATTATCATAAATAAACAGAAATAATACAAAGTTACTTTTGTACCTTCGGCTTGACAGAAGAGAAGAGTACAAGCGTAATGCACAAACGAGTACAAGTCAGCGTGAACAGTACAGGGGTACTGTTCATCTATTTATAGGCACAGGACGCAGCCTGTGAGAAATTACATTCATGCCCTTTACATTTATTATTGACTTATAGACAATTCTATGAGGACTAGATAGCCTTTTTCCCTTTAAGTCGGTTCCTTTTTCCGCCATTTAGCCGAAGCTCCCCTGCGCGTAGCTTCAGAGCAACTCCAACCTTCATCACAATCATGCCTTTTACATCGTACATGCTTTTAACCCGAGTCCGAAGGTACCTGTTCATATGTCACACTTGGAAGATATTGTTAAATCATGTTTTTGAGGACCTTTGGAGGACGAAGGCCCCCAACATGATGTATTCATTTAGTTATTTTGTATAAAACTTCTATTATATAATAAAGATGTGACATTGATTTATGTACCATGAGTCATCATATGTGTGAGACTTGATCTTAGCACAGATTTGAGACGCGTCTGGGTTTACCCTTAAATCCAGGTGTGACAGAAGTGGTTTGAGAGCAATGTTGATTGTAGGACGTAACCTAGATAAAACTAGATAAACCCTTACCTACTTAACTTTTCTACTTTGATTCTTTCTAACCTCTCCTTAAATATTTTCTCATATATTGCTGCTTTAGTCTGATTATTCTTATCTTTTCTCTTCTAAGACAAAAGAGGATTTCACACCTTGGAATCTTGTGACCCTTAGGAATAGGACATCTAATCATAGGAAAAACTATTTTTATAGGTATCTATGCGCTTGAGTGTTGGTCCTTATGATACCTATCTGATTTGGTTCTTCGATGGAGTGTGATGAGTTGTGGAGTAATGTCCACTATTGCATCTAAAATACATAAACATAAAAATGTAATTAGAAAGATAAAATATCCTCCATAAAACAGATCCATCCTAATATAACCCATTTCATTTTAACAGATTCTCTTTATCATAATAGATCCATCTTACACTAATAGATTCATTTAATCTAATTAGATCTAATCTAGTCCAACCTAATCCAGATCTCATCTAATCTAACCTAATGTGACCCAAAATGGTTAATCTAATCTAGTCTTATTTAATCCAGTCTTATCAAACGAAACTAATCAGATCTAGTCTAATCACATTAGACCCAATCTAACCTAATATAGTCTAATATGATCTAATATGATCTAATCTAATATGAATCTCTTATCTTATATAATCCATTTTCTTACACCTATCTAGAGGATATAAATATTTAACTAAGATTAGATAATACAGATAAAATAGATTAGCCCATTTGAACCTTGCTAACCTAATTCACTCCACCCTAAAAATTGGTGCATTAGACCAACTTGGCTATAAGCAACCACCTAACCTACATGAAGAGTTATATAACTATTAGGGGCCTTCGGCTTCTGAAGGTCCTCAAAAACATGATTTAACAATGTTTCTGGAGTATAATACATGAACAGGTATCTTCGGACTCGGATCAGAACCACAGTGTGAAGAAACACAAAGAACACGAAGGTTGGCGCAGAGCCGAAGCTATGTGCAGGAGAGCTTCGGCACGATAGCAGAAAAGGAAACCGACTTAAAAAGGAAAAGGCTATTCAGACCTCGATGGGTTACTAAAGAGTCATTAGCAAATGTAAAGGGCATGGGTGTAATTTTACATGGGCTGTGTCTCATGCCTATAAATAGATGAACAGTGCTCCCGTACTGTTCACACTGACTTGGCATTTGCTTTTGCGTCACGCTTGTACTCTTACCTTCTTTCAAGCCGAAGGTACATTTGTAATTTGATATCATTCCTATTTTTCCATAATAATAAAATAGAAATGAGCTGATAATAATACATAATTGTTCATGTTATCTCTTATACTTTGTATGATTCCTTCTTCATTATTATATGTTGTGCCGATGAAGGTATGTCCTTCATAACCTTCGTCCGAAAATCATTATATCCCAAGGGAGATAATGCTTCGAAGGACGAAGGATTTTAACGTTTAACATATTTTGTGTTGCCTTGTTCTTAACTCATAGCATTTGAGAACAAGTCCCCAACATTGGCGCCCACCTCCGGTGAACTCTTTTCGACCACCTTCGGCAAGCATTGACCTTCGTCATGCCACCGAAGAAAGCTTCAGCAACAGGGGCTGCCGCTCTGCAGCTGCTGGACCTGAACCAGGAGACCCTTTCTCTTCGAGAGGCCTGAAGCCAGAAGAGGAAGGCCACTAGTCCAACACCCCAGGAGGACGAGTTGGACCAAGAAATCAGGAATATGGAGATGCTTCATCAACAAGTACAAAGGAAGAAGGAGAAGATGGCTCGACTAGCCGACCTTCAGAGGCAGATTGACGAAGCTACTGAAGAAGTACGCCATCTCGCTCAAAATGAGCAAGAGCGAAGGCCCCAGCATAGGGAGCTTCATCAAGAAGGCTTCTTCAATGAGGATGAATGGTATGAGGATTTCCATCATGGAAATTTTGCTTTTGATGATGCTTCTCCTCTGTCAGCAGAACTGCAGGCTACACCTTGGCCCCCATCTTACAAGCCACCCCAGCTCCCCATGTATGACGGGCACTCAGATCCGAAGCAGTTTCTGATGAGCTACGAAGCAACCATATCTTCATATGGAGGCAACACCGCAGTCATGGCGAAATCTTTCGTCATGGCAGTCAAGAATGTTGCGCAAACCTGGTACTCCTCTCTTCGGCCAGGAACAATCACATCATGGCAGAAGCTGAAGGACATGTTGATCACCGGTTTCCAAGGGTTTCAGATGAAGCCGGTTACCGCTCAAGCTTTGTTCCAGTGCACGCAAGATCACGAAGAATACCTCCAGGAGTATGTCCGAAGGTTCTTGCGTCTGAGGGCATAAGTGCCAACGGTGCCCAATGGAATTCTCATTGAGGCCATGATCAAGGGGCTTCGGCCAGGACCTACGGCCCAATACTTCAACAGGAAACCCCCTCAGACCCTAGAGAAATTGCTTCAAAAGATGGATGAATACATCCGCGTTGATAATGACTTTCGTCAAAGAAGGGAGGAAGCCTACAGGTTCTCTGAGATGACCAGGGGCTTCGGAGGGAGAATCCACCCAAGGCACGTCAGATCAATCCACTCCTCCCAGAATGATGACAAAGGAAGTCAGCAACAGAGGCCACAATATTCCTCGCAAGCTTCGGGGCAACAACAAAGCTATCTTCGGCCGTCAGCTCCAATGGGCAGAGGTGCCAGGGGCTTCGGAGGAAGGTTTGGGGATCAGCCTAGGAAAATTTATTGCTTATTATGTGGTGAGGACAAGGGCCATACTACAAGGATGTGCCATGTCACCATTCAGAAACAGAAGGAAATAGCAGAAGCTGCAGCTCAATAGAACCAGCCGAAGCAGGTCATGCATACTGCTTCATATCATTCACCCTACATACCCAGAGTATGTGGGTAACCATCCTGCAGCGTCTGTTGCTTCGGCTAGTCAGCCACAGGCATCCTGGCCACAACCTCCACCTCCGCCACCACTACAACCTGCATATTCACGCGGCCAACAGCCAAAAGGGAGTCAACAGACCCATCAACAGAGACTTCAGGGAAGAGTCCGAAGCTCGCACAGTCAACAGTACTGTGTCAGAGTCGAAGCATATCTACTAAGAGATATCCTACCCCTGAATCAGTTTTTACATTCATTGTCGTTTTCTTTCGTACTAAGGAACAATTATTGAAAGCCTAGTTTTCTTATCGTTTTCAATTCCTTGTAATAACTTCGTTTTGCCATAGTAAAAATATATCTTCTTCACAGACTTACGGAGTACAGAAAGTTCGCCGAAGCACAAAAAGTCGTTCTTAAGTCACAAGTACTTCTGAAGCTACAAAAAGTCGTTCTACAGAATGTAGAGTAAGTTTGCCGAAGCTACAAAAAGTCGTTCCTAAGGGAGCGCAGTGTAAGTTTTCTGCTCAAAAGTCGTTCCAAAGGGAATGCAGAGCCAAATACCACCGAAATATAAGGCGAAGCGCGAAAAGTCAACGTGAATACCGCCGAAATAGAAGGCGAAGAAGTTCAAAAGACGTTCCTAAGGGAATGCAGAACTTACAGCGAAAAGTCAGCGCTGATACACCGAAAAATAAGCGGTGAAGCCGAAAAATAAACGGCAAAGAGATTGTGTATTCCAATATGGGGATGTGAGTGTGTGTCTTCGGCACAAAGTATCATTTTCGCATAGCATAACATCATCACATCATTTTGCATAACATAACATCATACATCATATTGCATCAATAGCACAAGAAGGGGACATAATGTTGACCTTTGGAGAATGCTTCGAAAAAGTGAAATTGTGCTAAGGCACAAAATAAGTTTTGAAGAGATACAGTTTTATCAGCTCTGAAGTGGAGGAGAAAGTTTTTTATTGACGAAGTATCAGTGTTATGGCGATGCTTGGAGTATTTTCATAAAGCATTCTGATATCAAGGAAGAAAGTCTATTACTGACGAAGCATTAATGTTTCTGCGACGATTGGAGGATTTCTCACAAAGCATAAAAACTCTTCTTTACGAAGCATGAAAAGAAGGCAAGGTGTTTTTTCGCCGAAGGCTCAAAAACGGTATGTACAATAAAAATTTCATGCATCGCAAAGAAATAGATTACAAAGTCATTTACACATTACATTAAGAACTCATGAGTACCAAATATTACAAGCATAGTCTAACAAATGTTACATTAATATTTTGGCAATATTTTTACAATATCTATTCTTCTTCTCTCAAAACTTTGTCTGCAGCTTCAGTCAGCAGTTGAGTGATGACTTCGTCCATAATGCTTTCAGCCATGCTAATAATTTCTGATGATTCTTTTGCCTTTGCTTCGGCCAGTGGCTCGAAGGGCTCCGGGGGAGGAGATAGTTCGGTTGTGGTAGAAAACATAAATAAGTTTGAAGTCACAGAAATAAAAAATAAAGTTAAAAGCTATTAAGCAATACCTATCCGTCTTTCGAGTTCTGCAGCTTTTTCAGCTGCCTTCGTCGCTTCCCTAGCATCGTGAGTATCTTTTTCGCTCTTCTTTATTATTTCGTGAGCCATCCCTCGGCCGCCATTTTCCCATATGTCAGTAAAGAATTTTCCAGCAACTAAGCTTGCTTCGGTCGAGGGGTCCTTCGTATCATCAATAAATAAAATAGCTTCGGCATGGGCCAAAGCTTTTACATGATCGCAACCTGATTTCTCCAAGATAGCCGCAATTCCCCTTGCACCTGAGAAGGCGCAGACGTCCCCACGGCCACTCAAAATTTCCTCAAAAGCTTCGGCTTCGCTGCTGATCCATTCAATTGGGCCCTCAGGGTCGCCTCTTATGAAGTTGTCCTTGCTTGAATATGCGCCAACATTGGCGAAGCTAGTTTTTATTTTTCCCACACATTCTATGGATTTTTCATAACATCTTTCTTTTGAGGAGCGAAGTTCTACAACTGTTTTCTCCCAATAATTTTTCCAGTAATCACTGGCGTCTCGGTCAGCTTCGGCAATAGCACATTTTAATTTTGCTTTAGCTAGCTGTTTCCGAAGTTCCTCAATTTCGCATTTCTAGGCTTCAGCTTGAGCTTTGGAAGTAGCTTCGTCTTCTTTTATTTTGTTCACCAATGAGTTTAATATTTTATCTTTTTCAAGACCTTCGTTCCTTAGTTCAATTACTTGGGAACGAAGGTTGTTCAAAGCAATAGTGCATCCTTCATCTTCGGCACTTTTCTGCGCCCTGAGGGCGTTGCTAAGAATGAGGCCCTGCGAAAGGAGTGCGGTATTAACTATAAGCGAATAAAAAATCTTTTGTTTTTAAGTACAAAAAGCTCACTCTCGTACCTTTAAACTATTATATGCTAAGCTGTCGGCCAATTCATCTTTTGATAGCACTGAAAGCCCGTCTTCTAGTGTCGGGAATCCGAAGCTTCTGCTCATCTCCCGGCAGACAGAAATCTCCTTGCTGTCTGGGAGACAATACAAGAAATCTTCTTCTCCGCCGCCGTTGAATATCAATGCCCCCTTTGGATATTTCAGTTTCCGGGCATAGTATTTGTAATACTCAAAGTTGTATACCAAGAGTAATAGAGAGAGCTCCTCATTTTGTGTGTCTCATTTGCATCATAAAAAGAGCACCTATGTAATTGAGAGTGACTAAATAAAACAATTATTCTAAAATAAAGAAAAAGTGCATTTGTTGGAGTTTTTATGTTTGTGCATTAAATAAAAATAACAATAAAATAAAATGACAAGAAATATATTAAAATCCCAAAATGGAAACTTATAATATAAAAGAATATGTGGACACCCAAATTGGAAATTGAATTCTAAAGGGAATTCTACAATTGGAGGAGATTGGGAAAATACTAAACAAAGAGGATAAAATAAATTCATAAATAAATAAAAGTTGATCCATATGGTTATGAAGATTTATAAAATTAACCTGAGTTTGATCTTCACACAAAAATAGATTCAAATTTGAAATCTAAAATTTAAAAGGAAGAAAGAAAAAAGAAAACATAAAAGAAAAAGGAAAAACCCTGCAGTTGGGCCTGGTTCGCGCAATTCGGCCCACCAGAGGGGAACCACTGCGCAGCCCAACCTCGATCGCGCGCTGATGACTGGGCCCATCGGGCAGTCTCTGCCCGTGCCCCTCTCACCGTTTCACTACCGTGTGGGTCCCGGGCGCAGGCCCTCTTCCGTCCGCGCATTTGTTTCACTGGCCCAACTGGGCCACCACTCAGTCTCTCTCCCTCCACCTCGCCATGACCGTGCGGACCGCTTCCTTCGCCGGCAATGACGGACTCCGTTCAACCACCTCCAGCTGACCTACGCATGCGCCAATCCCACGGATAAATGAGTGGGCACCCCCCTTGACCTTGCGTACCAGTGCCCCATTGTGGAACTCACCACCGAGAGAGAGAGAACAGGGAGCCGTGTGCCGTCCGCGCCGCCGTGCGGGGATTCCGTCCAACCGGCGATTTGGTCCTTCGATCGGGACCGGGTTGGCTCGGCGACGTTGTGGGGCAGCCATACGAAGCTTCGGCCGACGCTGAGGGACTTCTCGGGGGCGGGAATCGCTCGTCGTCGCCAGGGAACCGCCGCGGGCCGCGCGATCGCCTGGTCAGTGCCGCCACCGTTCCAAACCAAGGTATTAAGTCCACCCTTCAGTTCGCCTTTCCTGTCTCTACGTGTAGCTCGGTCCAATTCGTATTTAGCGCTCGGAAACGGCCGATTGCAAATCTCGCCGGCGTGCTCCGCCGAGCGTGCGGGGCGGCGCCGCCGTCGCTAACTGGGGATTGGGGAGAAAACACCCTGAGCGTCCGATCCTCGTTGAACGGTGCAGATTAGATTGAGGGATACCCCTTCGACGGATTGGATCTGGGCCATCAATCCAGATCGGACGGCTCTGAGCGCTCGCGGGTTTATAATATCGTGATCCGATCCTGGCCCTTGGATCAGATCTGAACGGTCCGGATTTAGCCCACGTAATGATAGGCGTAGCTTTGATCTGCATCGTTGGATCTCGGGCGTACGAATCGGATTTAGTGATGGCGTGGTGCTCCGTGGGCCGTTGGATAATGATCCAACCGTGGGCAAAGCGTACCGGTTCACTTATGGCTGGGTCTGATCTGGGCCTTGGATTTCTAATCGGACGGCCGATATTAGCCGATACCCTTTCGGCTGTTAGTCTTGCGTAAGAGCCCCTGGAATATTATAGAATCAACCCGCAGTCCTCAGAGTACTATTCATTGTGTCTCGGTAAACTTGCGCCAGAACCCTTGAGCTTTCTGAAAATCGAGGCCCAGTCCAGTGATCGTTTAAATTGAATAAATAAAATAGAAAATAGATTTTTAATATGAAAATAATTGCTAGAACTTTGATAATTCATAGAAAATTCATATGAGCTCCAAATTGGTCCATTCCAGTTCCTAAATTTTTGTTATAGTATTGTCTACGCAGTAGTGCCTCTGTTTTGGCATGAAAGGCTCATTTAAATTCATCTAATACTTAATCTTGTATTAAATACATAAAAGCTACAGAAATTCATAACTTGAAATATATAACTCCAAATTTAGTGATTCCAGTTCCTATGGTTTCATTTTAATGTGTAGATTTTTACTGTATATTTCATTCATCTGTTTGGTGTGATGTTGATTTTGGCTATACTATGTATGTATTGTGTTGATGCGAGTAGACGAGCAAGCCACTGTGGAAACTGAGGTTCAACAAGTAGAAGTAGCTGAGCAGGAGCTCATTGCAGGCAAGTTGTGCCCTTGATCACTTACTTTTCCCAGCCATGTTCTTATTAATTTTAATGATCTGCATAGGTTAATTTTGATGGGAGCCTTTATGTTACCCCAGTTTTGATTACCTCTATACCTTGTTCACCCCTGAAATATTTTTGGGTAGTACTTGCTATTGCTTTATGTGGATTGGGTATGGAGATACACTATTCATGATTATTCTGTTATTATCTTGTTATTATTGCTGTTCATGTTAAGATCATTAAATTAATGGGAACATGGAGCGACCACCCGGGAAAACAGTGCTACCACAAGGGTTTAATGGGACGCCCTTGGCTGACTAATTAGGAAAGCTAGTGGAAGACTACCTTACCCGAAAGGGGCAAGGGCAGTAGGGGAGTGGTCAGTGTAGGGAGGTCCCTGGTTGATTTTGCTGCGATGGCGGTCAGCCAGGAACCCTGCATTGGAACTTCCTATAAACTGTAGCGGGTTTTCGGAAGCTAGTGGAACTTTGTAAAGGCCTCGTAGTGGATCCCTAGCCATTCACCTCGGTAGTGTCTAAGGGCCTTGCAAACCCTGGCGACATGGGATACACGACTTGTGGGTAAAGATGCGCAACCTCTGCAGAGTGTAAAACTAGTATACTAGCCGTGCTCACGGTCAAGAGCGGCTCGGACCCTCACATGATTAACTATGGAACTTAAGTTTAATTTGACATTTGCATCGCATTTGGGATTATTTTACTATTACTGTTCTTTATTATTATTAAGGTTTGGTATTTACTTACACTTAGTAATTGCTAATAAAATTTTGACCAACTTATAAAAGCAATGCTCAGCCTTAGCCTTTATTTCATTGATCAGCCTTACACTACATGAACTCCCACCTTTGGTGAGTTCATGCCACATTATTCCCCACGACTTGTTGAGCTATGAACGTATGTGAGCTCACTCTTGCTATCTCACACCCCCCCACAGGAGAAGAACAGGTGGTCGAAGAGGAGCCGCCTAACACTGAAGAGTTCGATCTGATCTAGGTGGCGTTTCTCAGTCGACATTGGCGCCGACGATCCTTAGTTCGTTTTATATTTATCTTTATTTTGTAATAAGACTTCCGCTATGTAATAAATACTCCGATGTTTTATGACATTTATCTCTATACACTCTGTTATTATATATGTTGTCTTCTTGGCGCATGTATGAGATGCACCTGGCTTTGTTCCTTAAAGCCGGGTCTTACAGAAGTGGTATCAGAGGAAATGTTGACTGTAGGACGAAACTTAGATAGAAATGGATAAAGCCCTTACCCACTTACCTTACTCTGATTCTTTCTACACTTATCTTGATCCTGTCTCACCTTCTACTGTTCTACTCTGATCATTCTTACCTTTTCTACTCTGAGACAAGATGGATTTCAAACCTTGGAATCCCTACCCCTATGACATTCTTAAGAGTTAGGGAACCCAAAACAAAAGTTAAAACTATTTTCTTAAAAAAATGTTGGTTGATTGTGCTGATGCTAAATGTCTGATTTGCTTCTTTGATTGATTGAATTATTATAGATGGACATCTTAGCATGTACCAACATAAGGTATTGAATTAGCTATAGTAGGTGAAATATTAAACTGCTTAGCTAATAAATCCCCCAAAGTAACATGATTGTAATTACTGCCTTGTCTACTGCTTTTTCTTACCATATGTATCTAACTCAGATGGTCAATACCAGGAGGGGTGGTGGAATTGATTTGCCTCCTAACCGACACACTCGAAGAATTTATAGACAACCTCAGCCACAGCCTGCAGAGATGAATCCTCCTAATCCTCCACCAGGCGGAGTTGACCCACTGGTTGCTGCTCAGATGGCGGTGATGCAGCAAATGGCGGACACTATGGCTGATATGCGTGCCCAGATGCAGCAAGAACGCCAAGAGATGCGTCAGGAAAGAGAAGACATACGCCAGGAGTTGCACCAAGAGAGAGATGAGATACGCCAAGAAAGGAGGGCGCAACAACAACAGCTGCAACAACAACTTCAACAACAGCAACAAGTGCCACTGCCTCCACCACCACCACCAGTTCCACCTCGTGATAAGCACCGGGAGTTTATGAGCCATAAGCCACCGACCTTCGCCAGCTCGCCAGATCCACTTGATGCAGATGATTGGCTGAAAGCAATTGAGAAGATGCTCAACATTGCACAATGCACTGACCGGGAGAAGGTTTTATATGCTTCTGGACGTCTGATTGGTGAGTTCATGCCACATTATTCCCCACGACTTTATATAAAAGCAATGCTCAGCCTTAGCCTTTATTTCATTGATCAGCCTTACACTACATGAACTCCCACCTTTGGTGAGTTCATGCCACATTATTCCCCACGACTTGTTGAGCTATGAACGTATGTGAGCTCACTCTTGCTGTCTCACACCCCCCACAGGAGAAGAACAGGTGGTCGAAGAGGAGCCGCCTAACACTGAAGAGTTCGATCTGATCTAGGTGGCGTTTCTCAGTCGACATTGGCGCCGACGATCCTTAGTTCGTTTTATATTTATCTTTATTTTGTAATAAGACTTCCGCTATGTAATAAATACTCTGATGTTTTATGACATTTATCTCTATACACTCTGTTATTATATATGTTGTCTTCTTGGCGCATGTATGAGATGCACCTGGCTTTGTTCCTTAAAGCCGGGTCTTACAGTATTGAGCTTCCCGCTTTTCTTCTTCAGATAACCTTTTTCCTGAAGCATGTCGTACAAAGTAATCAAGTGCTTCGGAAGATGCTTCAGGAGTAGGAGTGGCAGTTTTTTCAGGCAAAATTTGTTCTGTAGCTTCTTTTTCCGTTTCTTTTGCTCCGATTTCCAAGGATTTCTCCTTGGCGGGCTCTGAAGGCCCAGCTTCGGTCTCGACCTGGCTCTTTGCAGCTTCGACTTCGGTTACTCTTGTCTCAGACTGCGTCTTCGGAGCTTCGAAAGTTTTCCTTGGAGTAGAGCTTGTCTTTATTGTCTCCAGCGTATCCAGTACGTTGACCATTCTTTTCCTCTTAGGGGTCGCTGTAAGACCTTTTTGTGCCTTCGGCACTATCACTTCTGCCAAAGGGCTTGTAATTTCTGATATCTTTGATCCTCCGACCCCTATATTATCGGCCTTTGGCTCAGCTAATTTGGCTGAGGATATCTTTGGCATTGCAGCCGGCTCTTCAATCTTCTGCGTAGGCGCAGGTTCCTTGGCTTCAGTAGCTGAAGAGGTTTCACCACCAAATTCGGGCACTACGGCCAGTTCAATATATCGTGGTCAGTGAGTAAGAACCTTCACCTTTTTCCTCTTCGGCGCGGGCTCGCTTGGAGCAGCTGAAGCAGCATCCTTCCTGGAAGTCGCACTCTTTCTCTTCTGCCCCCGTGGCGGGTAGCGGTAATCAGGGTACATGAACCCAATAGCATCAAAAACTCTATTTAGTCTTTTCTTCTTCCGGCTTCCGAAGGCCGCAGATAACGCATTATCTTCCGCTTTGGAGTACGGCCCAAGCAGTTCATCACTTGTAGCTTCGATGCACTTCAGCCAGTCATCGGCTGGTTTGATAAATTGGTCTCCAAACCTGAAGGTATATTTTAGTCGAGCCAAACCACCTTCATTGGGGTTGCTGATGGTTTCTTTTGGCATTTCCCAGTTGACTACCAATGGCCATATCCTGTAGGCCACGTGCTCTTAGATTAAGTCCCTTGTTCCGATGAAAGAACAAACTATGCCAAAGGCCCTTCGGCATTCTTTGGCTGCTTCATCAATCTCTACCTTTGGTTTCCGAAGGCCAAAGCGGGACCAGATAGGGCGCATTATGATCTCTTTAATATCTTCTCTCGCCTTTACATCATTTTTCACATAGAACCATTCTTTCATCCAGTCTCCAGGCCACCTCTTCTGAAAGGTTGGCACTAGGCAGCTTGAGCCTGAACGAGCAACGAAGCTGTAGCAACCAAAATTGTTGTGATACTGCTCCTTACCCCAGGGCTTCGTCTCATATAAAAGTTCATGTATACTGCAGAAACTTTTTGCACTTGGTTCCAAACCTTGACTCCTCACAACCCATATAAAGATTCCCATTCTTATGATGGCTTCGGGAGTAATTTGGTGAAGAAAAATCTGGTATATCTTTAAAACTTCAACCACAAAACTGCTTAGGGGGAACCAAAGCCCAGCCTTGAAGAAGCTTCGGTAAATTACGACTTCATTCTCTTCAGGAGCAGGAACAGTCCTGTCTCTGTGGTCAGCCCTCACGATGGATATGTCTCGGAGATACCTTCCTCTCATGTTATCAAGATGACTTTGCCTGATAGTCGATTTTCTGAAGACTGCGTGACTTGGTCGCCATGGCCGATCTTCGGAGTCTTCGCCCCACTTTCCACATCATAACTGTCGTTGTCATCGGTATCTTCAGATAAGCCTTCTAGAATTTCTTTTGTAATCTTTTCTGTGTTGGTCTTTGCAATTGACTCGATGAATCCAGCGATTTTTTCCTTAAGAAGCTTCTCCTCCTCGCTTAGCTTCGTTTCAGCAACAGCTTTCTTATCTTGAGACATCTCTTCAGAAATGGTGAAAATGTGCTCTTAAAGCCGAAGCTTAGAAAATTTAAGAAGCCAAGCAAATGTTGGTAGACAAGAGCTAAAAATTGAGCAAGCAGAGCAGATGGCAAAAAGCGTGCCAAATGAGCTCGTGGTGTGCCCTTATTTATACGCCTAGTGCGTTGCAAGCTGGAGGGCCCCGCTTGTCATTGACTGTTGCTATTCTAGCAAAGGGAAGGTGTTTTTTCGGACCTTCGGCTAAGGGCCTTCGTCCATATCGCAATCTGAATTTATCATTTTAATAAATTAATATTGCGAGGGGCTACTGTTAGGGGCCTTCGGCTTCCGAAGGTCCTCAAAAACATGATTTAACAATGTTTCTGGAGTATAATACATGAACAGGTATCTTCAGACTCGGATCAGAACCACAGTGTGAAGAAACACAAAGAACATGAAGGTTGGCGTAGAGCCGAAGCTATGTGCAGGAGAGCTTCGGCACGATAGCAGAAAAGGAAACCGACTTAAAAAGGAAAAGGCTATTCAGACCTCGATGGGTTACTAAAGAGTCATTAGCAAATGTAAAGGGCATGGGTGTAATTTTACATGGGCTGCGTCTCGTGCCTATAAATAGATGAACAGTGCTCCCGTACTATGCACGCTGACTTGGCATTTGCTTTTGTGTCACACTTGTACTCTTACCTTCTTTCAAGCCGAAGGTACATTTGTAATTTGATATCATTTCTATTTTTCCATAATAATAAAATAGAAATGAGCTGATAATAATACATAATTGTTCATGTTATCTCTTATACTTCGTATGGTTCCTTCTTCATTATTATATGTTGTGCCGATGAAGGTATGTCCTTCATAACCTTCGTCCGAAAATCATTATATCCCAAGGGAGATAATGCTTCGAAGGACGAAGGATTTTAACGTTTAACATTTTTTGTGTTGCCTTGTTCTTAACTCATAGCATTTGAGAACAAGTCCCCAAGAATAACTAATCTAGCTTGACCTATCACAAAGAAACCAAATCAAATTTTGTCATACCTCATTCGACTTACCTATATAATAAGTTATCTGTTCACACCTAATTCACTTTACCCTAAAATAGTCCCTTAAGCCTAATTTGGCCATGCATAACTGCCTGACCTAACAAATTCATGATAGGATGTGTAATCTATCTATCCCAAACTTAACAAGGTTTTGACCTACCTCATGTAGTCTGCCCTACCCACATCTTAACTGTATGACCCTAACTCAGAAGGAAACACCAAGACCAGGGAAAGAATAGATCAACCTTGTTAAGGAGGGATAAAAGTCAAACCAGATCTCCAAATGACTCAAGATCCATCATCTAGTTTAAAGCTTTTCTTACCCTAATCTTTCTTACCACAACCTATCCTTGCTCTACTATCTCATCATGCCTATTAGGTGGCTAGACTTAAAGAAGAGAATATAATACCCTTGCTTTCCAAATCCCTACTAATTAGTACAAAAAATAGACACCTTCTAGTTTTAAGCCAATTGAAAAATAGAAGTTAAATTACCACAAACCTTTTGCATCCCTTTTCATACTAATCTCAAGGACGAGATTATTTTAAGAGGGTAGAGTTTGCAACACCCCAAATTCCTAGTTTTGTTATTTTTTATTTTGTTAAAATTCTTCCAAAATTTTAGGTAAAAGCATTTTCTTGGAAGGGATTTAGAAATAAAGGGAGGTTATCATATAAATCATACTTTGAAATATTTCTAAATATTTAAAATTATTTTTAGGATATTATATTCTCTTAAAATAAATAAGTATTAGAATTTTGAATGGGATTATACAACCAAAATACAAATTTCTCAAAATAAAACTCTCGTGTGTGAATTGCATATTTAAAAGCATTTGTCTAAATAGGACAACAAATAAATGAAATTATACTTGCATAGCATGTTGTATTTGTGATTGTGCACTTAACTTAAATTTGAAAACTCAACTCAAAATTGAAATTGAAATTTGTAAACTAAAATATGAAAAACAAATAGAAATTTGAAAATGAAAACAGAAAAGAAAACGTTACCTACGTTAGGGTCGGCTTCTTCACCTTGGCCCACTCTCCTTATAACCCCGTGAAAGGGAAATGGCCTTAAACTATTTCTTATATTGATTTTGGTGCTTGATGACCATCACAGCCATTCAGACTAACTAGTTTGCCTAGTCTTTGATTCACAGGTTCATAAGATCAACATTTTAGTTTCTAAGTCAGAATCAGCCCAGATCCAACCATATAGGGGTAAGACATGGAATAGATGAACTACCAATAGCTATACTATTTGGATAAGTTTTAAACACCCCGAGAAACCTATTCAACACTTCTAGAGAGGTTGGAAAGCTCAGAATCAACATCTCACTATTTTGGAGCTAATTTGAGCAAAAGAAGAAATATGAGTTAGAGAATCAAAATGTCTGTGATCCATGACTTAGGCTAGATAAAAAGCCACTTGAGATATTTTTATAAGTCATAGGATCTCTCTCAAGTTTAGCCAAAGCAACTTGGAGAAGATTGTTCAAAGATCAACGACAAGTCAGAAACTCAAGTTCTGAAATCACGAAGTGCGGACCGTCTGGCCCCTTCTGGCGGACCGTCCGCGACACCACTATGACTTCAGACAGGAACTATAAATCATGGACAGTCTGGCTAAAATTGTGGACCGTCCGGCTATAATTCATGGACCGTCCGCATGTGAAGATCTGGTTCATCCCGAAGGTGACAAGTTGAGCAAAAGTAATTTTAGAGCTGGCGCGGACCGTTCGGGACCAAGGGCAGACCGTCCGCGTGATGTCACCGAGGCAGATAGCCATTGATCTAGCCGTTGGTTAGTCAGGCATGTCCGTTGATAAGTCAGAACCGACCAATGAGAGGGTCATGGGCCGTCCGAGCTCAAGCCATGGACTGTTTGCCCGTGCGCAGAACAGGCAGACAGGGCATAACGGCTATATGGGTGGTTGGAGGCTATAAAAGGGACCCCAACCAGCCCATTCACAAGGATTCATTGATCCATATCATACACAAGAGTTGGGTATTCACTCCTATCTACTAGAGCAACACTTCTATACACATCAAAGCCTCACAAGTGCCACAAAAGAGAGATCGAGCAAGAAGAGCTACTCATGTGCGTTTATTGATAGTGCCTTGAGAGAATCATTGAGAGAAAGTCTGTGCTACCTCTTGTGATCATTTGAGCGTGGGGTTTTGACTCCCATTCATTGTAAAGCTAGCAAGAGTCCCTTATCTTTTTGGTTGGCCTTGCAGAGACTTTGACCTTTTGTTGACAAAGAAGAAGGAACACTCGCCAATCTTGGTGATCATTGGAGAGAGGAAAATGATTGAAAAAGACCCGTCCTTTGTGGGCTCCTCAATGGGGATTAGGTTCTTGGTGAACCGAACCTCGGTAAAACAAATCACCCGTGTCACTTGTGTTTATTGCTTGTGATTTGTTTGTCTTCTTCCTCTCTAAGTTCTCTTGCACTATTCTTTGTGATATTACTTTGTGTTGCTTCAAGTCAAATTCTCATCTATAGAAGCAATGCTTGCAAGAAAGAACTTGTGTCATTCCTCTTCTTATCTAAGCCCGCTTGCTTTATTCTTCATAGATATTTTAGTTGTGTTTCTTTGTGTTAATTTCGTGTTCTTTGAAAGCAATACTTTTGCAGGGAAAGGAGTTAGTTTTATACTCCGATAATTGTTCATCTTGTTCTAACCGCTAATCGAGGGATCAAGTTCGTGTTCAAAGTTTATAATTTTCAGGTTTTGCCTATTCACCCCGCATCTAGGCGACTTTCACCCCGTGTTGCCTTGCTCCTGTGCTGGCCTAGCAACACCGGCCCACTCTTTGCTCCATGTGGACCCGCCAACAGGCGAGCCCCGCAGGGCAGCCATGCATACGCTTGCTTTTGCGGGATTATGTAGCCGACGTGTAGGCCCAAGTTATCAGTCCTTTCTTCCCGGTTCCAATGTAGACTCGACCATAACCACCGAGCGGTCGTCCGACTCTGAGTACCAGCTGGCATAACGACCTTCTAGCAAACCCAGCCTGTCGTTAGCGCTGACCATAGGACTTGAACTCCCCTCGACATCCTATGCCACCTGAGGACAGCAGAATAGATCACCATTCAAGCGGGTTGTTACGAATCCGAAAGAGGTTGTTGCAATTCGGCCAAACGATAGAGATTCGTCTTGCGCTTATATAAATATAGCCATTTGCGCTCCCTTAAACATCTAGATCGAGTTGTGTAAGCCAACATCAAAAGCTGAATGTTAGCTAGGGAGACAAAGCTTTATCAGGAGTCGCTGATGAAGGGATCACATAACCATGGCGGTTTGGTTCTGTCACACCCAATTTCAGAAGGAAAACCGAGTGCGAACCATCTACATGCCAGGATCAGAACTCACATACATAGCGATTACATAAATGACTCATCATAGCACAATGCTTTGAATAATCATAAATAGTAAGTAATATTATTACATATATGAGTCATTAACAATATATATGTATATACCAAAGTACACAAAATAGAAACGTAGTCAACATAAATAAACCTACCACAGGCAGCTGACTGGGGGAGGTCGCTAGCCTAATCCTCGAACTCGTCAAAGTCCTGGAACTCCTGGAGATCCGCCTCGATGCCTTATTCTTCTTCTTTACCTGAGCATAGGTTGCACCTAAGGCAACCTGATGTTTTATGAAAGCAAGGGTGAGTACACATCAACGTACTCAGCAAATGTTCCGTTTTGCTGAGGTGGACTAGCTTTATGTCGAGTTAGGCTGAAAGCAAATTGCTTTTTACTTTGTCAAGTTTTATTCATTAATATGAGCCAAGTTTTGTTAGTAAACCCAAGTTATCATCCCAAAGAGTACCTCATCATAGAGGAAATACCAGAATCCACAATCAGAATCATCATTTTAGAACCATCATCATCATCATCTGTAACCGTTGTATCTCAGATCATCTATAACTCTAATCAAAGAGGATCCCAAGGTCGCTCTTAACCATGAGCACGACTGATAAATCAATTTCATTCCTATGCAGAGGTTGCACACTTTACCCATGAGTTGTGATCCCTTTTGCCTCGGGTTGTACAAACCCTTAAACACTTCCAAGGTGAGTAGGCAAGGCTTCACTATGTGGCTTTTCCCTAGGGTCCTCACAATTCGAATGTTGGAAATGACCACTGCATAGAGACCATCTGACGTACCCAAGCATATACCCTCTGCCCTCAGGAAAAGCTGTGGGAACGATACCCGTACCTAAATCCCTGAGCGAGAATATAAGAGCATAACAGATGCCTCCGTCCTCATTGACCAAAACCAACACCCAACATAAGACTTCCCTAATTACTTGGCCAAGGGCATCCCATACCATCCTCATGGTTGCACTGCTTTCCCGGGTGGTCTCTCGACAAACAGGTCCTTACGGAGAGGTACACGTGAAACAACCCGAGCCCCCTTTAGTGCCACAAGCTCATAATCATAATCAGAATGTAAAACATCGTATCATAATTGTATCTCATCATGTTTATTGATTAAAGTTGAGCGCTAGCATAAAGCTAACCATAATAACCCAAAAGGTAATCAAGGACAAGGCAAATAGAAAGCTAGCCAATCATTAGGTTTCAAATATGTAATGGAGGGAAATGAATTATCATGTGAATAGGATATAAATGGGTCAGAGGACACTTGCCTTCACCAAACAGATGCTCAGGGTCTTCAACCTTGTAGAATTCGAGGAGCTTGTTCATTTGGTCGTCGAAGCTTGTCCGTTGATTCCTCGAAGTTCGGGAACAGATCACGATCTATTCGCGACTTGCAATGAAGACGAACTTGCACAAGTAAACAAATATACACATGTATAAGAACATTACACCATACGAAGGGAAACATTATAAAAATGTGCAATATAAAATAGAGCTTGCTTCTACGGTCACGTGAGAAAAAGAATGTGACACCCCAGGTGTTTATTTCGTGTTATGCCGTGAGGTTGGTCCTAAGCTCGGATCCTCAGTGGAAATTTTGATTTCTTGATCACGTCTATCTTCGTTTATCAAAGTTGTTCCTGAAAGTTTCACTGAATTCGAAGTTATTCGATCTAGAGAAATGCCCAAATTTTGAACATGTTAAAACTTTTATTTCTTGAAACGAATTCAAATTCGAACGTCAATCTCGTCTCGCAAATCCCGTCCAAACTTATTTATTCGAACTCTCGATAGAAGTCATTAAATCTGTGTCCAAATCCGATTTCTCGATATTCGATCTATGTACAAATATTTGATCTGAATCTGCATTCTCAAGCGGAATCTTTAATGTGTTGGTCCCTAATTATTTTTTAATCCAAATCAACTTGATATCACTAAATCCGATCCAATTTTGAAACCGACACCGGTAATGATTTTTAAAACATCGCGACTTGCCCCTTTTTTGACTAAAAATCCGAACGTCGATCAAAATCTCGAGTCAAGTTTTTCAAATAGGACGCAAAGGATTTTGTCGAGCGACACGAGAGAATTTCCGGGCATCGACAATTCAATTCATGTCCATTTAATTGCTCGGTTGTCCTTTCATTCGGATGCCAGCTTTCTTTTTCGTCGTACCAGCCTCGACCTCTCAAAATAAATGCCACTCACTCCGACCAATCCCGCAAGATCTGTTTTTAATAATAGAGCTTCCTTAGTCTATAAAAAATCACTTACTTCTTCCCTAAGCAATCTCTCTAAACCATCACCTTAGAGCTCTCTATAAATACTAGGTATATACCCATGCGTTGCAACGGAGTACACTTGTACATGCATAGGTCATTGTTTATTGATGCAACAACACACAAATTTTTTGATTAAATGTTAGGGACAATGATTACATGAAAACAATATTTATGTGGGATATATGACCATTGACACACATACTATTTTTTGTCACGAGTATTTGCATAATTCATATTTTCTCTTATTAATGACGATAGGGCCCGACGGGAGGTGCGATGCGCGGGTTGCTCGGACCGATTGTGTCGGCCATGGGAGGTGTGACATGTGGGTTGCTCGTATCGATTGTGCCAACCTATTAAATGGGAAAGGAGTAAACACACACTAACGACTAAAAATGGTGGAAAGATTGCAACAAAGACGACACGATTATTATGTAAAATCTTCGAGCCATATGACCATTCTTACGTTATATTCCAAAGTTTACCACACACAGACATATTTACTTTGTTACATATATTTCTTTTATTAATAACTTTCATGCATGCTTTAGTGCTACTAAGAAGAAATGAAAAAACGGTAAACCTATTTACTTACGTTTGTATTAAGTGTGGTGGGAAGTGTAACCTTTTGAACCTAATGAAGTGGTATGCGTATGTGATCTAATGAAGTGCACTTGCTGCACTGTATCCCAAAGCTAATGCAATAATGCAACTATGATTTGTATTCTTTATATGTGTTGTTGGCTTTGAATTGTTTACAGGTTTCCCGTGTATCAGGTTCTCCTACAGTTTCATGTTACAACTTTCAGTTTATCAGGTTGTCCTACAATTTCAGGTTGCAGTTTTTCACAGCCTACTCGAGACATTGCAGTTTTCTACAACTGAACCTAGAACTATCTTCAACCTGCTACTTCAAGCTAAACCTAAAACTGTCTTGAACCTGCAACTTCAAGCCTAAAACCACTAGTTTCAATCTGAAACCGTGTACAACCTGAAACCAGTTTTTAGTTTGTAGAACCAGTGTTTCACTTGGACAAAATTGGCACCAATAGTTTCACAAGGATGTAGACATAAACATATATTGAGTTCACTGAAACTAAGACAAGCACATACATCATTTGTCGAGTTCACTTAACAAGAACATAGAAAGTTCACTGCAACTAAGACAAGCACATACTTCATTTCCCAAGTTCACTTAACAACAACACAGAAAGTTCACCGCAACTAAGACAAACACACAGTTACCTAGTCCTTGCCGAGATCACTTAACAAACTAAAAGGAACACATATAGACTTCTGTCATACACATACCACAATGAACCATCTAGTTTTTTCTAGAAACTAACATACAACATATGACTGTGTAGACTGCACTGCAACATCTAGTTTCTTCTTCTTTGGGGTCATTTTCTTAATAAAATAAAAACTTTAGTCTTGCATGGTGATGTAGTCAGTTATTCAATATCTTTAGTTACAGGTTGTGATGAAGTAGCCCTCAAGTCCTTTGGAACCCAATTCTTCATGTTGTTCTTTCGTCCATTATGGCACCTAAGATTTTGACAACGCCAAAAACAACTAACAGAGAAGATAGATCAAGAGAAAAACTCACCAGGAAGCAAGGAGATGCCAGTTTGTGTGGAGGGGTGGGTGGCCGAAATATCCATGAATGCGACGGTGAGACCAATAGACATTGGCGTACTTCCCTCCATTGCGGCTTCTACAACTGTTGCCCATATATTTGGACTTAGAAGAAGGGAAAATGTGCAAACACCATCCAAGCTAAAATTAAAATTGGAGCTAGAAAAGGGTTCATGTTATTGCATAAGTAAATTCTGAAAAAGAAAATCAGATTTCTAGAAGCGTGAACTCGATAGCAATTTGATGAGGGAGAAGAAACATGCATCACACTGGGAGGACGACGGGGCATTTTGGCTTGAAATCAACAGGGAAGCCCCAGAAACCCATAAAACCTATCAAACATGATGTGCGCCACGCGTTGCACGTCCATGGGCAACCCAAACTCCATCCCACAATCGTCGTGTTTGCCTTCGTCGCTGCTGACCGACCTACACCCAAGCAACGACTTCTGCCTGAATATGTGAGTGTAAGGTTGTTATTCTAGATCCAAACTATATGATACAGAATAACTAAAATAATCAGCATTAAGAACATGCAGAGTCATCACTGTAACACCCCAGGTGTTACTCAGGGTGTCCACCCAGGGCTACCCCATTTAATCTATTATCACATGTGAATTGGTTTGGGCAAAATACATCAAACTTGGAGTTCAAGGTCCTAAACAAGTGCCAACCATCTTGGATATCATGCAATAGCTTGTCATGCACATCTAAGGGGGGAATTTCCCAAAACCCTAAAGCAAACCCCTCTTGGGCAATAGGAACCCTATTTGAAGCTAGGATCAAAAGGTCATGTAAACCTTATGATCATGGCTTGGGCCAAATATAAAAGTTGTAGTATACTTCATAACCTACAAATGGTAGTAAGAAAGTAACCCCAAAAAGAATTCAGAAAAGCCCCAAAAAGTTCACCCAAGATTGAGCACAAGAGGAAATTCAGAAATTGCCTAAGTCTAAAAACTAACCCTTGAACAAAGATCCCACATGTTCACCTTAATCCAAAATTCAAAACACTTCGACCCAATTGACAAAGTGGCGCCAAATTAACCCTAGAATGCCTTGGAAAGAGGTGACACCTACCCTAGGGCGTTTGACACGACTTGGCACCATTTTTGTCTCGGTTTGGACATGTCTGACACAGCCGACTTCCCACCCCCATATCTCTCTAACCCGACCACATCTACTCTTGGAACTCACATGAACTAGGTAGCTCTAGGTGCAGGGAAGAGATCTCCCACAGGCGGTAGGGCAAGATTCGTACGTTTTGGCCACTCAGCAGAGGGAAGAACACGGGCAGAAGCAACGAGCCACGTGTTCGACGCGCTCTGAGCTCGCCAGAGCACGCCCGCGCGTGCCCCCGCGTGCCCCGCGTCGCGCCAAACGGCCAGCCGACGCCATGGCCCGCGCCCGCGCCAATAAATCCCCCAGGCGTCGACCACACTATTCTGCGCACGCTCAAACCTCACCGGAGCTAAACTCGCCGTCGTTTGCCCGTGCGCGGCGTGTCCGCGGCCACCCGAGCCACTGCCGCCGTAGACCGGCCAGCCCAGCCCTTCCCAACCCTGTACAACCCTCTGAGACGAGTGTGCACGCCCCAGTGAAGCTCCCAGAGCAAGGAATCGAAGTCTGCTTCGCCGGAGAAGCCAGTCCACGGTCGCCGGAGTGCACAACCCCGCCGGAGTGCGTGGACCGGGTAATCCACTGAACCATTTTCCGATTCCTGGTGCACACGGTCTCTACGTCACCTCGTGAAGCTCACCGTGCCCTTGGATTGAACCAGATCGCCGTGAATTGGCCGGCACACCCGCCGCCGACGAGAACACCCGCCTGCACGCGAGGACCGAGCGATTCCGGCCATCCCCGCCGTCGAGCCGTACATCGTTGTGACCGCCAGAACCTCCCTGAGCCAACCCCGCCCCTCGCCGGACCCCTCACACCGCCGGTAAGCCGCGCCGTCCTTTTCTTTCCCACGGGTACTGTTTACATTGGGGGAAGGACCGCGTGTGAGAGGAAGAGAAAGTCAGGGGGCTTTTTGAACTGTCAGCGACTCAGGGGAATAGTGGCGTGGGGGTAGATTTGAGTGGGTTGATTTAGTTTTAACCCAGGGACCTCGGTGTAAACTGCATTTCCAGAAAACCTTATTAAACCTGATTTTAAATTTGAACAGAAACTTTGAAAATCCATAACTTCTGTTTAGTTCATCCAAATTTGGTCAAACCAATTTTGTCAGACTCTAAATAATATAACCTACTTAAGAAAAATATAAAACCCCCTATGTACTATAGAAAACTTTAAGGTTCTTATTTAATTATAGTTTTGGCCAAAAGCTCAATAATAGAAAGAAAAATAGTTGTGCTATTTGGCTGGGGTTAGAAAAATTTGGAGAAGTTTATGTCCACCTACTGACCTAATTAAAAATGCTAAACCTCTCTGTCCACCCCATTAAGTTAGTTTTTACCACTTATTTTACAATATGCTTGAGGTTAAGAAAAATAGAAAATGTGGTTTAAATAATGAACCAGAGGGCACCCCTATTTTTGTTAGGGTACTTATTCAATGTAGTTCCCTGGAAAAATCTATCATACCCTAGTTTAGTATAAAATAAGTAGGATACCTTTTATTTTAATAAAACAAGGAAAACTTAGAAAAACCCTACAAAAATAACCCCAAGATGAAAACACCCCAACCCTTGGGATAACTAATGTTTTGTTAATAAGAACTTAGGAAAAATATGAAATCTGCTGTTTGACATTTTTCAAATAATAATGTAGTAGAAAGTGCCTTTTTGACATTAAACTTTAGAAAATCATAGCTAAATGACCATCCCTTAGGTTTCTGTGATTTTTAGCACAGAAGCCTATTATTGTTATTAGATGCCAGCAAAAATAACCTTTAGGACAGAACCCACCCCTAATTAGGAGGTGTAGTGTAAAGTGGCCCATTTTACACCACTCTTGTTATTTTTGTCTAAAGCATAGCCTCTATATTTTAAGCCTCAAATTCTTAAAGCAGGCTAGAATAGCAAATGGCAACCCACTGTAATTTTTACAAAATTTTTGGGAATTGTTAAACCACTGTCGTAGTTCAAACCTACACTAGAAACCATAAGTAGAGAATAAAGAAAGGAAAAAAGAAAAAAAGAATAATTGGAAATTAGTGTCATCCTAAAAACTCTTTATAACTGTCCACTGAAATATGTAAAGGCAATACCAATTCCCTATGTTTATCCTCAATAAAAACTTAAACCTAAAAGTGATAAGCATAACCCACTAAAAGCCCCGCGTGACCAAGGAACCCTAAGTTACTTCTTAACTTAGTTTTCTTTTTAGCATAATGTCATTAAATCCAGCATAATCATGACATACATGTTCATTGCATTCAATAGATTGTAACCTTGCTGACGGAGAGTACGTCCTCGTGCCGGAGCAAGGAGCTGCTCAGGAGGTGGCCCCAGATCCAGCACCAGAGCCTGCACCAGAGGACCTGCCTGCCCCAGCTTTGGAAGGCAAGCCCTGGTTTTATGCATAACCTGTTATTTATGCTATTTTACTACACTTATTGATTGTAGGATTGAATGTGCACTAAAGTGTAGGAGTTGTCTGAAACCCTAGTTGCATAATCTCAGGAATCCTATTGAGATGAATACTAGTATGCTAGGTCGAGTAGCTGCTTTACTAATTAGGGATCTCGGTAGAAGTCGAGTGATTTTTCTAGCACTCGCGCGAGGTCAGGACATTGATTGTAACCATTTTAATATCATACTGATGTTGGTTTGTGGGCAACAATCCATGGGGATTGGTTGTCTACGGGATAAAAACTTGAATAAGGATTATGGTGTGGTACCGTGTGTCAAGCGTTTGAACGTACTAAACACATACCGAGAAATATGGTAAATCGGTAAGCCTAGTACCTGAGTGAACCTGCCCGCAGACATATCCCCTCACGCGACCTGAGACGAGGTCTCCCATTCCGGTTATGGTGGGTACAAGTGCGGTCACTACATGACGGCAGTCGGGGTTAGTGAGGCATTGTACGCCAAGGCGGTGAGCCCTGATCTGTTGCCAGGGAATCGAGGGGGACGGTTGATGTGTGTGGGGACGGAGTGCCCCTACATGTCGTGTGTTTAGGTTTACCTTGCAAGGTTTAAAAACTCGATTCGAATCGTCTGCTTCTCGCAGCTAATGAGACTGCTTGATCCATGCTGCTACATTGAGTAATAAGTGGAATGGTGCTGAGATGATACAAGATATTGATTGCTAAAAATGTTTGCTACTATGTATGAGTAGATAGTACACATTTAGCCTTAAGAGAGTCACACTTAAATTGGCAAAGTTAAAACTTGACTTAGAAACTCAGCTAGTGCTTTTGGCAACCAAACCCCACAGCCAAACAGCTGCATGTCTAGAGGTAGAGGAGTAGACTCCTCACACCGGGTAAGTCTAGCTGAGTATTAGTATACTCAGCCTTGCTTGTGGCACAATTTTTACAGGTTCTCTGGAGGACATGGTTGCTGGAGTGACTTGGCCGTCCATCTTGCCACCGGGTTGGACTGTCGAGTGGGACCCTACCTCGGCTGAGGAGGAGCATGAGGAGTGATGGGACAGGCTTCCCCATCTCTCTGTTTATTTACCGTTAGTTTTATTCCGCTGCACGTCGAACAATGATGACTACTTTTGCAAAACTCCGATGGTGATGTAATAATTTAATACTCCTTCATATATGGTTTTATGCTTTATTGTATTTGCTCTGTGACTCACCTTCGAGTGAGATTGTGGTACTTGATCCTGTCAGTGGCCGTGTCGAACCAGATCCGAGGGATTGACGGATTATTCCCATTTAAGTGTGGTCTAGCCTCTAAGGCAGGGCTCGGGCACTTAAGTTGGAATAATTCGGGCAGTTCCGCCACAGCTGGTATCGGAGCTTGTACCACCACAGAGGAATCAATAAAATGTAAATACCATCTTTTTCCAAGGTAAAACTTGATAGAAACAATGTTGGATAGATAGTAGGACGCGCAGGATAGACCTAGGACGTGAAGCCTTAGGATGGTAGAAGGGTAGCTAGGTGGCTAAGTGATTAGGCCCTACAGGCCACTTTTACAGGATGGGAGTTCTTCCCTATTCCCTTTATCTTGTTGTGAGGTCGTTCAGGACGAGCATGCATGCATTCTTTAATTAAACAAATGGAAAAGTAGTAAGGACTTAAATTATGACCAACTAAGTTCCCCAGTACCATTTCATTCAACTAGAGAAAGGCCGAGTCTTATTTTTCTTGTTCTTCTTATAATTCTTTTTCTTTTACTTACGCTTAACCATACACAGATGACTTCCCACGGATCCTCAGACGACGGAAACGCACTGTCCCACACTGACGGGCTTGCACGAGAGGGCTTTCCCCGCATTTTGTGGGAGGTACTTCAGGGGGCCGGATACATGACACCCCCTCAGTACGCGGTGCAGCAGTTCGAGAAGCACCGAGTGCCCCGCTGTAGGGTGAGGATGACCTTGGAGCCTCATCCCCTGCAGCCAGGCTGGCGCTCTTTGGACTCCGAGTCTTTTGGATACCGAGCTGAGGACACGATCGAGGCGATCGCTCTGCATGGGTTGACTACTTTCTGCGGATTCCATCATTTGGAGCTGGCTACCCACCTCATTGGCTTGTTCCCCGCCGAAAGGGAGGACGACCCAATGTGGAAGGATCGGGTGGAGCATGCCAAGGATATCTGGGCCATCTACCCCGGACAGACTGCACACTTGACCGTACGGTGCATGAATGCTCTGTACCGTCTGCAAGTGATGCGCGGTGAGGCGATGTCCCATCTGATGGCACTATTGGAGGCGACAAAGATTACTTTGGACAACAGGGAGGAGCTTGTGGTTGACTTGTCCACTGAAATGGTGGAAAAGGACTTGCAGGTGGAGCAGCTATCCACTGATATCCAAGAGTTGGAGGAATTGGTAGGGACCAGAGAGAACACCATCGAGGTTCTCGAGGATCAGCTCATTAACACCCAGCAGCAGCTTGCCGAGGCTAATGAGCACTTGGATATGCATCACCAGGAGATCCAGGATATGGAGGCCAACGAGGACGTCGACATCGAGGGAGGAGATGAGCCTGCCTCTAGTGTGGACACTACTGGCTCAGGGAGACCACCTTCCCCCAAGTCGAGTGTTGCCTCGTTCGCTCACTAGGTGTCCGGGACAGAGTTAGAAGTCGGTGATGGTAGGACTCCTCGCAGCTAGCTTAGCTTTTGCACCCTTGGGGTACTAGGCTAGATAGAGTTGAGTCTTTTTGGGACAAACGATGTAACCGTGATAAACTCTTTTGGAAGCATGTTTGATGGATGCTGTTATCAGTTTTAAAATTTGGAAGAAAAAAATTTATGCCTTTTTAAATCCTTTTTGTTTAAGTTGGAATCTATCATTTTGCTTTTGACTCTTTTCGCCGCGATTAAACCTTGAACTTGGAAACATGGTGTTAAGTATATATGTGGTTTTTCAGATGGCCGGGAGGCAGCGTCGTGGCCAGAATGAGCGCGTTCCTCCACCGCCGCCACCGCCTCCCACTCTGCAGGAGCTAATGGCTCAGCAGAATGAGATCTTGAGGCAGCTAGCTCAGCGTCAGCCACCACCTCAGCATTATGGTGGTGGAGACCATCAGCGTCACCCCGCGGCAGCTACCTACCAGGAGTTCCTTAGCACCCAGCCTCCATTGTTCACAAGGGCAGAAGACCCACTGGATGCAGATGTGTGGTTGCGAGTAGTGGAATCCAAATTCCCGCTACTCCATGGAGCTTGCTCCGAGGTAACTAAAGTCAGGTTCGCCACCCAGCAGCTTCGCAGACCCGCAAGGACTTGGTGGGACCATTTTCTTGCCATGCAGCCAGAGGATCGAGAGGTGGAATGGAGGGAGTTCAAGGCAGCTTTTAGGGGACACCACATACCAGCCGAGATTATGGACCGAAAGCTCAACGAGTTTCTGGCACTCACTCAGGGCAACAGGACAGTGTTGCAGTATGCCCAGGCTTTTAATGACTTGTGCCAGTATGCTGGATATCATGCAGATACGGATGAGAAGAAGAGAGACAGGTTCAGGAGGGGGCTCAGCACTAAGCTCCGTGACCGTCTCAACACCGTCAGGGCCAATAGTTACAATGAGTTGGTCAACATGGCTATCTCCCAGGAGGACTGCATTACAGCTCGACAGGCAGAAAAGAAGAGGAAGACCCCTGTGACAGGACCCTTAGCTCAGCCACAGCGCTTCAGGATTGTGTCCGACACACAGAACAGGGGACCTCAGCAGCAGCAAGGGCAATGGGTGATCCGACCACAGCAGCAGCAGCAGGCACCCAACCGCACCTAGTTTCCAGCTCAGAGGAACAATCAGCAGCAGCAGTACCGCCAGGCAAATGACAACATGTGTTTCACGTGTGGCAACACCGGGCACTATGCCAAGAATTGCCCCAGGAACCAGTGGAGGCAGGGGCAGAATGTTAATCAGAATCAAGGCAAGAGGCAGAAGGTGCAAGTAAGGCAGGGCAGGCTGAACTTCACCACCATGACTGATATTCCAGAGGGAGCACCCGTCATGACTGGTATCTTTACAGTTTTAAATTATCCTGCCATTATTCTTTTTGATTCTGGTGCATCACATAGTTTTATCAGTGCCAAATTTAGTGCCAAGTGCCAATTACCTTTTTACCACACCAATGGGGGTATCACAATTTCAACACCAGGAGGCAGGGTTGCCACTTACCAAATTAACAAGAATGTGCCTATAAAGTTTGGTAGTCTGATAATTAAAACCAACCTCCTCATTTTGGGGTTGGATAGTGTGGATATCATATTGGGAACTGACTGGTTGACCAGAAATCAGGCTGTGATGGATATTGCAGCTAGGGCCATTGAGGTGCACTCACCAACTTGTGGTGAAACCACACTCTATTTGCTTGACCAAGGTTGTACCCGTTCCTGTGCCTTCATTATGATAGAATCCCCAGTGGAAAAGATCCCAGTGGTTTGTGACTACCCGGATGTTTTCCGGATGAATTGCCAGGGATGCCACCTGACCGCGACATTGAGTTCGCAATCGAGTTACAACCCGGGACTGCTCATATCTCCAAGAGACCCTATAGGATGCCTCCCGCGGAACTGGCAGAATTGAAAAAGCAATTGCAAGAGTTGTTGGACAAGGGGTTTATTCACCCAAGTACTTCACCATGGGGATGCCCAGCATTATTTGTGAAGAAAAAGGATGAGAGTTTGAGAATGTGTGTTGATTACCGCCCTCTCAATACGGTGACTATCAAGAACAAATACCCATTGCCTCGCATTGATGTTCTGTTTGATCAGCTAGTGGGAGCCAAGGTATTCTCCAAAATAGACCTTCGCTCAGGTTACCATCAGATCAAGATCCGTGCCAGTGATATTCCCAAGACGGCTTTCTCCACCAGATATGGGCTGTATGAGTTTTTAGTGATGTCTTTTGGGCTGACCAATGCCCCGGCTTATTTCATGTACATGATGAACTCAGTATTTATGCCAGAGTTAGACAAGTTCGTGGTCGTTTTCATTGATGATATTCTGGTTTATTCCAAGAATGAAGTCGAGCACACCAAACATTTGCATACTGTACTTCAGAGACTGCGTGACCATCAGTTGTATGCCAAGTTGTCTAAATGTGAATTCTGGCTGAAGGAGATTAAATTCTTGGGTCACACAATTTCTCAGGATGGGATATCAGTTGATCCTGAGAAGGTACAAGAGGTGATGGATTGGAAACCCCCGACTACAGTGAAGCAAATTCGAAGTTTTCTGGGATTGGCAGGGTATTATCGACGATTTATTTCGGATTTCTCCAGAATTGCCAAACCAATGACTGAACTGTTGAAAAAGGGAGTCAAGTATGATTGGAGCCAAAAGTGCGAAGATGCCTTTCATACCTTGAGGCAGCATTTGACAAGAGCCCCAGTGCTGGCTCAACCTGACAACACCAAGCCATTTGAAGTTTATTGTGATGCTTCTGGTACTGGATTGGGATGTGTCTTGATGCAAGATAACAGAGTGATTGCTTATGCTTCCCGAGCACTCAGACCCCATGAGCAGAACTACCCTACGCATGATCTGGAATTGGCAGCTGTGGTTCATGCTCTTAAGATATGGAGACACTACTTGATGGGAGCTCACTGTAACATCTACACTGATCACAAGAGTCTCAAATACATCTTCACTCAGGCAGATCTGAACATGAGGCAGAGGAGATGTTGGAGTTAATCAAGGACTATGATTTGGAAGTGCATTACCATCCTGGCAAAGCCAATGTTGTGGCAGATGCCTTGAGCAGAAAGGCCCAGTGCAATTGCATGAGCATGGATGCGAGAGTTACCACCCTGTGTGATGAGCTGTGCAAGCTGAACCTGGAAGTTGTTTCTTCGGGTGACTTAAGTTATATCTCGGTAGAACCCACATTGCAAGAGCAAATAGTCAGGGCACAGATTGAGGATAAGGGTGTCCAAGTGATCAAGGAAATGATCAAGCAAAAGGCAGAGAAATACAAGTGCTTCCGGCAGGACAGCAAGGGAATTCTATGGTTTGGAGATCGATTGGTTGTTCCCAAGGACCCAGAGCTCAGAAAGAAGCTACTAGATGAAGCTCACCTTTCAAAATTCTCCATGCACCCTGGTAGCAACAAGATGTACCATGATCTCAGATCTTTATATTGGTGGACCAGAATGAAGAGGGAAATTGCCAAGTACATATCCGAGTGCGATACCTGTCAGAGAATCAAAGCTAGTCATTTGAAGGCAGCAGGCCCTTTGCAACCCCTTCCCATATCATCTTGGAAATGGGAGGACATTTGCATGGACTTTATAGTGGGATTGCCCAATACCTCCAGGCACCATGATTCTATTTGGGTTATTGTGGACAGATTAACTAAGACTGCCCATTTCTTGCCAGTGCACACCACCCACAGGACAGAGAAGTATGCAGAGATCTACATTGACCAGATAGTTCGTCTACATGGGATACCAAGGACTATAGTCTCAGACAGAGGAGCACCATTTGTGGCACGATTTTGGGAACAATTGCAGGAATCACTTGGGACTCAGGTCATATGAAGCTCAGCCTATCATCCCCAAACCGATGGCCAGACAGAAAGGGTGAACCAGATTTTGGAAGACATGTTGCGAGCATGTGCACTGCACTACAGAAAGGATTGGGACAAGTGTCTTTCCTTGGCAGAGTTTTCTTACAATAACAGCTATCAGTCCAGTCTGAAGATGGCACCTTTTGAAGCCTTATATGGGAGAAGGTGTAGGACCCCACTGAATTGGTCGCAAGCAGGAGAGAGGGAAATTTTTGGGCTGGATTTGGTACTTGAAGCAAAAGCAAAGGTTAGAATTATCAAGAAGAACCTAGAAGCTGCTCAGGCCAGGCAAAAGAGCTATCATGACAAGAGGTGGAAGCCTCTACAGTTTGAGGTGGGAGACCATGTTTATCTTAAGGTATCACCCACCAAGGGTGTCCAGAGATTCGGGATCAAGGGCAAGTTAGCTCCTCGTTACATTGGACCCTACGAGATCAAGGAAGCTTGTGGACCCGTAGCCTACCAATTGGGATTGCCACCTCACATGTCAGCAGTTCACAATGTGTTCCATGTATCTCAACTGCGGAGATGTGTTCGCCTACCCACTGAAGTGCTGCCCGAACCAGACATTGAGATAGAACCAGACTTGTCCTATCAAGAGTACCCCGTCAAGGTATTAGATCAAAAGGAGAGATCAACTCGGGCAAGATCAGTCAGAATGTATAAGGTTCATTGGAGTCACCATTCAGCAGAAGAAGCTACATGGGAGACTGAGGATTTTCTACGCTCTCGCTTCCCCGACTTTCTACCCAAAGGAGTCGGTACGTAACCCAAATACCCCACCCCCACCTGCCCTTTGAATTCAATTATACGAAAAACTTAGATAACAAGGATAGTCTAAGTTGTGGATTTAACTTAAAAAGGGCTTCCTTCTGAAGTTGCAAAGAGAATGACATTCGAAGAGCAGTTAAGAAGAGAAACTTGAGTATAAAGAAAGAGTAGCACCAACACACCTTCAAGCACCCCTCCAAGGGACTCTACCTAAAATCTCGGGACGAGATTCCTTTAAGGGGGGAGGGTTGTAACACCCCAGGTGTTACTCAGGGTGTCCACCCAGGGCTACCCCATTTAACCTATTATCACATGTGAATTGGTTTGGGAAAAATACATCAAACTTGGAGTTCAAGGTCCTAAACAAGTGCCAACCATCTTGGATATCATGCCATAGCTTGTCATGCACATCTAAGGGGGGAATTTCCCAAAACCCTAAAGCAAACCCCTCTTGGGCAATAGGAACCCTATTTGAAGCTAGGATCAAAAGGTCATGTAAACCTTATGATCATGGCTTGGGCCAAATATAAAAGTTGTAGTATACTTCATAACCTACAAATGGTAGTAAGAAAGTAACCCCAAAAAGAATTCAGAAAAGCCCCAAAAAGTTCACCCAAGATTGAGCACAAGAGAAAATTCAGAAATTGCCTAAGTCTAAAAACTAACCCTTGAACAAAGATCCCACATGTTCACCTTAATACAAAATTCAAAACACTTTGACCCAATTGACAAAGTGGCGCCAAATTAACCCTAGAATGCCCTAGAAAGAGGTGACACCTACCCTAGGGCGTTTGACACGACTTGGCACCATTTTTGTCTCGGTTTGGACATGTCTGACACAACCGACTTCCCACCCCCATATCTCTCTAACCCGACCACATCTACTCTTGGAACTCACATGAACTAGGTAGCTCTAGGTGCAGGGAAGAGATCTTCCACAGGCGGTAGGGCAAGATTCGTACGTTTTGGCCACTCAGTAGAGGGAAGAACACGGGCAGAAGCAACGAGCCACGTGTTCGACGCGCTCTGAGCTCGCCAGAGCACGCCCGCGCGCGCCCCCGCGTGCCCCGCGTCGCGCCAAACGACCAGCCGACGCCATGGCCCGCGCCCGCGCCAATAAATCCCCCAGGCGTCGACCACACTATTCCGCGCACGCTCAAACCTCACCGGAGCTAAACTCGCCGTCGTTTGCCCGTGTGCGGCGTGTCCGCGGCCACCCGAGCCACTACCGCCGTAGACCGGCCAGCCCAGCCCTTCCCAACCCTGTACAACCCTCTGAGACGAGTGTGCACGCCCCAGTGAAGCTCCCAGAGCAAGGAATCAAAGTCTGCTTCGCCGGAGAAGCCAGTCCACGGTCGCCGGAGTGCACAACCCCGCCGGAGTGCGTGGGCCGGGTAATCCACTGAACCATTTTCCGATTCCTGGTGCACACTGTCTCTACGTCACCTCGTGAAGCTCACCGTGCCCTTGGATTGAACCAGATCACCGTGAATTGGCCGGCACACCCGCCGCCGCCGAGAACACCCGCCTGCACGCGAGGACCGAGCGATTCCGGCCATCCCCGCCGTCGAGCCGTACATCGCTGTGACCGCCAGAACCTCCCTGAGCCAACCCCGCCCCTCGCCAGACCCCTCACACCGCCGGTAAGCCGCGCCGTCCTTTTCTTTCCCGCGGGTACTGTTTACATTGGGGGAAGGACCGCGGGTGAGAGGAAGAGAAAGTCAGGGGGCTTTTTGAACTGTCAGCGACTCAGGGGAATAGTGGCGCAGGGGTAGATTTGAGTGGGTTGATTTAGTTTTAACCTAGGGACCTCGGTGTAAACTGCATTTCCAGAAAACCTTATTAAACCTGATTTTAAATTTGAACAGAAACTTTGAAAATCCATAACTTCTGTTTAGTTCATCCAAATTTGGTCAAACCAATTTTGTCAGACTCTAAATAATATAACCTACTTAAGAAAAATATAAAACCCCCTATGTACTATAGAAAACTTTAAGGTTCTTATTTAATTATAGTTTTGGCCAAAAGCTCAATAATAGAAAGAAAAATAGTTGTGCTATTTGGCTGGGGTTAGAAAAATTTGGAGAAGTTTATGTCCACCTACTGACCTAATTAAAAATGCTAAACCTCTCTGTCCACCCCATTAAGTTAGTTTTTACCACTTATTTTACAATATGCTTGAGGTTAAGAAAAATAGAAAATGTGGTTTAAATAATGAACCAGAGGGCACCCCTATTTTTGTTAGGGTACTTATTCAATGTAGTTCCCTGGAAAAATCTATCATACCCTGGTTTAGTATAAAATAAGTAGGATACCTTTTATTTTAATAAAACAAGGAAAACATAGAAAAACCCTACAAAAATAACCCCAAGGTGAAAACACCCCAACCCTTGGGATAACTAATGTTTTGTTAATAAAAACTTAGGAGAAATATGAAATCTGCTGTTTGACATTTTTCAAATAATAATGTAGTAGAAAGTGCCTTTTTGACATTAAACTTTAGAAAATCATAGCTAAATGACCATCCCTTAGCTTTCTGTGATTTTTAGCACAGAAGCCTATTATTGCTATTAGATGCCAGCAAAAATAACCTTTAGGACAGAACCCACCCCTAATTAGGAGGTGTAGTGTAAACTGGCCCATTTTACACCACTCTTGTTATTTTTGTCTAAAGCATAGCCTCTATATTTTAAGCCTCAAATTCTTAAAGCAGGCTAGAATAGCAAATGGCAACCCACTGTAATTTTTACAAAATTTTTGGGAATTGTTAAACCACTGTCGTAGTTCAAACCTACACTAGAAACCATAAGTAGAGAATAAAGAAAGGAAAAAAGAAAAAAAAGAATAATAGGAAATTAGTGTCATCCTAAAAACTCTTTATAACTGTCCACTAAAATATGTAAAGGCAATACCAATTCCCTATGTTTATCCTCAATAAAAACTTAAACCTAAAAGTGATAAGCATAACCCACTAAAAGCCCCGCGTGACCAAGGAACCCTAAGTTACTTCTTAACTTAGTTTTCTTTTTAGCATAATGTCATTAAATCTAGCATAATCATGACATACATGTTCATTGCATTCGATAGATTGTAACCTTGCTGACGGAGAGTATGTCCTTGTGCCGGAGCAAGGAGCTGCTCAGGAGGTGGCCCCAGATCCAGCACCAGAGCCTGCACCAGAGGACCTGCCTGCCCCAGCTTTGGAAGGCAAGCCCCGGTTTTATGCATAACCTGTTATTTATGCTATTTTACTACACTTATTGATTGTAGGATTGAATGTGCACTTAAGTGTAGGAGTTGTCTGAAACCCTAGTTGCATAATCTCAGGAATCCTATTGAGATGAAGACTAGTATGCTAGGTCGAGTAGCTGCTTTACTAATTAGGGATCTCGGTAGAAGTCGAGTGATTTTTCTAGCACTCGCGCGAGGTCAGGACATTGATTGTAACCATTTTCATATCATACTGATGTTGGTTTGTGGGCAACAATCCATGGGGATTGGTTGTCTACGGGGTAAAAACTTGAATAAGGATTATGGTGTGGTACCGTGTGTCAAGCGTTTGAACGTACTAAACACATACCGAGAAATATGGTAAATCGGTAAACCTAGTACCTGAGTGAACCTGCCCACAGGCATATCCCCTCACACGACCTGAGACGAGGTCTCCCATTCCGGTTATGGTGGGTACAAGTGCGGTCACTGCACGACGGCAGTCGGGGTCAGTGAGGCATTGTACGCCAAGGCGGTGAGCCCTGATCTGTTGCCAGGGAATCGAGGGGGACGGTTGATGTGTGTGGGGATGGAGTGCCCCTACGTGTCGTGTGTTTAGGTTTACCTTGCAAGGTTTAAAAACTCGATTCGAATCGTCTACTTCTCGCAGCTAATGAGACTGCTTGATCCATGCTGCTACATTGAGTAATAAGTGGAATGGTGCTGAGATGATACAAGATATTGATTGCTAAAAATGTTTGCTACTATGTATGAGTAGATAGTACACATTTAGCCTTAAGAGAGTCACACTTAAATTGGCAAAGTTAAAACTTGACTTAGAAACTCAGCTAGTGCTTTTGGCAACCAAACCTCACAGCCAAACAGCTGCATGTCTAGAGGTAGAGGAGTAGACTCCTCACACCGGGTAAGTCTAGCTGAGTATTAGTATACTCAGCCTTGCTTGTGGCACAATTTTTACAGGTTCTCTGGAGGACATGGTTGCTGGAGTGACTTGGCCGTCCATCTTGCCACCGGGTTGGACTGTCGAGTGGGACCCTACCTCGGCTGAGGAGGAGCATGAGGAGTGATGGGACAGGCTTCCCCATCTCTCTGTTTATTTACCGTTAGTTTTATTCCGCTGCACGTCGAACAATGATGACTACTTTTGCAAAACTCCGATGGTGATGTAATAATTTAATACTCCTTCATGTATGGTTTTATGCTTTATTGTATTTGCTCTGTGACTCACCTTCAAGTGAGATTGTGGTACTTGATCCTGTCAGTGGCCGTGTCGGACCAGATCCGAGGGATTGATGGATTATTCCCATTTAAGTGTGGTCTAGCCTCTAAGGCAGGGCTCGGGCACTTAAGTTGGAATAATTCGGGCAGTTCCGCCACAATCACCTCACACTTTGAGGAAAAAAAAGAAGATGAAGTTCCAAGTCATCAAGTCAGAGATAGTATTAACAACTTTGAAGACTGGCCCCTATCACCTATTTGATTGAATGTAGATGCATCACAAGAAACACCAAACACAGGCACCAATGCAGTAGGCATCGTAGCTCACATCAACGCTCGAGAAATGACCTCGTGGAGTCCCCATCACATATCACAAGCACTGGCAAAGTTAATACTAATGAAGATGCAGATAAACTAATAATGAACATGTTCATAAACTTATTGCTCGCGTGTTATATGTGATGAACAACATTCACCCAACTATAGAAAAAATCTATTGGTGTAACCACAGACAAAAAAGGGCAGCTAGAGTAAAGCCATTCTGTTTTTTGGAGAGTAAAGCAGAAATAAAGAAGAATAATGTTTAATGAGCCAATCCCTGTTAGGGTCACATCCCTAGTCATAGAGAATGTTGCCTCATCTTTCTGATCAAGTATGTAATATGAAAGGTATTAGTCGGTTTGGCTCTGCCTCTATAATTTTTTTGCACCAAGTCCAACAGACAAACACACAGGTAAGCCTCCCTTACTAATTCTGATACAATCCCCCATCCCCATCTTTTCTATGTAGAGCTACTGACATTTCTCTCTATATGTTTTTTCATGTTCATTCAGAAACTGCCTCAACCAAAGAATAATTGCAGGTGTTTGGCCACAAGAAGGCAGCGAGAGACCACTCCTCACCCCTCTAGTCAGGCTCGGCAGGCTGCAGTTGCTGGTCATCGCCGCCACCGGCTGCACCGGCCTCACCCTCACTGTTGGCAGACAGTTCTTGCGATGGCGTCACAACTGTGACAGCACGCTCAAGGACGGGGGTGACGTCAGCGTGGAGGCCGAGCCCGCAGTGGATGGCAGCAGCGACGTGGAGACTCATGGCAAGCTCGACCTCACCACCCTCACCGCGTCGCTCGAGCATCCTAGCGGCGCGCTCGACGAACTCAAGCACGCACGATGCCGCCTCCCTCGCCTAATGTCACGCGCTTGGTTGAGGAGGAAGGGCCCCAGATCTGGGTTGTCGAGCGAGTCATCGGCATTGGTGGGGAAGGCCACAGGAGAGGGCGTCGGTAGTGAGCGGTGCGGGAGCCTAGAAGACCTCCTTGTGAGGTGGTTCCTGCTACTGCTGCTGCACGGGCCCTGCATTGTGCTTCTTCCTGGAGGATGGTCTGATCGTCCTGCCCTTGTTGCCCTTCTTCTTGAGGGACTCGAGCACCACGAACACGTTGTCGATGTTGAGCTTCACCTCCTCCTCTGCTCCTCCCCATCTCCTCCTGCCCACCATGCTCCCTGACTGCCGCGGTGAGTCCCTGGCGAGGCGAGGCAACTCGAGCGAATCCCAAATCCAAATATGTGGGGACAACAGGGGCTGGGGAAGGGGTGCTGAGGACCTGCACGAAGGAGGGCAAGGATAGCGGGGTGTGCGGGAGGGCGCAGGACGAGGATGGCATGGAGGGGAGAGGAGCTGGGGCATGGTGTCGCCTTGTGGATGGCGAGAGCGAGGATGGTGGGGGCTGTCGCGGATGGTTTGCGGGGCAATCCCTAGAATGGCGCCCTTCCATCGATGGAGAGTGGGGCGAGGGCGAGGATGGTGGGGCGGCCGGGATGGAGAGCGGGGCGAGGGCAGGGATGGTGGGGGTGCACGCGGGCGAGGCGAGGCACAGATCTGTGTACGGTGTTGGGGCCAAGGTGGACGGGGGCAAAGCCTAGGTGGTTCCATGCGCGAGTGTGGGGAGGGGGCGGATTGAGCGGAGGCGGGGGCACGCACGGGGGAGGCAGGGCTGCGGGGCACACTAGCTGTGGACGTGAGGGAGAGGGCGTGCGCGGCATGGTGGCGGCGAGATTAGCGGCGGAGGGCGAAGCTATGGTAAAGGTGGTGGAACCATCTTTACCCTCAGTAGTAGAGATGAGATCTCAGCTTTTTTCACCCACCCGCCTAGAAATGGCCAAACAGGCTGCCCGGCCCGGGCCCGGTGAAGCCCGGCCCGCCAGGCACGGTTAGAAAACTGGGCTGGGCCGTCTAAGCATGCGAGCTCAATTTCCTGTCCGAGCCCGGCCTGCAGCGGGCCTAAACGGGTCGGGTCGGCCCGTTTAGCACAAAAAAGCGGGCTATACGGCCCGGTAAGCACTTTTTAGTGTAAAAAGCGGGCTTAACAGGCTTAAAGGTAAACAGGCCGTGCCGGGCTAGCCCACCGTGCCTAGTTTCCTGTCCGAGCCCGGCTCGCTTATTCGTGCTGGGCCGGCCCGGGCCCGCATAGAACCAGGCTGTACTGGGCTCGGACCGGGCCCAAACAGCGGGCTTCGTGCCGGACTCGTGGGCCTCATGCTTATTGGCCATCTATACACCCGCCTAGCCGCCACTCACTTTTTTCTTAGCCATTTTCTCCCAGGCAACCTTCTTCTTCCCTGTGCACCTTACGCCACCAGTCCTCTACCGTCACCGACTCACCGTGCCTCGCGCCCTCACCGCATGTTCAATGCTCAGCGAGTGCGTGATCGGAGACCCTCGTTGGAGAAGAAAGTAAGTGCAACCGAGGTGAGATACCTCTTTATGATTTTCCTAATCTTGTTAGATGTTGTAGTGCGATGGTCGCAGTTTCATTGTTGCGCATAGGTTTATAAGTATGTATGTGTGCAGGTGTGTTTTGGTGTGGATTAAAGTTCGTAGAGGAGAAAGTGGTACACATATGTGTTTGTAATTGGAAAGCTGACAAGTTGTTTTGGGGATGAAGTGAGTAGATTGGAAGTGTAGGTTTGCCTGAAAAATGTGTTGTTGAACACGTGTGCCGAAGAGTGTTGTAGTAGTGGTTGCGTTAGGTTTGACGAAAGTGTCTCGAGTGCATGTGAGAGCACCTAGAGGGGGGGTGAATAGGTGATCCTGTAAAACTTAAACTTTAATGCCATAAAACTTGGTTAGGAGTTAGCACAATAAAGCCAAGTGGCTAGATAAGAGTCTTTGCAAGACGCGATAACCACAAGAAGATCAATCACAGATAGACACAGTGGTTTATCCCGTGGTTCGGCCAAGTTCAACACTTGCCTACTCCACATTGTGGCGTCCCAACGGACGAGGGTTGCAATCAACCCTTCTCAAGTAGTCCAAAGACTCACTTGAATACCACGGTGTTTTGCTTTGCTTTACTATATCCCGTTTGCGAGGAATCTCCACAACTTGGAGCCTCTCGCCCTTACACTTTGATGTTCACAAAGAAGCACGGAGTAAGGGAGGGATAAGCAACGCACACAAGACACAAAATCCGAGTACCAACACGCACACAAGTCACAACAAGAGCTCACAACACAACCCGGCGAGTTCACAACTCAAATAGAGCTCTAGTTGCTATCACAAAGAATCAAATGCGCGGAATCGAAGTCTTGGTGCTTAGGAATGCTTGGTGTGCTCCTCCATGCGCCTAGGGGTCCCTTTTATAGCCCCAAGGCAGCTAGGAGCCATTGAGTGCATTCCAGGAAGGCAATTCTTGCCTTCTGTCGCCTGGCGCACCGGACAGTCCGGTGCACCACCGGGCACTATCCGGTGCGGATCTCTTTCCTTATTTGGCGAAGCCGATCGTTGCAGTCCTGGAGCCGTTGGCGCACCGGACACTGTCCGGTGCACACTGGACAGTCCGGTGCCCCCTTCTGACCGTTGGCTCGGCCACGTGTCTCGCGCGGATCGCGCGGCCGACCGTTGGCTCACCGGACACTCTGGTGAATTATAGCCGTACGCCGTTAATCACTTCTCGAGAGCAGCAAGTCCGCCTGAGCCAGCCTGGCGCACCGGACACTGTCCGGTGCACCACCGGACAGTCCGGTGCACCCAGACAGAGCTGACTTTGGCTGAACAAAGCCATCTTTAATTTCAACTTGATTTTTTCTGTTTCCAGCACTTAGACACAGTACATTAGTCTCTAAAACAATGTACTAAGTCTGAGAAACATACCTTTATACTTGATTTGTACTTTGCCCACCATTTAACACTTAGACACTTGTGTTGGACACTAAATCACCAAAATACTTAGAAATGGCCCAAGGGCACATTTCCCTTTCAATCTCCCCCTTTTTGGTGATTTATGCCAACACAACATAAAGCAAGTAGAACAAGTGCAAAATCAATTCAAATAAGAACTCAAAATTGTTTTGATTCAAATTTGACATATATGGATCATTCTTTACCACCACTTGGTTTGTTTTTGCAAATCAACCTCAAATTCCTATCTCTAAGTCAAACACACTTGTTGAGACATAAAGACAGTTATTTCAAGAGAAATTTATCAAAGAGTTCAAAAACTCCCCCTTTTCCCATACTTAAGCCTTCTCCCCGCAAGAGACCAACTTGACAATAAGATCCAATAAGAGTATTTTGACAAAAAGCTCTATTCTACTATTTTCAAAATTCTCAAGTGGTAGCTGATCCATTTCCTTGCTTTGGCCTTATTTTCTCCCCCTTTGGCATCAAGCACCAAAACGGGATCAATCTTGGCCCTTTAACCCCATTGCCTCACCAAAATCTTCAGCTAAGAGTAAAAAGGCAATAAGAGTATAGAGATGAACTTGGAATAAGTTACTCTTTCATCGGAGTGCAGTGGAAGTCTTGCATAGTCCAAGTCCACCTTTCCCTTTCAATCCACCTTTGAGACTAAATCAAGCAGACTCAAGCACATGGTTAGTCTCACAGGGTCAAGTTGTAGCACATCTCCCCCTAAATGTGTGCATCACTTGCAAAAGGACTTGTGAGGTCCGGGGAGTGTTTGTACAACTTGAGCACCATAAATAAACAACGAAATGCATAAGGAACATATCAACGGCATAAACACATGTATGCTATAAATCAATCCAGGTTCCGCGAATCTAAGACATTTAGCTCACTACGCAGCCTGCAAAAGGTCTTCTCATCTAAAGGCTTGGTAAAGATATCAGCTAGCTGGTTCTCGGAGCTAACATGAAACACTTCGATATCTCCCTTTTGCTGGTGGTCTCTCAAAAAGTGATGTCGGATGTCTATGTGCTTTGTGTGGCTGTGTTCAATAGGATTATCCGCCATGCAGATAGCACTCTCATTATCACATAGGAGTGGGACTTTGCTCAGATTGTAGCCAAAGTCCCTGAGGGTTTGCCTCATCCAAAGTAGTTGCGCGCAACACTGTCCTACGGCAACATACTCGGCCTCAGCGGTGGATAGGGCAACGGAGGTTTGTTTCTTAGAACTCCATGACACCAGGGACCTTCCTAAGAATTGGCATGTCCCCGATGTACTCTTCCTATCGACCTTACATCCAGCATAGTCGGAGTCTGAATATCCAATCAAGTCAAAGGTAGACCCCTTTGGATACTAGATCCCGAAGCAAGGCGTAGCGACTAAATATGTAAGAATTCGCTCCACGGCCACTAAGTGACACTCCCTTGGATCAGATTGAAATCTAGCACACATGCATACACTAAGCATAATATCCGGTCTACTAGCACATAAATAAAGTAAAGACCCTATCATAGACCGGTATGCTTTTTGATCAACGGACTTACCTCCTTTGTTGAGGTCGGTGTGTCCGTCAGTTCCCATTGGAGTCTTTGCGGGCTTGGCGTCCTTCATCCCAAACCGCTTGATCAAGTCTTGCGTGTACTTTGTTTGGGATATGAAGGTCCCATCCTTGAGTTGCTTCACTTGGAACCCAAGGAAATAGCTTAACTCGCCCATCATCGACATCTCAAATTTTTGAGTCATCACCCTGCTAAACTCTTCACAAGACTTTTGGTTAGTAGAACCAAATATTATGTCATCGACATAAATTTGGCACACAAAAAGATCACCATCACAAGTCTTAGTAAAAAGAGTTGGATCGGCTTTCCCAACCTTGAAATCATTAGCAATTAAAAAGTCTCTAAGGCATTCATACCATGCTCTTGGGGCTTGCTTAAGTCCATAGAGCGCCTTAGAGAGCTTACATACGTGGTCGGGGTACCGGTCATCCTCGAAGCCAGGGGGTTGCTCCATGTACACCTCCTCCTTGATTGGCCCATTGAGGAAAGCGCTCTTTACATCCATTTGGAACAACCTGAAAGAATGGTGAGCGGCATATGCTAGCAAAATACGAATGGATTCTAGCCTAGCCACAGGAGCAAAAGTCTCCTCAAAGTCCAAACCTACGACTTGGGCATAACCTTTTGCCACAAGTCATGCCTTGTTCCTTGTCACCACCCCGTGCTCGTCTTGTTTGTTACAGAACACCCACTTGGTTCCCACAACATTTTGCTTGGGACGAGGCACCAGTGTCCAAACTTCATTTCTCTTGAAGTTGTTGAGCTCCTCCTGCATGGCCAACACCCAGTCTGGATCTAGCAAGGCCTCCTCTACCCTGAAAGGCTCAATAGAAGAGACAAAGGAGTAATGCTCACAAAAATTAACTAATCGAGACCGAGTAGTTACTCCCTTGCTAATGTCACCCAAAATCTGGTCGACGGGATGATCCCTTTGAATCATCGCTCAGACTTGAGTTGGAGGTGCTGGTTGTGCTTCTTCCTCCATTACATGATCATCTTGTGCTCCCCCTTGATCATACGCCTCCTCTTGATGAACCTGTTCATCGTCTTGAGTTGGGGGATGCACCATTGTTGAGGAAGAAGGTTGATCTTGCTCATTTTGTTCCTGTGGCCTCACATCTCCAATCGCCATGGTGCGCATTGCGGCCGTTGGAACGTCTTCTTCGTCTACATCATCAAGATCAACAACTTGCTCTCTTGGAGAGCCATTAGTCTCATCAAATACAACGTCGCTAGAGACTTCAACCAAACCTGATGATTTGTTGAAGACCCTATACGCCTTTGTATTTGAGTCATAACCTAACAAAAACCCTTCTACGGCTTTGGGAGCAAATTTTGAATTCCTACCCTTCTTCACTAGAATGTAGCATTTACTCCCAAAAACTCGGAAATACGAAACATTGGGTTTGTTACCGGTTAGTAGCTCATACGACGTCTTCTTGAGGAGGCGATGAAGGTAGATCCGGTTGATGGCGTGGCAAGCCGTGTTCACGGCTTCCGACCAAAAGCGCTCGGGGGTCTTGAACTCTCCAAGCATCGTCCTCGCCATGTCTATAAGCGTCCTGTTCTTCCTCTCTACCACACCATTTTGCTGTGGTGTGTAGGGAGCGGAGAACTCGTGCTTTATTCCTTCCTCCTCAAGATACTCCTCCACTTGAAGGTTCTTGAATTCGGACCCATTGTCGCTCCTTATCTTCTTCACCTTGAGCTCAAACTCGTTTTGAGCTCTCCTTAGGAAGCGCTTGAGGGTCCCTTGGGTTTCAGATTTATCCTGCAAAAAGAATACCCAAGTGAAGCGGGAAAAATCATCGACTATAACAAGACCATACTTACTTCCTCCTATGCTTAGATAGGCGACGGGTCCGAAGAGGTCCATATGAAGTAACTCCAGGGGTCTTGATGTTGTCATCACATTTTTGGCATGATGAGAGCTTCCCACCTGTTTCCCTGCTTGACAAGCTGCACAAGGTCTATCTTTTTCGAAAGTAACATTAGTTAGACCAATCACGTGTTCTCCCTTTAGAAGCTTGTGAAGGTTCTTCATCCCCACATGTGCTAAGCGGCGATGCCTCAGCCAGCCCATGCTAGTCTTAGCAATTAAGCATGCATCTAGACCGGCCTCCTCTTTTGCAAAATCTACTAAATAGAGTTTGCCGTCCAATACACCCTTAAAAGCTAATAAACCATCACTTCTTCTAAAGACAGACACATCTACATTTGTGAATAGACAATTATATCCCATATTACATAATTGACTTATGGATAACAAATTATATCCAAGCGACTCAACTAAGAATACATTAGAAATAGAGTGCTCAATTGAGATTGCAATCTTGCCTAAGCCTTTAACCTTGCCTTGGTTCCCATCACCGAATATGATTGAATCTTGGGGATCCTTGTTCTTGACGTAGGAAGAGAACATCCTCTTTTCCCCCGTCATGTGGTTTGTGCATCCGCTGTCGATAATCCAGCTAGAGCCCCCGGATGCATAAACCTGCAAGGCAAATTTAGGCTTGGGTCTTAGGTACCCAACTCATGTTGGGTCCTACAAGGTTAGTACAAATAGCCTTAGGGACCCAAATCCAAGTTTTATCTCCCTTGCATTTTGCCCCTAATTTTCTAGCAACTATCTTCCTATCCTTTCTACAAATAGCAAAGGAAGCATTTAAAGCATGATAAATTGTAGAAGGTTCACTATTTGTTTTCCTAGGCACATGATTAATAAAATTTCTCCTAGCAAAATTTCTATCATGCATAATAGAAGAACTAGAAGCAACCATGGCATGAGAATCAAAAGCATCATAACTTCTATAAACATTTCTAGAATGTCTCCTATCATGATACATGAAAGCATGGTTCTTTTGAGCACTACTAGCCATAGGGGCCTTCCCTTTCTCCTTGGCAGAGATGGAAGCCTTATGGCTTGTTAAGTTCTTGACTTCCCTCTTGAAGCCAAGACCATCCTTAATTGAGGGGTGTCTACCAATCGTGTAGGCATCCCTTGCAAATTTTAGCTTGTCAAATTCACTCTTGCTAGTCTTAAGTTGGGCATTAAGACTAGCCACTTCATCATTTAATTTAGAAATGCAAATTAGGTGTTCACTACAAGCATCAACATCAACATCTTTGCACCTATTGCAAATCATAACATGTTCTACACAAGAGTTAGATTTACTTGCTACTTCTAGTTTAGCATTTAAATCATCATTAACACTTTTTAAAGTAGAAATGGTTTCATGACAAGTAGATAGTTCACAAGAAAGCATTTCATTTCTTTTAACTTCTAGAGCAAGAGAATTTTGTGCACTAACAAATTTATCATGCTCTTCATATAAAAGGTCCTCTTGTTTTTCTAGCAATCTATTCTTATCATTCAAAGCATCAATTAATTCATTAATCTTATTAATCTTAGTTCTATCTAAGCCCTTGAATAAGCATGAATAGTCTATTTCATCATCATCACTAGACTCATCCTCGCTTGAAGAAGCATAAGTAGTATTGTTTCGAGTACATACCTTCTTCTCCTTTGCCATGAGGCATGTGTGATGCTCGTTGGGGAAGAGGGATGACTTGTTGAAGGCGGTGGCGGCGAGTCCTTCGTTGTCGGAGTCGGACGAGGAGCAATCCGAATCCCACTCCTTTCCAAGATGTGCCTCGCCCTTCGCCTTCTTGTAGTTCTTCTTTTCCCACTTTCCACTCTTCTTTTCCTGGTCACTATCATTATCGGGACAATTAGCTATAAAATGACCAATCTTACCACATTTGAAGCAGGAGCGCTTCCCCTTCGTCTTGTTCTTGTTGGGGTGCTCCTTGCGACCCTTTAGCACCGTTTTGGACCGCTTGATGATAAGGGCCATTTCTTCCTCATTAAGCCCGGCCGCCTCAACTTGCGCCACCTTGCTAGGAAGTGCCTCCTTGCTCCTTGTTGCTTTGAGAGCAACGGTTTGAGGCTCGTGGATCGGGCCATTCAATGCATCATCCATGTATCTCGCCTCCTTGATCATCATCCGCCCGCTTACAAATTTCCCAAGAATTTCTTCGGGCAACATCTTGGTGTACCTAGGATTTTCACGAATATTGTTCACCAGATGTGGATCAAGTATAGTAAAGGACCTTAGCATTAGGCGGACGACGTCGTGGTCCATCCATCGCGTGCTTACATAGCTCCTTATCTTGTTGACGAGAGTCTTGAGCCTGTTGTATGTCTGGGTTGGCTCCTCCCCTCTTATCATCGCGAATCTCCCGAGTTCGCCTTCCACCAACTCCATCTTAGTGAGCATGGTGACGTCATTCCCCTCATGTGAGATATTGAGGGTGTCCCAGATCTGCTTAGCATTGTCCAAGCCGCTCACCTTATGATACTCGTCCCTGCATAATGAGGCTAACAACACAGTAGTAGCTTGTGCATTTTTATGAATCTGTTCATTGATAAACAAAGGACTATCCGAGCTATCAAATTTCATTCTACTCTCTACTATTTCCCTTATACTAGGATGGAGAGAGAACAAGTGACTACGCATTTTGTGACTCCAAAGTCCGTAGTCCTCTCCATCAAAATGAGGAGGTTTACCAAGTGGAATGGAGAGTAAATGAGCATTGGTACTTTAAGGAATATAGGAATAATCAAAAGAGAAGTTTGAATTAACCGTCTTCTTTTTCTCATAGTCGTTGTCATCGTCCTTTTGGGAAGAAGAGGACTCATCGCTATCGTCGTAGTAGACGATCTCCTTGATGCGCCTCGTCTTCTTCTTCTTCCCATCTCTTCGTTTGTGGCCCGAGCCTGAGTCAGTAGGCTTGTCATGTTTAGGCTCGTTGACGAAGGACTCCTTCTCCTTATCATTGATCACAATCCCCTTGCCCTTAGGATCCATCTCTTCAGGCGATTAGTCCCTTTCTTGAAGAGAACGGCTCCGATACCAATTGAGAGCACCTAGAGGGGGGGTGAATAGGTGATCCTGTAAAACTTAAACTTTAATGCCACAAAACTTGGTTAGGAGTTAGCACAATAAAGCCAAGTGGCTAGATAAGAGTCTTTGCAAGACGCGATAACCACAAGAAGATCAATCACAGATAGACACATTGGTTTATCCCGTGGTTCGGCCAAGTTCAACACTTGCCTACTCCACGTTGTGGCGTCCCAACAGACGAGGGTTGCAATCAACCCTTCTCAAGTAGTCCAAAGACTCACTTGAATACCACAGTGTTTTGCTTTGCTTTACTATATCCCGTTTGCGAGGAATCTCCACAACTTGGAGCCTCTCGCCCTTACACTTTGATGTTCACAAAGAAGCACAAAGTAAGGGAGGGATGAGCAACGCACACAAGACACAAAATCCGAGTACCAACATGCACACAAGTCACAACAAGAGCTCTGTGGCGGAACTGCCCGAGATATTCCAACTTAAGTGCCTAAGTCCCGCCTTAGAGGCTAGACCACACTTAAATGGGAATAACCCGTCAATCCCTCGGATCTAGTCCGACACGGCCACTGACAGGATCAAGTACCACAGTCTCACTCGATGGTGAGTCACAGAGCAAATACAATAAAGCATAAAACCATGCATGGAAGAGTATTAAATTATTACATCACCATTGTCACCATCGGAGTTTTCGCAAAAGTAACCATCATTGTTTTGAAGTGCAGCGGAAATAAACTAACGATAAATAAATGGAGAGATGGGGAAGCCTGTCCCATCACTCCTCATGCTCCTCCTCAGCCGAGGCAGGGTCCCACTCGACAGTCCAACCCGGTGGCAGGGTGGATGGCCAAGTCACTCCAGCAACCATGTCCTCCAGAGAACCTGTAAAATTATGCCACAAGCAAGGCTGAGTATACTAATACTCAGCTAGACTTACCCGGTGTGAGGAGTCTATACTCCTCTACCTCTAGACATGCAGCTGTTTGGCTGTGGGGTTCGGTTGCCAAAAGCACTAGCTGAGTTTCTAAATCAAGATTTTAACTTAATCAAAATTAAGTGTGACTCTCTTAAGGCTAAAAGTGTACTATCTATTCATACATAGTAGCAAGCATTTTTAGCAATCAACAGCTTGTATCATCTCAACACAGTTCCACTTGTTACTCAATGTAGCAGCATGGATCAAGCAGTCTCATTAGCTGCGAGAAGCAGACGATTCGAATCGAGTTTTTATCCTTGCAAGGTAAACCTAAACACACGACATGCAGGGGCACTCCGTCCCCACACATATCAACCGTCCCCATCGATTCCCCGTCAGCAGATCAGGGCTCACCGCCTTGGCGTACAATGCCTCACTGACCCCGACTGGCCGTCGTGCAGTGACCGCACTTGTACCCACCATAACCGGAATGGGAGACTACGTCTCAGGTCGCGTGAGGGGATATGTCCACTGCCAGGTTCACTCAGGTACTAGGCTTACCGATTTACCATATTTCTCGGTATGTGTTTAGTACGTTCAAACGCTTGACTCACGGTACCACACCTTAATCCTTACTCAAATTTTTATCCCGTAGACAACCAATCCCCATGGATTGTTGCCCACAATCAACCTCAATATGATAGGAAAGTGGATACAACCAATTCCTGACCTCGCGCGAGTGCTAGAAAAATCACTCGACTTCTACCGAGATCCTAATTAATAAAGCAGCTACTCGACCTAGCATACTAGTATTCATCTCAAAAGGATTACCTGAGATCATGCAACTAGGGTTTCAAACAGTTCCTACACCTAAGTGCACAATCAATCCTACAATCATTAAGTGAAGTAAAATAGCATAAATAACAGGTTATGCATAAAACCGGGGCTTGCCTTCCAAAGCAGTGGCAGGCAGGTCCTCTGGTGCAGGCTCTGGTGCTGGGTCTGGGGCAACCTCCTGGGTAGCTCCTTGCTCCGGCACGAGGACGTACTCTCCGTCAGCAAGATTACAGTCTATCGAAATGCAATGAACATGTATGTCATGATTTGCAAGATTTAAAAACATTAAGCCACAGAAATTAAGTCAAGAATTAACTTAGGGTTCCTTGGCTACGTGGGTCTTCTAGTGGTATACATAGACTTATTACCTTTTAGGTTTAGGTTTTCTTTTAGGATAACATATTGGATTTGTGTTGCCTTTATGGATTTCAGTGGACAATTTATAAGGGTCTTAGGAGGACATTAAATTCCATCATCCATTTCCCTTTCTTAAATTTCCATCTAGGGTTTCTAGTAGGGGTTTGAACTATGACAGTAGTTTAAAAATTTCCAAAAACTTTGTAAAAATTACAGTGGTTTGCCACTGGCTATTTTAGCTTGTTTCAAGAATTTGAGGCTTAAAGTACAAAAGCTAGCCCTTAAACAAAAATAACAATAGTTAGGCAAAATGGGTCACTTTACACTACAAGTCTTTTATTAAAGTGGGTTCTGACCCAAGGGTTATTTTTGTTGGCTTCTAGTAGTGATAAAAAGCTCTTGTACCAAAAATGGCAGAGAGCAACATGATGGTTAATTAAGGATGGATTTTTAAAGTTTGGTGCAAAAGGGGTGCTTAAAACTAACTTGTCATTTGAAAAATATCAAACAACAGATTTCAGATTTTTCTTAAGTTCTTATTATCAAAACATTAGTTATCCTAAGGTTTGGGGAGGTTTCACCTTAGGGTCATTTTTGTAGGGTTTTTCTAAGTTATCCTTATTTTATTAGTTTAAAAGGTAGCTTCCTTATTTTACACTACAACAGGGTATGATATATTTTTCCAGTGAACTACATTGACTAAGTATCTCAACAAAAATAGGGGTGCCCTCTGGTTCATTATTTATATCACTTTTTCTATTTTCCTTAAACTTAAGCATATTATAGAATAAGGGGTTAAAACTAACTTAATGTAATAGACAGAGAGGTTTAACATTTTTAACTAGGTCAGTAGGTAGACAATAACTTCTCTAAATTTTTCCAAGCCTAGTTAAATAGTACAACCATTTTTCTTGCTATTATTAAGCTTTTGGTCAAAACTAAAACTAATTCAGAACCTTATATTTTTCTCTAGTACTTATGGGGTTTTATATTTTTCTTAGACAGGTTATATTATTTAGAGTCTGGCAAAATTTGTTTGACCAAATTTGGATAAACCAAACAGAGGTTATAAGTTTTTAAAGTTTCTGTTTGAATTTAAATCAGGTTTTATTAAAGTTTTTCTGAAAAAGCAGTTTGCGCCGAGGCCCCTAGGTTCAAACCGAATCCAACCTCACAGATCTGCCCTTACGCCACTATTTACTTGAGTCTCTGGCTTTTCACTTAACCCCCTGGGTTTCTCTCCCTCTCACCCGCAGTCCCTCCCTCACTGAAACAGTAACCGCGGGAAAAGAAAGGGTGGCGCGGCTTACCGGCGGCGAGGGAGGCCCGGCGAGGTGGTCAGCGATGCTCAGGAGGTCGCGACGGTCACATCGATGTGCGGGTCGGCGTCAGAGGTGGTCGGAGCTCCCCTGGCCACGGACACAGGCGGCGGGGATCATCGGCGACGCCTGCTCCGGCCAAACCACGACGGTAGAGTTCAATCAATGGGCACGAGGAGCTTCACGGGATGACACAGAGGCCATACGCGCAACGAATCGGGAAATGGTGAAGGGGTTTACCCGGTCCACGTGCGCCGGCGGGTTCTAGAACTCCGGTGAGCGCGATTCGGCTACTCCGGTGACGCGGGCCCTCGGTTCAAGCTTGAGCAAGGCTCACGGCTTCACCAGGAAGCTATCTGGGGGCTTGGATCGAACGGAGGAGGACGGGAGAGGGGTTGGCCACGGCGGTGGCTTTCGGGCGGCACTGGCGGGTCGCGGGGAGGTCGCCGGAGGCAATGGCTGGCTCGGGCGAGTCCGGCGAGGTACGGAGGAGGCAATGGGGAAGGCAACCGAGCACTGGGGGGTTTTATAGGCGCGGACGCGGCCGGGGCGCCGGCTTGGCTCGGGCGCGGCGCGGGGCGCGCGCGGGCGTGCTCTGGCGCGGCAGAACGCGTCGAACACGTGGCGGTTTGTTTCTTCCAGTGTTCAAACGTCGACAGAGGTCGCAAACGTGCGAATCTTTGCAAAGGTTCGGCGCAGACCTCTTCCTGGCACCTAGGGCTGTCACTCGACTGTGAGAAGCCGGGGCAGATATGGCCTAGGGAGGGAGATCTTTGGATGCCAAAACAGGTGTGTCACCCTGGGCACTTCGCGACAAAAGCCATGCCATGGCATGTCAAACGTCCGAGTCTCGGGCTCAACTTTTTCCAGTGGGTGCCCTAGGTAGTATGCCACATTTTTGGTATAGATCACAAGTGGATTTGATGCCATCTTCAAGGTGAACACGGCTGATCCTTAAACTAGGGTTAAATATGGACTTAGAGAGAAATAGAGAGCTCTAGCTCTCTCTCTCCACTTAGTGATTTGATTTGGGGTTTTACCAGGGGCCTTTTTGCAATGATTTCCTCCCCTAATTGCTGGTTACAAGGTTACTTAAGGTTTGGGTAAATGTTACTCATGTTTTGCACACTTGCTCACTCTCTTTTCCCTCTTACCTAGGGTTTTGGGAGATAGGGTCTAGGAGAGGTCTAGGGTTCTTCTCCCTTCTCATCCAAAGTAGTGAGTGTGCAAGGATTAGAGTAATGCTTTTGGTTACTCACAATCCTTGGTTAACCTCTAGCTTTCCAAGGCCCTTATGCTTTTATTCATTAAGTTCTTCCACAGGTGCTCATACCCTTTAATAGCAAGGTGGGCTCTAGCCATGGTAACACCTGGGGTGTTACAGCCCTCCCCCCTTAAAGGAATCTCGTCCCGAGATTTTTAGGTAGAGTCCCTTGGAGGGATGCTTGAAGGTGGGCTAGTGCTATTCTTCCTTATGCTCAAGTTTCACTTATTAACTGCTCTTCGAATGTCATCCTCTTTGCAACTTCAGAAGGAAGCCCTTCTTAAGTCACTTTCACAACTTAGACTATCCTTGTTATCTAGGTTTTTCTTATAATTGACTTCAAAGGGCAGGCGGGGGTGGGGTTTTGGGGTTACATACCGATTTCTTTGGGCAGAAAGTCGGGGAAGCGAGAGCGTAGAAAATCCTCCGTCTCCCATGTGGCTTCTTCTGTTGAATGGTGACTCCATTGAACCTTATACATTTTAATTGACCTTGCCCGAGTTGATCTTTCCTTCTGATCCAATACCTTGACGGGGTACTCTTGGTAGGACAAGTCTGGTTCTATCTCAATGTCCGGCTCTGGTAGCACTTCAGTGGGTAGACGAACACATTTCCGCAGCTGAGATACATGGAACACATTGTGGACTGCTGACATATGGGGTGGCAATTCCAATTGGTAAGCTACGGGTCCACAACTTGCCTTGATCTTATAGGGTCCAATGTAACGAGGGGCCAACTTGCCCTTGATCCCGAATCTCTGGACACCCTTGGTTGGTGATATCTTAAGATAGACATGATCTCCTACCTCAAACTGTAGAGGCTTCCGTCTCTGGTCATGATAACCCTTTTGCCTGGCCTGAGCAGCTTCTAAGTTCTTCCTGATGACTCTGACCTTTTCCTCTGCTTCAATTACCAAATCTGGCCCAAAAATTTCCCTTTCTCCTGCTTGAGACCAATTTAGCGGGGTCCTGCATCTTCTCCCATATAAGGCCTCAAAAGGCGCCATCTTCAGACTAGACTGATAGCTATTATTGTAAGAGAACTCTGCCAAGGAGAGACACTTGTCCCAGTCCTTTCCATAGTGTAGTGCACATGCTCGCAACATATCTTCCAAAATCTGATTTACCCTTTCTGTCTGACCATCTGTTTGAGGGTGATAAGCTGAGCTTCGGATCACGTGGGTTCCAAGTGATTCCTGTAATTGCTCCCAAAATCGTGCCACAAAAGGTGCTCCTCGGTCAGAGACTATAGTCCTTGGTATCCCATGCAGACGAACTATCTGGTCAATGTAGATCTCCGCATACTTCTCCGCCCGGTGGGTGGTGTGCACTGGCAAGAAATGAGCAGTTTTGGTCAATCTGTCCACAATAACCCATATGGAATCATGGTGCCTAGAGGTATTGGGTAATCCTATTATGAAGTCCATGCAAACGTCCTCCCATTTCCAAGATGGTATGGGAAGGGGTTGCAAAGGGCCTGCTGCTTTCAAGTGACTAGCTTTTACCCTCTGACAAGTGTCACATTCTGAGACGTACTTGGCAATTTCCCTCTTCATCCTGGTCCACCAATAAAGAGGTCTGAGATCGTGGTACATCTTGTTGCTACCAGGGTGCATAGAGAACTTGGAAAGGTGAGCTTCATCCAGTATCTTCCTTCTGAGCTCTGGGTTTTTGGGAACCACCAATCGATCTTCAAACCATAAAATTCCCTTGCTGTCCTGACGGAAACACTTGTATTTCTCGGCCTTTTGCTTGATCATATCCTTGATGACCTGAACACCCTTATCCCCAAACTGTGCCTGAGCTATTTGCTCTTGCAACGTGGGCTCCACTGCGATATATCTCAATTCACCGGAAGGAACAACTTCTAGATTCAGCTTGCACAACTCATCACACAGGGTGGTGATTCTTGTATCCATGTTCATGCAATTGCATTGGGCCTTTCTGCTCAAGGCATCTGCCACAACATTGGCCTTGCCAGGATGGTAATGCACCTCCAAATCATAGTCCTTGATTAATTTCAACCATCTTCTCTGCCTCATGTTCAGATCTGCCTGAGTGAAAATGTACTTGAGGCTCTTGTGATCAGTGTAAATGTTACAGTGAGCTCCCATCAAGTAGTGTCTCCATATCTTGAGGGCATGAACTACTGCTGCCAACTCCAGATCATGTGTCGGGTAGTTCTGCTCATGGGGTCTGAGTGCTCGGGAAGCATAAGCAATTACTCTGTTCTCTTGCATCAAAACACATCCCAATCCTGTACCAGAAGCATCACAATAAACTTCAAATGGCTTGGCATTGTCGGGTTGGGCTAGCACTGGAGCTGTTGTCAAATGTTGCCTCAAGGTATGAAAAGCATCTTCACACTTTTGGCTCCACGTGAACTTGGCTCCCTTCTTCAATAGCTCAGTCATTGGCTTGGCAATTCTGGAGAAATCCAGAATAAATCGTCGGTAGTACCCTGCTAATCCCAGAAAACTCCTAATCTGCTTCACTGTAGTTGGAGGTTTCCAGTCCATCACTTCTTGCACTTTCTCAGGGTCAACTGATATCCCATCCTGAGAAATTGTGTGACCCAAGAATTTAATTTCCTTCAGCCAGAATTCACATTTAGACAATTTAGCATAAAGACGGTGATCGCGCAGTCGCTGAAGTACGATGTGTAAATGCTCAGCATGCTCATCTTCGTTCTTGGAATAGACCAGAATGTCATCGATGAAAACGACCACGAACTTGTCTAGCTCTGGCATGAACACTGAGTTCATCAAGTACATGAAATAAGCCGGGGCATTGGTCAGCCCAAAAGACATCACCAAAAACTCATACAGCCCATATCTAGTAGAGAAGGCCGTCTTGGGAATATCACTGGCACGGATCTTGATCTGATGGTAGCCCGAGCGAAGGTCTATCTTGGAGAATACCTTGGCTCCTACCAACTGATCAAAAAGAACATCAATGCGGGGTAACGGGTACTTGTTCTTGATAGTCACCGCATTGAGAGGGCGGTAGTCAACACACATCCTCAAACTCTCATCCTTTTTCTTCACGAATAAGGCTGGACATCCCCATGGTGAAGTGCTTGGACGAATAAACCCCTTGTCCAACAATTCTTGCAATTGTTTCTTCATTTCTGCCAATTCTGCGGGAGGCATCCTATAGGGTCTCTTAGAGATAGGAGTAGTCCCGGGCTGCAATTCAATGGCAAACTCAATATCTCTGTCAGGTGGCATTCCTGGCAATTCCTCCGAAAAAACATCGGGGTAGTCGCAGACTACTGGGATCTGCCTTACTGGGGATTCTGCCATAACAAAGGCACAAGACCGGGTACCACCCTGGTTGGGTAAATACAAAACAGTCTCGCCATAAGCAGGGGAATGAATTTCAATGGCTCTGGCTGCAATATCCAATATTGCCTGATGTTTGGTCAACCAATCAGTTCCCAAGATGATATCCACGTTGTCCAAACCCAAAATGAGGAGGGTGGTTTTAATTATTAGACTACCAAACTTTATGGGCACATTCTTGCTGATTTGATTAGTGGCAATCCTGCCTCCTGGGGTTGAAATGGTAATAGCCCCGTTGGTGTGGTGAAAAGGCAACTGGCACTTGACACTAAATTTGGCACTGACAAAACTATGCGAAGCACCAGAATCAAAAAGAACAATAGCAGGAAAATTTAAAACTGTAAAGATACCAGTCATGACGGGTGCTCCCTCTGGAATGTCAGCCATTGTAGTGAAGTTCAGCTTGCCCTGCCTCACTTGCACTTTCTGCCTCTTCCCTTGGTTCTGATTGACATTCTGCCCCTGCCTCTGCTGATTCTTGGGGCAATTCTTGGCATAATGCCCAGTGCTGCCACAAGTGAAACACCTGTTATCATTGGCCTGGCGGTACTGCTGCTGCTGATTGTTCCTCTGAGCTGGAAACTGGGCGCGGTTGGGTGCCTGCTGCTGCTGCTGCGGTGGCCTGATCACCCATCTCCCTTGCTGCTGCTGAGGTCCCTTGTTCTGCGCGTCAGACACAATCCTGAAGCGCTGTGGCTGAGATGAGGGTCCTGCCATAGGGGTCTTCCTCTTCTTCTCTGCTTGTCGAGCCAAGATGCAGTCCTCCTGGGAGATAGCCATGTTGACCAACTCATTGTAACTGTTGGCCCTGACGGTGTTGAGACGGTCACGGAGCTTAGTGCTGAGCCCCCTCCTGAACCTGTCTCGCTTCTTCTCATCCGTATCTGCATGATATCCAGCATACTGACACAAATCATTGAAGGCCTGGGCATATTGCAACACTGTCCGGCTGCCCTGAGTGAGTGCCAGAAACTCATTGAGTTTCCGGTCCATGATGCCAGCGGGAATATGATGCCCTCTGAAAGCGGCCTTGAACTCCCTCCACTCCACCTCTCTACCATCTGGCTGCATAGCAAGAAAATGGTCCCACCAAGTCCTTGCGGGTCCGCGAAGCTGCTGGGTGGCGAACCTGACCTTGGTGACCTCTGAGCAAGCCCCATGGAGCAGTGGGAATTTGGATTCCACCACCCTCAACCACACATCTGCATCGAGTGGGTCCTCTGCCCTGGTAAACAGTGGTGGCTGAGTACTAAGGAACTCCTGGTAGGTAGCAGCGACGGGGTGACGCTGATGGTCTCCACCATAATGCTGAGGTGGTGGCTGACGCTGAGCTAGCTATCTCAGGATCTCATTCTGCTGGGCCATGAGCTCCTGCAGAGTGGGAGGCGGTGGCGGCGGGGGAACGTGCTCATTTTGACCACGGCGCACTCTCCCAGCCATCTGAAAAAAAATCACATGGTTGCTCAATAACACATCTCCAAGCTTAAGGTTCGAACATGGTAGGGGAGTTAAAGCAATTTGATAGATTCCAAATAAACAAACGAAAACATAATCCTTCCGTCCAAATTTAAACTACCATTAATCATTCCTGAACCTCCAAAAGAGTTTTAACACTGGTTACATCAAGGATCAAAAGACTCAACTCTACCTAGCCTAGTACCCTAAGGGTGCAAAAGCTAAGCTAGCGGCGAGGAGTCCAACTATCATCAACTTCTAGTATTAGCCTGACATCTAGTGAGCGAACGAGGCAACGCTGGACTCGGGGGAAGGTGGTCTCCCTGAGCCAGCGGTGTCTACACTGGAGGCAGGCTCATCTCCTCCCTCGATGTCAACGTCCTCGTCAGCCTCCTCATCATGGATCTCTTGGTGATGCATGTCCAGGTGCGCATTAGCCTCTGCTAACTGCTGCTGGGTGTTGAGGAGCTGATCCTCGAGAACCTCGATGGTATTCTCCCTGGTGCCCACTAGCTCCTCCAACTCATGAATCTCGTCAGTCAGCTGCTCCACTTGTAAATCTTTCTCCACCAGCTCCTGGGATAAATCCACCACGAGCTCCTCCCTGTTGTCCAGGGTGATCTTGGTGGCCTCCAGCAATGCCATCAGGTGAGACATGGCCTCCCCACGCATCACTTGCAGATGATACAAAGCGTTCATGCATCGTACCGACAAGTGAGCGGTGTGGCCTGGGTAGAGAGCCCAGATGTCCTTGGCATGCTCCACCCGATCCCTCCACATCGGGTCGTCCTCCTTTTCCGCGGGGAACAACCCCATGGGGTGGGTAGCCAGCTCCAAGGGATGGAATCCGCAGAAGGTAGTCAGTCCATGCAGAGCGATTGCCTCGATTGTGTCTTCCGCTCGGTACCCGAAAGACTCAGAGTCCAAGGAGCGCCAACCTGGCTGCAGGGGATGAGGCTCCAAAGTCATCCTCACCCTACAGCGAGGCACCCGGTGCTTCTCGAACTACTGCACCGCGTACTGAGGGGGTGTCAAGTATCCGGCCCCCTGAAGTACCTCCCACAAGATGCGGGGAAAACCCTCTCGTGCAAGTCCGTCAGTGTGGGTCAGTGCATTTCCGTCATCGGAGGATCCGTGGGAAGTCATCTGTGCACGGTTAAGCGTAAGTAAAAGAAAAAGAATTACAAAAAGAACAAGGAAAATAAAACTCAGCCTGTCTCTAGTTAAAGAAAAAGGCACTGGGGACCTAATTGGTTGTTATCTTGTTTTTAAGTCCTTTTACTCAGTTATCCATTTGCTTAATTAAGAATGCATGCATGCTCGTCCTGAACGACCTCTCAAGAAGATAAAAGGAATAGGGAAGAACTCCCATCCTGTAAAAAGTGGCCTATAGGGCCTAGTCACTTAGCCTCCTAGTTACCCTTCTATCATCCTAAGGCTTCACGTCCTAGGTCTAACCTGCTCGTCCTATGATCTATCCAACATTGTTTCTATCAAATTTTACTTTAGAAAAGGGATGGCATTTATGTTTTATTGATTCCTCTGTGGTGGTACAAGCTCCGATACCAGCTGTGGCGGAACTGCCCGAGATATTCCAACTTAAGTGCCTAAGTCCCGCCTTAGAGGCTAGACCACACTTAAATGGGAATAACCCGTCAATCCCTCGGATCTAGTCCGACACGGCCACTGACAGGATCAAGTACCACAGTCTCACTCGATGGTGAGTCACAGAGCAAATACAATAAAGCATAAAACCATGCATGGAAGAGTATTAAATTATTACATCACCATTGTCACCATCGGAGTTTTCGCAAAAGTAACCATCATTGTTTTGAAGTGCAGCGGAAATAAACTAACGATAAATAAATGGAGAGATGGGGAAGCCTGTCCCATCACTCCTCATGCTCCTCCTCAGCCGAGGCAGGGTCCCACTCGACAGTCCAACCCGGTGGCAGGGTGGATGGCCAAGTCACTCCAGCAACCATGTCCTCCAGAGAACCTGTAAAATTATGCCACAAGCAAGGCTGAGTATACTAATACTCAGCTAGACTTACCCGGTGTGAGGAGTCTATACTCCTCTACCTCTAGACATGCAGTTGTTTGGCTGTGGGGTTCGGTTGCCAAAAGCACTAGCTGAGTTTCTAAATCAAGATTTTAACTTAATCAAAATTAAATGTGACTCTCTTAAGGCTAAAAGTGTACTATCTATTCATACATAGTAGCAAGCATTTTTAGCAATCAACAGCTTGTATCATCTCAACACAGTTCCACTTGTTACTCAATGTAGCAGCATGGATCAAGCAGTCTCATTAGCTGCGAGAAGCAGACGATTCGAATCGAGTTTTTATCCTTGCAAGGTAAACCTAAACACATGACATGCAGGGGCACTCCGTCCCCACACATATCAACCGTCCCCATCGATTCCCCGTCAGCAGATCAGGGCTCACCGCCTTGGCGTACAATGCCTCACTGACCCCGACTGGCCGTCGTGCAGTGACCGCACTTGTACCCACCATAACCGGAATGGGAGACTACGTCTCAGGTCGCGTGAGGGGATATGTCCACTGCCAGGTTCACTCAGGTACTAGGCTTACCGATTTACCATATTTCTCGGTATGTGTTTAGTACGTTCAAACGCTTGACTCACGGTACCACACCTTAATCCTTACTCAAATTTTTATCCCGTAGACAACCAATCCCCATGGATTGTTGCCCACAATCAACCTCAATATGATAGGAAAGTGGATACAACCAATTCCTGACCTCGCGCGAGTGCTAGAAAAATCACTCGACTTCTACCGAGATCCTAATTAATAAAGCAGCTACTCGACCTAGCATACTAGTATTCATCTCAAAAGGATTACCTGAGATCATGCAACTAGGGTTTCAAACAGTTCCTACACCTAAGTGCACAATCAATCCTACAATCATTAAGTGAAGTAAAATAGCATAAATAACAGGTTATGCATAAAACCGGGGCTTGCCTTCCAAAGCAGTGGCAGGCAGGTCCTCTGGTGCAGGCTCTGGTGCTGGGTCTGGGGCAACCTCCTGGGTAGCTCCTTGCTCCGGCACGAGGACGTACTCTCCGTCAGCAAGATTACAGTCTATCGAAATGCAATGAACATGTATGTCATGATTTGCAAGATTTAAAAACATTAAGCCACAGAAATTAAGTCAAGAATTAACTTAGGGTTCCTTGGCTACGTGGGTCTTCTAGTGGTATACATAGACTTATTACCTTTTAGGTTTAGGTTTTCTTTTAGGATAACATATTGGATTTGTATTGCCTTTATGGATTTCAGTGGACAATTTATAAGGGTCTTAGGAGGACATTAAATTCCATCATCCATTTCCCTTTCTTAAATTTCCATCTAGGGTTTCTAGTAGGGGTTTGAACTATGACAGTAGTTTAAAAATTTCCAAAAACTTTGTAAAAATTACAGTGGTTTGCCACTGGCTATTTTAGCTTGTTTCAAGAATTTGAGGCTTAAAGTACAAAAGCTAGCCCTTAAACAAAAATAACAATAGTTAGGCAAAATGGGTCACTTTACACTACAAGTCTTTTATTAAAGTGGGTTCTGACCCAAGGGTTATTTTTGTTGGCTTCTAGTAGTGATAAAAAGCTCTTGTACCAAAAATGGCAGAGAGCAACATGATGGTTAATTAAGGATGGATTTTTAAAGTTTGGTGCAAAAGGGGTGCTTAAAACTAACTTGTCATTTGAAAAATATCAAACAACAGATTTCAGATTTTTCTTAAGTTCTTATTATCAAAACATTAGTTATCCTAAGGTTTGGGGAGGTTTCACCTTAGGGTCATTTTTGTAGGGTTTTTCTAAGTTATCCTTATTTTATTAGTTTAAAAGGTAGCTTCCTTATTTTACACTACAACAGGGTATGATATATTTTTCCAGTGAACTACATTGACTAAGTATCTCAACAAAAATAGGGGTGCCCTCTGGTTCATTATTTATATCACTTTTTCTATTTTCCTTAAACTTAAGCATATTATAGAATAAGGGGTTAAAACTAACTTAATGTAATGGACAGAGAGGTTTAACATTTTTAACTAGGTCAGTAGGTAGACAATAACTTCTCTAAATTTTTCCAAGCCTAGTTAAATAGTACAACCATTTTTCTTGCTATTATTAAGCTTTTGGTCAAAACTAAAACTAATTCAGAACCTTATATTTTTCTCTAGTACTTATGGGGTTTTATATTTTTCTTAGACAGGTTATATTATTTAGAGTCTGGCAAAATTTGTTTGACCAAATTTGGATAAACCAAACAGAGGTTATAAGTTTTTAAAGTTTCTGTTTGAATTTAAATCAGGTTTTATTAAAGTTTTTCTGAAAAAGCAGTTTGCGCCGAGGCCCCTAGGTTCAAACCGAATCCAACCTCACAGATCTGCCCTTACGCCACTATTTACTTGAGTCTCTGGCTTTTCACTTAACCCCCTGGGTTTCTCTCCCTCTCACCCGCAGTCCCTCCCTCACTGAAACAGTAACCGCGGGAAAAGAAAGGGTGGCGCGGCTTACCGGCGGCGAGGGAGGCCCGGCGAGGTGGTCAGCGATGCTCAGGAGGTCGCGACGGTCACGTCGATGTGCGGGTCGGCGTCAGAGGTGGTCGGAGCTCCCCTGGCCACGGACACAGGCGGCGGGGATCGTCGGCGACGCCTGCTCCGGCCAAACCACGGCGGTAGAGTTCAATCAATGGGCACGAGGAGCTTCACGGGATGACACAGAGGCCATACGCGCAACGAATCGGGAAATGGTGAAGGGGTTTACCCGGTCCACGTGCGCCGGCGGGTTCTAGAACTCCGGTGAGCGCGATTCGGCTACTCCGGTGACGCGGGCCCTCGGTTCAAGCTTGAGCAAGGCTCACGGCTTCACCAGGAAGCTATCTGGGGGCTTGGATCGAACGGAGGAGGACGGGAGAGGGGTTGGCCACGGCGGTGGCTTTCGGGCGGCACTGGCGGGTCGCGGGGAGGTCGCCGGAGGCAATGGCTGGCTCGGGCGAGTCCGGCGAGGTACGGAGGAGGCAATGGGGAAGGCAACCGAGCACTGGGGGGGGGGGGTTTATAGGCGCGGACGCGGCCGGGGCGCCGGCTTGGCTCGGGCGCGGCGCGGGGCGCGCGCGGGCGTGCTCTGGCGCGGCAGAACGCGTCGAACACGTGGCGGTTTGTTTCTTCCAGTGTTCAAACGTCGACAGAGGTCGCAAACGTGCGAATCTTTGCAAAGGTTCGGCGCAGACCTCTTCCTGGCACCTAGGGCTGTCACTCGACTGTGAGAAGCCGGGGCAGATATGGCCTAGGGAGGGAGATCTTTGGATGCCAAAACAGGTGTGTCACCCTGGGCACTTCGCGACAAAAGCCATGCCATGGCATGTCAAACGTCCGAGTCTCGGGCTCAACTTTTTCCAGTGGGTGCCCTAGGTAGTATGCCACATTTTTGGTATAGATCACAAGTGGATTTGATGCCATCTTCAAGGTGAACACGGCTGATCCTTAAACTAGGGTTAAATATGGACTTAGAGAGAAATAGAGAGCTCTAGCTCTCTCTCCACTTAGTGATTTGATTTGGGGTTTTACCAGGGGCCTTTTTGCAATGATTTCCTCCCCTAATTGCTGGTTACAAGGTTATTTAAGGTTTGGGTAAATGTTACTCATGTTTTGCACACTTGCTCACTCTCTTTTCCCTCTTACCTAGGGTTTTGGGAGATAGGGTCTAGGAGAGGTCTAGGGTTCTTCTCCCTTCTCATCCAAAGTAGTGAGTGTGCAAGGATTAGAGTAATGCTTTTGGTTACTCACAATCCTTGGTTAACCTCTAGCTTTCCAAGGCCCTTATGCTTTTATTCATTAAGTTCTTCCACAGGTGCTCATACCCTTTAATAGCAAGGTGGGCTCTAGCCATGGTAACACCTGGGGTGTTACAAGCTCACAACACAACCCGGCAAGTTCGCAACTCAAATAGAGCTCTAGTTGCTATCACAAAGAATCAAATGCGCGGAATCGAAGTCTTGGTGCTTTGGAATGCTTGGTGTGCTCCTCCATGCGCCTAGGGGGTCCCTTTTATAGCCCCAAGGCAGCTAGGAGCCGTTGAGTGCATTCCAGGAAGGCAATTCTTGCCTTCTGTCGCCTGGCGCACCGGACAGTCCGATGCACCACCGGACACTGTCCGGTGCGGATCTCTTTCCTTATTTGGCGAAGCCGACCGTTGCAGTCCTGGAGCCGTTGGCGCACCGGACACTGCCCGGTGCACACCGGACAGTCCGGTGCCCCTTCTGACCGTTGGCTCGGCCACGTGTCTCGCGCGGATCGCATGGCCGACCGTTGGCCCGGCCGACCGTTGGCTCACTGGACAGTCCGGTGCACACCGGACAGTCCGGTGAATTATAGCCATACGCCGTTAATCACTTCCCAAGAGCAGCAAGTTCGCCTGATCCAGCCTGGCGCACCGGACACTGTCCGGTGCACCCAGATAGAGTTGACTTTGGCTGAACAAAGCCATCTTTAATTTCAACTTGATTTTTCCTGTTTCCAGCACTTAGACACAGTACATTAGTCTCTAAAACAATGTACTAAGTCTGAGAAACATACCTTTATACTTGATTTGTACTTTGCCCACCATTTAACACTTAGACACTTGTGTTGGACACTAAATCACCAAAATACTTAGAAATGGCCCAAGGGCACATTTCCCTTTCAGCATGCCGCAACATGATTGTATGCGAGACAAGGTAATATAAGTGTGCTTTGATGAGTTTAGTTGTCGAGCATGTTTAAACTAGTTCTATGTTTGCAGAATGTGGTATATCGACGGTGCGTAGGATAAGTTTAGTGTTTAAGCAATTATCGATAAGTCTGTCAATGTTAATTGTGTTCGGTTGTCCGTATGATGTAGCCGATGTTATGCGCTAATGGTTAGTATAATCTATGTTTGTGATCAGTAAATGTCATAGTCGAATATTGATCAGTTAGATTAGTAGTCGCAAATAAATGTTTATCTCTATCTTGGTTATCATTGCCCAAACTAATTAGAAGTGATCATCATCGTTGGTCCATGTTGACACCTTTTTCGGGCGCCAATCACTCAACACAAACCGTGGCGGTGCTCTCTGCATAGGGGCGGACTGTCCGCGACCTGGCGTAGGGCTAGGGTTTCCTGCCTGACGGCTGGACGGTCCGCGTGTACGCAGGGGCGGCGGAAGTCGCTGGCGGCGCCTGGATCTCGCTCCCAGGAGGGACCCCGTCGGGGAGGAGAGATCCTAGGAGATGTCTAAGCTCGGCAGGCCGACCTAGACTCCTCTAATCGATGTAGAGTCGAAGAGAAGCGAAGAATTTGGGGATTGGAAGACTAACCTAGAACTACTCCTAAGAATAAAAAATGTAAATTGTATTGATTGAGGGTTCGATTGATTGATTAAATCGGTCGTATTCCTCTGCTTTTATAGAGGAGGGAGGCTGGACCCGTTACCAACAAAATTCCGAGCTAATCCCGAGATTCTCGCCAACAAACATAGCAAGAAACTTGGAACCCTAATCTGTTCTGCGCTTGCGTGGACCGTCCGGCCCACAGGCGCGGACCGTCCAGACCACGGACCGTCCGGCCTTAGGGCTGGACCGTCCGGTGCTCTTTTTAGTGCTCAACATATGCCCCCTACCTTTTGGTGGAGCTGAGCAAACCAAAAGCAACTAACTCGATGTGATTACATTGGTTCTCTTAGGCATCTTGCCACATACTAGGATGGTACTGTTTGAGGAAACGCCCATTCAAAGCCTTGGGTTAATCCTTGCCTTGTAATGTTTGTAGTAAATAGGCGTTACCAGACATTACCTATTTTACTTTATAAGGACCCTCCTAGCTTGGTGTTGGGGACTTGCTCTCAAATGCTATAAATTGAGAACAAGGCAACACCAAAACAAGTTATTCGTTAATGCCCTTCGTCCTTTGAAGCATTATTTCCCCAAGGATATAATGATCTTCGGACGAAGGTCATGAAGGACATACCTTCATCATCTCAACATTCACATATGTATAAATATTAACAACGAATGGAGCATGTAAAGCATAAGAAACAATGTGAACAATAACATTATTATATATATTTATTAGTATATAATTGTAAGTTAATATAAAGACAATATTGAACAACATTTGGTACCTTCGGCTTGATAGAAAACAAAGGTACGAGCGTGACGCAAAAGCAAATGCCAAGTCCGCGTGAACAGTATGGGGGCACTGTTCATCTATTTATAGGCACGGGACGCAGCCCATGTGAAATTACATCCATGCCCTTTACATTTGCTAATGACCCTAAGGTAATCCATCGAGGTCTAAATAGCCTTTTCCTCTTTAAGTCGGTTCCCTTTCCTGCTGTCATGCCGAAGCTCCCTTGCGCGTAGCTTCGGCGCTGCATCAACCTTCGTATTGTTCGTGCTTCTCATACTGTGGTTCTGATCCGAGTCCGAAGGCATGTATTACACTCCGGAAACATTGTTAAATCATGTTTTTGAGGACCTTCGGAAGACGAAGGCCCCCAACACTTGGCGACCATTTCCCAAACTTCCGGTCTTTATTCCTTAGAGGCAGGATGGTCTTCCACACCAGGTCCCTACTTGAAATGACTTTGCTTTGTCCTTCTTGTTGTAGGCCCTGGCTACCATGATCTTGTCCTTTTCTATTGCTCCCAAAGCTATCACTCTCTTGTCGGTCACCTCATCAATGTTACCCATCATTGAATTATAATAATCAATGACGGTTAGATCATTTTGTCTAGCGAACCTGACAGCATTCAAACTTATTTCCACAGGCAACACTGCTTCCTGCCCATAGACAAGCTCAAAAGGAGATACTTTAGTAGCACTATGTTTAGATATTCTATGAGCCCATAAAGCTTGAGACAAAATCTTATGCCAATGCTTAGGATTATCAGATATCTTTTTTTATCAAGTTAATCAATGTCCTATTACTAGACTCGGCCTGTCCATTAGCCTGAGCATAATATGGAGATGAATTAAGCAACTTAATTCTATATAATTCAGCAAATTCACGTACCTCCTTTGACATAAAAGAAGTTCCTTGGTCTATAGTCAAGGTCTGGGGAATGCCGAATCTATGAATAATATGCTCAGTTATGAACTCAATTACCTTCTTGTGTGTCATGTTTTTCAGAGCAACGACTTTAGTCCATTTGGTAAAGTAGTCAGTGGCAACTAACACGAACTGATGCCCCTTTGATGATGAAGGATTAATTTCTCCTATAAAGTCTAATCCCTATCCTGTGAAAGGCCAAGACTTGATGATAGGATGTAATTCGGCTGCAGGGACCAACTGTAGGTCGCCGAATTTTTGACACACTTGGCATCCTTTGTAGTACTTGAAACAATTAGTTATCATGTTAGGCCAATAAAAACCAGACCTTCGCAACAACCACTTCATCTTTGGAGCTGATTGATGGGTACCACAAATTCCTTCATGTACTTCGGCCATGGCTAATATAGCATCATCTGGGCCCAAGCACTTAAGCAGGACGTCGTTGACTGTTCGGCGGTAGAGGTCATCACTCATCAAAACATACTTGGAAGCTATACGCCGAATGTTCTTATCTGTCCTGATATTGGGATTTCATAAATAATTAGTTATGGGTGTCCTCCAATCACTTGCATCGGCTTCATTATCAGCCGAATCAATTAGCAGAACTTTCCTGGTAACCCCGGACAGTCTGGAGTCTTTACTCGGACGATCCGCGACCTGGGGAATTAGCCCTGCACCGGTTATCAGATTTTCAGTGTTGTAAAATCTCCCTCGCTTTATCCGATAACCTGATGCATCTTGTGCCAAATTGTTAGCTCTATGATTCTCAACTCTAGCGATATGCCGAATACTGAATTCGTCAAAAGAATGAATTATGCCCCAACATTTTTCAAGGTAACTATTTAGAGTACCATCAAAACATTGATATTCTTCTAACACCTGTTGGATGACCAACTAAGAATCACCAAATGCCTTCATATGTTTTACTCCCATACAATTTAAAAGTTCCAAGCCGAACAAAAGGGCCTCATATTCGGCTTGATTGTTAGTGCAATATGTTTTCAATCGGCTAGAGAAGTCGAAGGAGACATTACTTGGTGAAACAAGTACGATGCCAATTCCTTGCCCTTCATTGCAAACTGATCCATCAAAATATAAAGTCCAAGGAGTAATAGTGAGGTATGACATGTCTAGTTTATGAGTATCATTAATCCGATGTTCTACAATAAAATCCGCTACGACCTGGCCTCTCATAGATTTCAATGGTTCATAGGCCAAGTCATATTCTATGAGTGCATAAGCCCACTTACCAAATCTACCACTCATAATTAGGTTATGCAACATGTATTTGATCACATCGGCTTGACCAGAAACAGTGCAATGACTAGACAGTAAATAACATCTACACTTGGTGCATGCATAAAACAAGCATAAGCATAACTTCTCAATAAAAGTGTACCTCGTTTCAGCATCCACCAACCTCCGACTTCTATATGTCACCGCATGCTCCTTTCCTTCAGTTTCTTGTGTCAGAACAGCCCCGATGACCTTATCTTCAGCTGCAATGTATAATCGGAATGGTACTCATGTTTGTGGTGCTTTTAATACGGGAGCCGAAGACAAGTATCTTTTAATGAGATCAAATGCTTCCTGCTGCTCTCCCCCCAAGCGAATTTGACATCATTCTTAAGCCGAAGGATAGGGGTAAAGGCATCAATCTTCCTGGCTAGGTTAGAAATAAACCTTCGTAAATAATTCACCTTGCCAAGAAACTTCTGCACTTCGACCTTACAGGTCGGAGGTCCCACATTCCGAATAGACTTGATTCGGTCAGGGTCTATCTCTATACCATGTTCATGGATGACAAATCCTAAAAACTTACCAGCCGACACTCCAAAAGCACATTTACGTGGGTTCATTTTCAAACCATACCGATGCATCTTATCAAAGGCTTTGCGCAAATCAGCTAAATGAGAACTAAACTCAGCCGATTTTACTACAATATCATCAATGTAGACTTCCACAGTGTTTCCCAACAGCTCGTGAAAAATCAAATTCATAGCCCTCTGATAAGTAGCACCGGCATTTTTCAGACCAAATGTCATGGCAACCCACTCAAATAAACCAATGAAGCCTGGACATATAAAGGCTGTTTTAGACGCATCTTCTTCGGCCATGAAAATCTGATTATATCCGGCATTACCATCAAGAAAGCTAATAATTCTATTTCCTGATGCATTATTGATTAATGTGTCAGCTATGGGCATGGGATACTCATATGTAGGAGTTGCTCTATTTAAATTGCGAAAATCAATGCATACTCTAAGCTTACCTGACTCCTTCTTCTCCACCAGCACAATATTGGAGACCCACTCTGCGTATCTGCAAGGTCTAATAAAATTAGCTTCTAGCAGCGGGTGGATTTCGTCCTTGATTCGTGGGAGAAGATCTGGATGAAATGTTCTAGCTCTCTGCTTGAAAGGTCTGTAACCGGACTTAATGGGCAGCCGATGCTCTACAATCTCTCGGCTTAATCCCGGCATCTCAGTGTAATTCCAAGCAAAGCAATCCAAATATTCCTTCAATAGACCGATCATTTCATTTCTAGGATCGGCCTCCAGGGTCTTGTTTACAAAAGTCGGCCTTGGAGTTTTACCATCTCCTATGTTGATCTCCTCCAAAGGATCGGCCGATGTAACCCCTGTCCTAGTTTATCGGGATCTCTGAATTCCTCTATCATGTCTCCCATAGAGGAATCAGATGATCTTTGTGTGATGGCGGACTCCCTGCTCTCTGGGGCCGGATCATCCGTAATACTGACTTTACGTTGTGGTAGATGTTTGGTCTTAAAGACCGAACTATTTTGTGAAAGATCGGACCATCCGACCTTAGAAGCCGAACTGTCCGCAACCAAGGACTCATGAATTTTGTGTGTATTCATCATTTAAACTTTATTTAGGATTTAGCCAATTCTCCATCGGCTCTAGCATTACAGGAATGAAACCCTTCTTATCTATACTTATGAACTGGTAATCAGAAAAATCTACTCCTGTGAGACATGTAGCAGCCTCATAAGTCTAGAGTACACGGGCATCAGCCATAGCGATACAGGCCGATACATCAACATGTACTTGTTCTACATCATCGCCTACCCATTGTATTAACATTTGATGTAATGTAGAAGGTATACATTGGTTGGCATGAATCCAATCTCCGCCTAGGATTAGACTATAATTTCCTTCTACATCAGCAATGAAGGATGCAGCAGCAAGGGTCTTAGTCTCGATGGTTAATTCAACGAACGTGACTCCCCTGGCTTTGATCGAACTATCAGTTCCAACACCGCCGAGGGTAATGTTGGTCTTGACAAGTTCGTCATCTTGTTTACCTAATTTTCTGTACAATGAATAAGGCATTAGATTTACAGCCGCCCCTCCATCTACCAACATTTTAGCAATCGGTATCCCATCAATGTGACCGTGCACGAAGAGCGGCTTTAAATGATTTACCGATTCCTTTGGTTTAGTAAAGGCGACATCTTTAGGACCAAAATCAAACTGGGCAACAACAGGTTAGCGTCACCGACAATAGTACAATCGACGGAAAATGTAATAACATTTACATCCATACCTAGGCGTTCTAGAGAAGCTTCGTAGTCGACCAGGTCTTCTCCCAGTAGGTCGTCCTCCTCCATTGATGTCGGTATGTCGTCGGAGGCGTCCAGGTATGGTGCGTATGGTCCGGACTCAAGGGTCGGACGGTCCGTGCCTTGTGTAGATGGTCCGTCCTTTTTAGCCGGGTTGTCTGCCATACCTGCAGGGTGCTGCACAAGTGTTGTTTTATTTTCTATTTTTGTGGTCGATTGCTTTTCCTCAACGGCCTTTGGTCTCCATTTCTTTTGCGGTGGCGGGTACTGTGGATGTGTGTCATTGAATATCTTTTCGGCCTCCTTTTCCTGATTCTCTTTTGCTCTTAGGCGCTGTAATTTTTGCTTTTGGGACCGTGTCAATCCCGCTGGGCACCATCGAGACATGGAGTATTTTGGATCGGCTATTTTGAAGGTAGCTGTATCTTTTGTTTTGTTTGTGTTGGCCGATTCACCAAAAATCATCGGCCCTTCACTTTCTTTTTGTATGACGACTCCGTTGTACCTATTTTGATGATGTCCTTTTTGTCGTTCTTTCCGTTGCTGCAGGCATATGCCCCCCTGCCGGATTGGTCGGTCTTTGAGGCCGAGTAGTCCGGCAATCTTGTTGGGCCTGTGTCTGGTGACCGGATTGAGCGGCGCTCAATCGGTCTTGTACTGGTGGTGTTAACCTGTCGAATACAGATGTTTGGGGTGCCCCCCAAGCGGGGTACTGTGGCATCCCAAGTGGATATGGTGGCATGCCCCACATTTGATTTGGGACATATGGTGGAGGTATGTATGCGTATGGATATGGCATAGGTGGATATGGGGGTGGAGGTGCCCATGTAGGTAAGTTAGGTCTTAATTGGACAATATGACCTTCCATTTTTTTCCAGATGGTGAGGTAGCTGGTCACTGGGCCGACCTTCTTTTTCACATATTTGGACAATAATTGATCGAAAGTCTGGCCGGATTTGACCAGCTGACCAGCTATTTTAAATGTATTTGTTTTCCACGTACCTATCTCTGGTCGTCGTGGTTTGAAGGTACGCGGTCGTTGCGGGTCTTGAGTATGATCGGACCGTCGCTGGAATTCTCCGGACTGTCCGGCGTGGTCCCGGACCGTCTGTGCCTGTGCATCGGATCGTCCGAGATGCGTAGCACGGGCTCCTGCTCCTGCCCCTTGGTCTGCGCTTGCCCCCAGCGCCGGAGGTCGTGATGGTCACCTTAAGAGTCTCCCCTCCATCGGGAGTCTTCTCGACCACCACTTTCCTGCAAGAAATTTTATGATTCCCATCGGCCTCTCTTGCGTTGCCGATGATTATCTCTTTGTCTTTGCCCTTATCAGCTATGTTTGGCCGAACCAGGATCCTCTTGTCCTCAAAATCGATCATGTTCATCGGAAAGGGCTCCATGTCCACCTGCATTTCCTGAAATTTCAATCGTTCTTCGTTAATGGCCGATTGAATCTGTCGACGGAATACATTACAATCATTAGTGGCATGAGAAAATGAGTTATGCCACTTGCAGTATGCACGACGTTTCGGCTCGTCGGCGGATGGAATAGTGTGATTTATTTTAATGTTGCCATACAAATATTTTATCACATTTACCAACATTAAATGTAAACTTAACCTCCTCTTGCCGCTTCTTTTGAATCGGCTGTAAGGAGGAACAAGCCGAAGATTTGGTCTGCTTTGGCCAAACCATTTCAGCAGCATATACTTCTGTTGATTCGTCGTCCGAGCTACTTTGGTCGCATTCTACTATATGGACATTGTGACGAATGGTTTTGGCAGTCTCTTTGCTTCGACTTTCACAGGCCAAGGCTCTCTGGTGTAATTGTGCTAGCGTGAAAAATTGGATGCCTTCTAATCTTTCTTTTAAATAATATCGCAGTCCATTAAAGGCTAATCCTGCTAGCTGTTTTTCTGCTAAGTGTATTTGGAAGCATCAGTTTCTTGTATCCTGGAACCTCCGGATGTATTCATTAACCGATTTGTCCTTCCCCTGTCGCAGGGCCACTAGGTCTACTAGATCTAATTTTTCCTTGGTTACCCGAAAATTTTGCGAATTCGGGTATCCTGGTTCCTTGGGGGTATGGGTGGTGATCAAATCGGCTGTCATAAGGTTTCCGATATGATTGCCCCCCAGGCACCATGCTTACTCCGAGCTTATATCGGAACGCCCCGGCTATTTCCTCCCTCACTATATCGATGGCAGCCGGTGCGAGACCACTGGCTCTCTGGTCAAACATAGGTGGGTTGGCTGGATATTAGCATGTTGTTTTCCCCCCATTGGTTTGAGTTATGTGGTGCATTGCCATTTACCCTATATGGCACATAGGATTGATCGTTCCTTTCCGGCCTTCTAGGCGGGGCCGGAAAGCTTTCCTGGGCTCGAGGTTTTGTATTGATGGGCTCATGCATTGCATAGTGTGATGGGAAGTGTTGCTAGGATGGGTGAGGATTCAGGTAACAATCCTCCTAAAAAAAGTCATGCACTGTCCGTGATTATATGCGGACCGTCCGTCGTGGTATGCGGACCGTTCGACTGGGTAGTTTAGATTCTGTGCCATATGTTGTGGCTCAGGTGCATGTCTGGGTAACTCATTAAAAATGGGTTCGGCCGTTGCGGGCCCGGACGGTCCACGCTCACGTGCGGTCGGTCCGAACATGTGCATATCAGCTCGTTTACTGCCGATTTGCGGTTGCTCAGGGTATGTGTCCATCGGCATCCCATAAAGGGGTTGTGACTGGTCATGACAACCTATAGCCGATGTATTACATGTGTTTCCCCCTAATTCAACCTCGTGCGAAGGAAAATTTGCAATGGTAGATTTATCAAATGCACGTACTAGTCTCCTATAATCATTTTGCATACCCCCTATGATATTTTGCATTTGTTCTCGCTGTTCATCTACATAATTCTTAAGAGATTGTAGCTCGTTTGTGTTACTTACATTGGGGATATCTGGTGTGGGTCGGAGCGAAGCCAGATCCGTCGCCCGTTGTCGGACGACTTTATTGTTCCTATCCACCTTGAAGTTAACCAGGAACTTTGCCTTTGCCTCTTGAATCAGCTGCTCCTTGTACTCCTCGAACTGGAGCTGTTCGTCAGCCGACAAGGTTTCCCAAGTCGGCTCTATAATGTTGTTGGGGGAGACTTCAGAACTATCCCTTGATTCCTTGAACCGGCCATTGAGGGTCGATTTGATGGGTCTAGATGTGTTGTCCCCAGTGGCGTCGCCAAAAGTATGTTGACACCTTTTTCTGGCGCCAATACTACACCAAAAACATACACTTCCTACGGTTTTTTAACTTCCTACAGCTTTTATAACAAACCGTAGGAAATAAATAACTTCCGAGAGGCAACTGGTAGCTCTAGGAAATAAACATAACTTCCTACGGTATTTTATAAAAGCTGTAGGATGTTAGCTTTCACATGCTGACTCGTGCGTGTGGTCAAACGAGCCGCTAACTTCCTACGACCTGCTCTAGGAAGTAAGCTTCTCCTACTAACTTCCTACGGCCTACTCTAGGAAGTAAGATTCTCCTGCTAACTTCCTACGACATACTCTAGAAAGTAAGCTTCTCCTGTTAACTTCCTACGGCCTATTCTAGAAAGTTAGCTTTCAATTGCTGACCCACGGGTACGGTCAAACGAGCCGCTAACTTCCTACTGCCGCCTCTAGGAAGTTAGCTGCCCATGCTAACTTCCTACGGCCTCCTCTAGGAAGTTAGCTTTCAGCTTTTGACCAGTCAAACGAGCCGCTAACTTCTTACGGCCTACGCTAAGAAGTTAATTAACTTCCTAGAGTACATGTACAAACTCTAGAAAGTTAAGTAACTTCCTACGACATTACTCTTGGAAATTATATTTTTTTATCTTAACCTGCGAATCTACCTTATCTTCCCCTCACTATCCTTTCTCCCTCCCGTTCGTTGCAGCCGCCGCCCGCCGCGCCCCACAGCCATAAGCTTGCAAGTTGCAACGTCCCCAATCTCCGGAAGAGTGAGGCAAAAGCCAGAGAAATATCGCCATGGCTATCCTCGTCGTTGCCTCTCCACTCAAAACCCTACACCCTAGCCCCGCGGACCACAGCCGCTGTCGCCTCTTCCCTCCTCCACCGGCCTTCCGCTACCGGTGCCACGATGGCGTCGCCTCCGGTGCTCTGCTCAGTACAGTGAGGCGGCGGCGCAGCCCACGTCGACAACGATGGTGCGTCCAGCGGACATACCCTGGAGCAAGGAGCTCTGCAACTCGGTGCAGCTTATTAGGACTGTAGGCACCGAGGTCGAGCTACGTTGCGAGGGGTCGCCTCGCCATATGGAAGTCAGCCATCGAGACTACATTGTATTCCTGATTGGTGCTACGCAATACTAATTCTTCCTCCATTTCTAGCATCGCCTATTTTTGTTCCTATTACAGAGGCCGGTAGTGGGTTCGACTTTCTGTCACTTGTCGGTTACTCGTGGAGTCGTGGTAGGGCTGCTAGCTTTGTGAGTGTGGGGGCATGCGTGGATTTTGAGAGGTCAGCAAAGGCATTCGATAATATGTTGGCTAGAGAATTTTGTGCAATTGGTGGACTGTAGCAACAAGAAAGTTGACTGTTGAGACCAGACAGTGTAGCTGTGCCAAATTGTTTTTGTTGCTTATACAGTGCGTTAAGAAAATACCAATGAAGTTGTGTAAAAAGTCTTTACTACGATTGAGTTACACCCTTATTAGTTAAATAGGGACTTTATTTTGGAGCAATGAATATTGATCAGCACATTCCCTTAGTCTATTGCTACCTGCAATTTTTTTCTTACAACCTGAGAAACGGCATGTTTACTACAAGGTATCATCTTCACTTGTTTGCATTACACGCCCATTTTCATTATCCCTCTTTTCTCTTTTCTGTGATAATAATGGAATTAATGGCACTCTTTCGCAGCTTGCAGTTCAACAATTGAATTTCATCGAGTCCCAGCCAGTTTGATTATATGAACCAGAGGCAAGCTAGGATGCCCTAGGTGTGGATCTCTGTTAGGCTGTGAAGCCTTTTTTATCATAAAGTTACTGCCTTCTCCATTCTTGTTTGCCTATATTTTTGTGAGATATAATTATCTGTGACTTGTGATGACTTGTTCCACTTTTTTTAAAAATTAGTAGAGTTGTCTGGACTGCTTTCAATTATTTTGGAACATCCCTAGCCTTTTTAGATTCGCTAACCTCTTGACTGCTTATGTTTGATTTGTATTTGATATGTGCTTTTAGTTATCTATTAACTAGCAGTAGACTCCTAATTCCATGCTTGGTTAATTACTTTGAACTTAGACTAGCTAAATATAGCTTATGCAAGTTCTTAGACTGGCACATATCACTTGCATCCACTGCCTGTAGCCCTGTACATGCAAAAAATCATGTTAGTAGTATGTAATGGCCCTAGCTACAACTGCAAATAGTACAAGAGAGAGCAGTAGAGAAAACAAATGCGGTGAGAATGAGAATCAAGGTAAGTTGGCTTGCAAGCTTCTGGGCAAGTGTTTCCTGTATCCACAACTCTGCAAAAGTTTTGGCTAGGATAGGAATCAATGGGAGAGCTAATTCTTCCATTGACTTGCCAGTTCGGTGGTACTCCCAACAGAAACTAAATTGCAAGGTAATGAATTTAACTTTATATATTCTGTTTTGTGGTACTCCCAACATAAACTAAAATTGCAAAGTAATTGCAAGTGTTCTTTGCTAATCCTCTTAACTGGTGGGATAACAGGACAAATAAGGTTAGACTGGGATTGTTCAAAGTTATAACCACTTGTCATTTACATGGTAACAGTTTACCTCGCATCTGAATAAATTAAACCTTCCTTTTGAGTGCATTCTAATTAGAAAACATAAAAAAACAGAGAACACATGAGAACTCAAGAACTAAATAAAAAAAGTTCAAATATTTACTGAGGGAGAGGGATATATGGTCAGTAGAGTGGGTGAATATTGAGACGGAAATAATAAACAGCTAAATAAGTTATGAAAGGTGTTATTGTTTTTCTAGTGATTTAATACATAAGTTCTGCACTTCTTACTTCAAATTTGAGACTAGTGTACTTTCTGTGTACTTGTCCTTAACCACTACTCATTAACTACGAATGCTAAGAAATGGGGCCTAGTAATTAGGAACCGTGGCCAATTAGCTAGATATAGATGCAATATTGTTGTTACGAAAGTCATGCATATACAACTATATATGGATTATGCTGCCTAGCTAGCTACTCTGCGTTGAAAGATAGTAGGAACACTACTATATTTAAATGAGTGAGATTCTACTCTGTATTTTCTATGTGTGCTTTGTTGAGTTTGTGATCCAAATTCTGAATAAGGTGGACCATGTTGGCGAGCGGATCGTTCCCTACTCGGTTTAGGGTTCCACCTCTATATATATTTGTAAGCCGCAGGATATAATTATATCAATTGTAAATCTTCCGCCATCTGTAAACATCCGAAAAATAATGAGATTGTTGATGGCCGACGCCCGTGGTTTTTTTCTTTCACATTGGAGGGGTTTTCCACGTTAAATATTTGTGTCTTTTTATCATGAGCCATATGACGTTTAATCTGAGTAACATGTTACTTGCATGATTTTTTCTGATGATTGATACTTATATGACTGACTATTCACCCTTTAAAATTATTGCAGTTTACCAGGATACATCTTTGTGTAATTGTTTGTGACATGTTAGTCTTTTGTTTAACCTATGTTCATCCATAGGGTTCTGCTAAAAACCTTTCAATGCAGTAGTCTTGAGGTTGAGGATATATCCATTGTGATAAGTGTACTTTATTTCTGCAGGATTTTTTGATTTCTCTTGTGGGATTTTGGTGGTGTCGATGGTAAGATTTAGGCAATGATTGAAACTGTGATGGAGAATGATCAATAACTTGACAATCATTCAATGATATATTCTTTTTTTATTTTCACCACTGTGTGGTCCTTTTCCTGATAGTTAACGTTGCATATTCAGGAGCTGCTAATAATAGTGTTTTGGCAGTAGTTTGTTCAATAGTATAGAGCATATTTATGACTAAATACTTATAACTAACATTCTAACGGGCGTACATTTGTACAGCTGGAGAGTGAATTCGAGGAACGATGGGCCAATGGAGAAATACCTGGATGGGGAAATAAAGGCGCAGAAAAAGGTCTGAAATAGATCTTGATTACTACAGCACAGTTGAAGAACTTGTTGAGCTTGGCCCAGAAAAATTAAAACAGGTTTGATCTTAAAACATTATGCTGTTACCAAGCATTATTTTCTTGTCACTTATCATTGACTGTACATTGGTTTCTTGTCTGATGAGTTCTGTTGATGCATTTACATCTTTTTAGGCTTTATCTGCTCAAGGTTTGAAGAGTGGTGGTACTGTTCAATAGCGTGCGGGTCAGCTTTTCTTGCTGAAGGTGATATTAAAGATGCCAATGCTACTGTAGATTTATTTATTTTTGCTATCTTTTTACCATGTCTTTTGAACTTACTAGTACTGGATGAGATGTGTCTTGTTGTGACTATGTATGAGATATTGTCTCTCATTAGTACTGGATGAGATGTGTCTTATTATGACTATGGATGAGACTTTTGTGATGTAATTGATGAGACTATGGATTTAAATATTGTTATGTGATTGTGTGTGAAATGTTTTATGTGAAAATATGTTGTGTTATATAGTTGTTGATATATTTGTTATGTTGTGGAATATAGTGTAAAATAAAAATAAATAGTATTTATAATGCTGGTCAAATTAACTTCCTAGAGGCCAACTGGGCCGTAGGAAGTTAGCCAGCTAACTTCCTACGGGCTACAGTCAGCCGTAGGAAGTTAGTCGTAGGAAGTTAGCCGTAGGAAGTTAGCCGTAGGAAGTCAGCCGTAGGAAGTTAGTCGTAGGAAGTTAGTCGCAATCACTCAACACGAACCGTGGTGGTGCTCTCTGCACAGGGGCGGACGGTCCATGGCCAGGGGCCGGATGGTCCGCGGCCTGGCGCAGGGCTAGGGTTTCCTACCTGACGGCCGGACGGTCCGTGCCCTGGGGCCGGACGGTCCGCGCGTACGCAGGGGCAGCGGAAGTCACTGGCAGCGCCTGGATCTCGCTCCCGAGAGGGACCCCGTCGGGGAGGAGAGATCCTAGGAGATGTCTAGGCTCGGCAGGTCGACCTAGACTCCTCTAATCGACGTAGAGTCGAAGAGAAGCGAAGAATTTGGGGATTAGAAGACTAACCTAGAACTAGACTAGAACTACTCCTAAGAATAAATGTAAATTGTATTGATTGAGGGTTCGATTGATTGATTAAATCGGTCGTATTCCTCTGCTTTTATAGAGGAGGGGGGCTGGACCCGTTACCAACAAAATCCCAAGCTAATCCCGAGATTCTCGCCAACAAACATAGCAAGAAACTCGGAACCCTAATCTATTCTGCGCTTGTGCGGACCGTCTGGCCTCAGGGCCGGACCGTCCGGTGCTCTTTTTAGTGCTCAACAGTCCGCTTCAGTTGAAATCTAAAAACTACTCAATGGACCCTATTCTTAGTATTTTAATTCTTTACGATTTAAGTGGTTTACAAAGTGATTAACATACTTCTATCCTTATTCTAAATTGATGGTACCCGAGAATAGTGAGTCAAGGTTGGGCGAGTCGTTTGATATTGGACGCTACCTAAGGCTGATATAGGACTTGTGCTTAGCTTATTATCGATTGTTGTTTGAATTGGATCCAGTTAAGTTAGAATAGCGTGGATGTGGTGCTTAGTGATATGTCGACTTCTGTCGTTTACTTATAAGTGTTGTAATCCACCTCACCACTAATTATAGAAGTTAATTAGAAGTTAAATCAAAATACTTGTTAGGACTATAGGTACAATTTCTTGTATATAATTAGCCTAGTAAAGAAAAATGTGTTTTCTGTAGAAATGTTCTGTATAAAAGGTGTAGTTAACCTATATATCTAGCTTGTCCTAAAATTTCATGAGCTTAGGATTGATAGTTTAGATGTTATGCTTCTCTCGAGTGCAATACCTGAATCTGTCCAAATTTTGTACAGATTTCGAAGGTTGCATTGTTTGCTTAAGATAAGTGTAACACCTCAAATCCATCAGTTAATAGTGATTTAGTTTTAGCTGTTAAACCCATTATATTTTTTTAAAAAAATAAAGTTTGAAGTTTAATTGTTTGATGCATTTATTTTTGAAGCATGACTTTTGTTTATTAATTTATTTCAAAGGTTTATTTTTTGCAGTCAGTCTATTTTTGCGTGGCCCAATTTATTCAAATAAATAGTGTTGGCCCTAAAATTATTTGTTTTAAAAAATTGGTATTTTATTTATGTAAGTATTATTTCTAGATTTATTATAGTTTTCTGAATATTTAAATATATTCATATTTATATATTCATATAGTTAATAATATAAAAAATGAAAACTAGCCGGACTCGGCCCAGCCGAGGGCCCATCAGGGTGGCCAACCGCGTGCCCCTCCCCTCTCACGCTGCCAGGTGGACCCGCCCGGTCCCCTCCCTCCCTCACCAGCACAGACGCGCGCGCGCTCGCGCTCAGCGTAGCGCCATCGTCGGCCCGACGCATGGGCATCTGCGCTCGCCCTGCCTCCCCACCATCCCAGCCGCTCGCCTCCCCCGTGCTGGAAATGGCCATCTCTTCTCCTCTCCCCATTCACTCCGAGCTGAAATCGTTGTCGCCGTAATGGCCGTTAATGGCGCCGCCGTCTCCTCCCCTCCCCAGCCCTCTCTCTCCCTCTCCCTTCTCTCTATAAATATGGACACCGAGCCCATGGATCCAGTCCCTGCCTCTCCAAGCTCGCCCACACTTTTCCTCTCTCTCCTCGTCGTTGTACGCCACAAGCCGGTCTTCCCTACCATTGGAGCGCCCTGTCCGTCGTGGAGCTCACCGCCTACTAGTGTCGTGGTCGTCGTCGTTTGCCGGAGTGCACCCAAGGACTCCCTTTGACCCCGACCGACCACCGCTGCTCTCCCCTCTGCTCGCTGTTTTCCATGTACAAGAACCATCTATAAGAACCAGAGAAGAACTAAGGTAGAAGATGAGTGTTTTGCATTTTAGTCCCTGACTTTGTGTAGATCTTGTTCAGATATTTTTGTAGTTCAGAAAACATTAAAAAGAGATCCCTGTTTCTTTCTTGCTACTCCCTGATGTATACGTTTAATTGTGAACTAGCCCCTGCAACAATATTTCGATATGTGCATTGTATATTTTGAATATAAATAAGTTATGTTACGATTTATTAACTTCGTAACCTAGTACTAGAAACCGTTTGCGATTAGCTTCTTATTTTAGCGCATGAAATAATATTATGTTAGTAGTTGTTTAAGTATAGTTTTACTGATATAAGAAATTGAAAGGGACACTAAACCACACCTTCTTAGTCGGATTAAGATTTAGATTTTTGCTAGTCATGATACATGTGTTCATACACATATTGCTTATTCACTAAGAAATAGTAGAACCTCTATTTATGTTGAAATAATATAGCCATGATCATGTTTACTATAGTCCAAATTAGTAGTTTACATTAGTTCTTAAAATATTAAGGGTATGCGATTTATAAATAACATTGTAACGATAGGTATAGTTTCCATTTAGAAAGAAAGAATAAAACTAAAATGTGACCCGTGTTTTTACGGTAGGAACAATTATTTAGTAATTAAACTAGTTCTTTAGAATTTGGTTTATTGTTGTATCTATGTTATTTTAAATGAATTTATGTATCATGTGTTTTCATAATTTATTTTCCATATAGTTTTCACTAGTGAATTCTCCGAACAAAATTAGTATATTATGTCATAGCAATGAGATGGATGTCGATGTGAGTAGACTTATATTATAGTTAAAAATCAGGTTCTATTTCAGACGATTTTCTTTTATAAGTATGATTTGTATTGTGTATGCTTATTGTGTAATGGTGTATGTTTATGTAATGGTGTGTGTTTATTTATTGGTGTATATTTTCTTTTTGTATCTACGGTGTGCAAATCTATATTAGAAGCTGATTTCGTGGTAGAGGACCCAAATATGTTTGAGGAAGACTCGCAAGACACTTTTGAGCAAGGCAAGTGGATTATCCCTCTGCATTTCCGTTTGTACCTAAATAATGCATATAACAATGTTTACTTTTGGATACTTGCATAAATTTGATGGGATTTGCCTAAATAGGATTATCTAGAAATACCAACCTTATTCCTTGTTTAACCTGGGATTAAAGCTATGTTTAGTAATTATGCTATTGCACAACTTTATCATTATGCTATCACTCTTGGAAGATATTATTGTTCTGAAAATGAAATGTATATTGTTGTTTTAATCCGATGATTAAACAAGATCATGTTGTATTAAACGGGACATGGAGTGACCACCCAGGAAAACAGTGGAACCATGAGTGTTATCATGGCTCTGGCTTTGGTAAATAGCTTTATAGACTTAGTACTTAGCAACCCTACCTGAAAGATAGGCAAGATGGGGCGGCAGTGGTTTGGTGGTAGCTCATGTTAACATGGGGTGGTAGTCTTGACTAAGTTACCTCGCCCAGAGGGTCACCAATACTGAAAGTCACCTAGAGGGGGGTGAATAGGCGAAACCTAAAATTTATCAACTTTAAACACACACTAAGGTCGGGGGTTAGCGTTAGAATTAAATTCAAGTCCAAAAGAATATCTCTCTTGCTAGGAGTTGCTCAAGGATTGTAGATGACGTATGGGAGCCAACACAAATTTACACTACCAAGAAAACGTTAGAGAGGGGAAAACAAATCAAACAAGAATCAAGGCGAGTGAACACGATGATTTGTTTTACCGAGGTTCGACTCCAAAGAACCTAGTCCCCGTTGAGGAGGTCACAAAGACCGGGTCTATTTCAACCTTTTCCCTCTCTCAAACAGTCACTTAGACCGAGTGAGACTTCTTCCTTAATCTCACGGGTCACTAAGACCCCGCAATGACCACCACACACTTGGTGTCTCTTGCTTAGCTTACAAAGCACTTGAGAATAAGAATGAAAAAAGAAAAAGGCCAAACCAAGCAACAAGAGCAACAAAAGAACACAAGTGATCCTCTCACAAGCCCTAATGCACTAGAGTTGATTTTGGGGCTTTGAGTGAATTGATTGCTTTGATTGTGTCTTAGAGTGTTGGACTTTGCTCTTGCTATGAATGAGAACTCAAAAATGCTTGGATGAGAGTGAATGAGGTGGTTGGGGGGTATTTATAGCCCTCCAACCACTTCTAGCCGTTGGCTGACTTCTGCTGTCGATGGGCACACCGGACAGGCACTGTGCACTGTCCGGTGCACGCCACGTCAGCGTTTCCGTTAGGGTTCTGAGCAGTTGACCGTTGGAGTCGGCAGTTGTCTTGCTGCACCAGACAGTCCGGTGCCACACCGGACAGTCCGGTGCCCACTGACTTCTGCGCTCTGACTTCTGCCGCGGCACTGTAGCGCACTGTAACACTTTGCAGAGTCGACCGTTGGCGCAGGGAGTCGTTGCTCCGCTAGCTCACCGAACAGTCCGGTGGCACACCGGACAGTCCGGTGAATTATAGCGGAGCGCGCCTCCATTTTCCCGAGAGTGGCTGGTTTACATTTGTACGGCCCTGGTGCACCAGACACTGTCCAGTGGCACACCGGACAGTCCGGTGCGCCATTTTCTAGCACACTCAAGTTCTTTGCTCCATTTTTTATTGTGACCCTAACTTGATTTCTTTCTTGGTTTGTGTTGAACCTTATGCACCTGTAATAGATTATATCTAGACAAACTAGTTAGTCCATGTGTTTGTGTTGATTATCAACCACCAAAATTAATTATAGGAAATGGTTAACCCGATTTCCCTTCAAATACGGACGTGGAAACCTTAGCGGGTGGCTTTGTACTAAGGATATGTTGTGAAAGCCTCGTAGTGGATCCCTAGTCATTCACCTCAGCAATGTTTAAGGGTCTGTACAACCCAGGCTAGAGAGTATACATGGCTTTTGGGTAAAGTTGTACCACCTTTGCAGAGTGTAAAACTGATATGTCAGCCGTGCTCACGGTTAAGAGCAACCTGGACCCTCACATGATAATTAAACTTAATGATGGAGAATTAATTGTGATCCGATTATTTTTAAATGGTTTGTTTAAGTGGTTTCACTTAAGTATTTTTGATATAATCATATGCTTATGGTTAAATGGGAATTTTGGGATACACTTACAATTAGTAAGATAGGCGTTGTCAATAAAATATTGACCAAACTAAAATGCTTACCGCTTAACCATAGCCTACCTTGTTAACCTTGCATAACTCCTCCCACTTGTTGAGCCCCTATAATAAGTGAGCTCACCCCTTGCTAAATTTTTTATCAGAAGCTGATGAGGAAGATTGTGACAATGGTGACGACGGGTACTGAGTCTAGCGATGCGCCAGTCATCTTCCTGTGGAAGATGCCCATGTTATATCCGTTGTACTTTGATGATGATACTATCTGAGGCTTTTAAAGTCTAGATGATGTAATAAAGTTACTATACTCTCTTTTACGCCTTTATTGCATTATCTTTTTATATACTTGTAAAGCCCAAAATTTGTGTAAGGGAAAACTAATAAAATAAATAAATAGAAATATTTATAAGTGGGTGTTTTGGGATTATGAAACCTTTGGTGATTATATATTATAAAGTATTTCCTCATAAAATAAAATAAGTAATAAATATTGAAGCTTTGGAATAAACTTCTAAAGGACTACACATTCGAAATTCTTTCATATAATGAATATTAGTGTTGCATATCGAAAACATTACCTAAAAAGGTAATAAAAAAATAAACTTAATACATGAACCTTGCGTTCATGTTGTAATATATTTCTTTTTGTGTGCAAATTAGAACTTTGTTTGAATTTAAATCTAATTGAAATTTGAAATAGGAAAAGAAAAGAGAAGAAAAAAAGAACACTCACCTACGCCATGGACCAAATCCCCTCAGCCGGCCCAACTACCCCATACGCGGCCTAGCCTGGAAAAGGATCTGGTGCCGACAGGTGGGACCACCCGATCAGCCACTCACCTGCACGCGATGGCCGCGGGGTGTGTCGCGCTCACGCATCCTAGGCACCGCCAGGTGGGCCCATTCGTTAGTCCGTGTCTTCTTCCCCGACCAGCGTGAATTCAAGCAGGACGGAGCAACAAACTCGCGGGATTTGTGGGATTTTGGGTTGGAATTTCCCGTTTTTCCCGGTCACGAGCTTGCTCTACGGCTATAAATCTCGAAGCTCTCGTACCTCCCCTAGCCGGTATCGCCACCATGGAACCGAGGGCACTGAGAAAGAGAAGGGGGAGAATGAGGTATGCCACGTGGACATCATGTCTGTGTCTCCCCACCGCGCTGTGTACGGTCTGGGCGAGAAGCCGTGGCACACCGGTGATGAACATGCCCTCACCGGGGAGTTCGGTGGCGAGGCCGCATGGAATTGCTTGTCGGAATCATCGAGCCACTGTCAAGCCGCATCTCGTCATGGTCAGGCACCTGCACGACTCCAAATTACCGATAAGGTACCTCATGATTGTTCGCCTAGGTCTCAACATGATGTAGCAATAGGCCTCGAGGGGAATAGTGCACCCTGGTAGATGGGACTGGGCCGTGGATCCGGGGTCGACGGTGGGGATTTGATGAGGGTCGTCGCGCCTGTGTAGATGGGACTATACCATTGATCACATGATGAACGGTCCTGGTCGGATGGAGCCGTGGTCGCGGGATCTGAAAAGAACGGCTATGATCAAATCTTTGGATACCGGTTCGAGCAGGCAGATCTGGCACGTTAAACAGTGGGTGGATGGTCCAGAATCGATATGTGGTATTAAATCCATGCCACCGATCGTTGATCGAACGGCTGCCACTCCATACCTCTTCGTGGGAAGCCTGATCTAATCCAGGCCGTAAACTTGTGATCCAACGACCGAAGGCAACAGATACCCCTTTGTGGTGGTGCATTTGCAAAAGAACCCTAGAAATAGGAAAAATAACCCACCATCCTCGGTTGTGAGGGAATCCTCACATTTATATCCTAAGAAATTATAGAACCACCCCTGGCTTCTTCACAAATTAGATTGGAGCTCGGTTTAATATAAATCAATGGCAGAAAATGATTTTAATATAAAAATAAATCCAGAAACTTATTTAATTCATAGAAAATATATTTTAACTCTTTTTAATCTGTTCTAGTTGCATTAATTTTGTTTCAATATTGTTTATCATCTAGTAACTCTATTTAGTCATGAAACCTAGATCAAAATTTTCCCTTTGATTTATTCTATACTAGGTATTTAAACTTCAGAAAATCGTAACTTGAGACCGTAACTCTAATTTGATCCGTTCGAATCGCGTTAGATTCATAATAATGTCATTTATACAGTATGACACTAACATTTATCACTCCCCATATTATTAGAAATTTGTCTAGCCTATGTTTAATAGATTAACTCCTCTAATCGAAATTAACCTATCCATAATTATAATTTGATTAAAAATATGATCTCTAGTTAAGTTATAATTAAGATTAAGGTTGAGTTAATTATTTATAGAATAGTCTCATATGATATACACTAACCAATTTATAATACAATTTAATTTTAAACCACATAGATCTACCATAAATCCTAATTCTTTAATCGTAACTCTGATGTTAGTAGTTCTCGATCCCACGATCTCGTAGCTTCGCGTAGATCATTATTATTCAGTTTGTACTTATGTTTGATGTGATGTTAATTTTGCCTATACACTGTTTGTTTGTATTGCTACGACTAGCGCGAGGTTACGAGTCACCTAAAGAGCAAGTTGGTACCTGGAATCTCAAGTCCCAGGCAAGTTGTGCCCTTGATCACTTCTTTTTACCCAATCATGTTCTTATTAATCATAATGATCTGCATAGGATAATTTTGATGGGACCCAATAGGTTACCCTAGTTAATCATGTCTCACACTCCCCACAGGTCAAGAACAGGTACCACGGGACGAGGCGCGTGGAGGATGATGTGACGAGTTCGTGAGAGGTCTAGGCCGTCGTCTCCCAGTCAACTTTAGGGTTGCTAGATCGCCGTCTCCTTATGATATAATTATTTATTTATTTTGTATAGAACTCCTACTATGTAGTAAAGATGTGACATTCGTTTCTGTACCACTATTCATCATATGTGTGAGACTTGGTTCCAGCACACCTGATGATTATGTTCGCGTCTGGGCCTTGGTGCCCCCAAAACCCGAGTGTGACAATACTACACTTGTGACGTCAACTTATGTGTGGAAAATGGATCTTAGCACACATATGGTATGCATTCGGTTTTGCCCCTAAAACCATGTGTGACAATAAGCTTTGAATATATTCCTGTTAATTATAAAGGAGTTGTAGTACTCTTGCTAAACTTTCTAAGAAGTCTAGAACCTCATTTATTTGATATATATATATAACTCTACTTACGACTGTTTTACGTTGCACATTGAAATCTGTCCCAAACTTGAATAACATTGCATCTTGGTGATGTTTGAGCTAGATAACTCCCAAATCATCTTAAGATGATCATAATAAAGTTGTATATAACTTCCTTATCTTGATTGTGTTAAATTTCATGACTCTTAGTCACTTATTCTCAAATGTTGTATATCAAGAACAAGGCAACACAATTGTTAGTCATTACAGACCTTCGTCTTCCAAAGCATTATCTCCTCATGGGTATAATGCTTATCAGATGAAGGTAAAGAAGGACATACCTTCATCATTTAATATGCAAATGGGAATGCGAAAGGATAAATATGATAATTGTATCTCATTAGTTTATTTATTCTTGCATTCCATAAAACATATATGAATATCAACAATGTTTGTATTACATTGATACCTTCGGCTTGCTCGAAGGTGTGGATGCGAGAAAGTGAATACAATCCAGCGTGTACATTACGATGTTACTATTCATCTATTTATAGGTCCGGAACGCAGCCGAGGTAAAAGTACATTTATATCCTCAACATTTACACATGATCAAAATACAAGTTATTAAGGACTAAGTAGTATTTTCCTCTTTCGGTCATCATCATCATCATTCTTCATCTTCGTTGTGAGCCGAAGCTGTCCATCTGGTGATAGCTTCGGCGTTTACTATTATCATCTTTGGATCTGTCTTCATTTTATGTGCCTTCGTCATAAGGAAGAGGCTTGTATCCTGAAGACGAAGCTTCTTGTAATAGCTTATGTTGAAAATAAATGGTTAATTATGTTTTTGAGGACCTTCGGAAGGAGAAGGCCCCCAACAGTAACCCCTCGCAGTATTGATTTGTTTCTTTGTAACAAATTTAGACTGCGACGTGAACGAGGGCCTTTAGCCGAAGGTCCAAAAAACACCTTCTCTTCGCTAGAATAGCGAATCACACTGACTTGCAGGACCCACCAACCTGTGGGGCTCTGAGCATATAAATAGAAACCTATGTCATGAGTATTTTTCATGCTATTTTAGCTGCTTGCATTGTGCTTGTCGTTTTAACCTTCCCTGCTACGTCGAGTTTAATTAAATTTTGAGCTTCGGCATTCTAGCAACCATCGTCCAAATGGCTGATGAGAAGAAGATCGTTGATCCAGAGCTGGCCGGGTTTTACGAAGCCATGAAAAAACCAACATGGAGAAGATCGCCAATGAGATGTTAGCTGGGATTTCTGAAAACTCTAGCGATAGTGAAAGCTTCGATGTGGAAAGTGAAAATGAAGATGTCGAAGATCGGCCATGGAGACCAAGTCATGTTGTCTTCGAAAAATCAACTATTAAACAAGGGTGGATCGATGTAATGAGGGGGAGGTATTTTCGTGATGTCTCAATCGTGAGGGCCGGAGGGGAGAATAATGTTCCTCTTCCCGAGGCTGACGAAGTGGTGGTTTACAGAAGTTTCATGAAAGTCAAGCTTCGGTTCCCCCTAGACAAATTGTTGGTCGAGGTTTTGAAAACCTTTATCTTCATCAACTTACTCTCGAAGCCATCATTAAAGTGGGGATCTTTATATGGGCCATGAGGAGCCAAGGACTGGAACCAGATGCAAGATGCTTTTGCAACATCCATGAGTTGTCTTATGAGACTGTTGGGGGCCTTCGTCCTCCGAAGGTCCTCAAAAACATGATTTGACAATGTTTTCCAAGTGAATTATGTGAACAGGTATCTTCGGACTCAGAATTATGAACATGAAGTACGGTCAGGACGAAGCCTGAACCAGACGAAGGGGGATTAAAATGGAGGACGGGCTGATTACCAAGTTCCACGAAGGATGGTGCACAGCCGAAGCTGTGCGCAGGGAAGCTTCGGCGCGATGGCAGAGAAAGGGAACCGACTTAAAGACGAAAAGACTATTTGGGCCTTGACAGATTTCCATAAGTCATTGGCAAATGTAATGGTCATGAATGTAATTTTACGTGGGCTGCGTCCCACGTCTATAAATAGATGAACAGTACTCCCGTACTATTCACGCTGACTTGGCATTTACTTTTGCGTCACGCTTATACTTTTTACCTTCTCTCAGGACCGAAGGTACATTTGTAATTTGGAATCATTTCTATTTTTCCATGTTAATAAAATAGAAATGATTCTATGATGTTGTTTATATTATATCTCATGCTTTATATAAATCCTTCGTCATTACTTGATATAGTTACGAAGGTATGTCTTTTATGACCTTCGTCCAAAACTCATTATTTCCCGATGGGGCATAATGTTTCGAAGGACGAAGGACTTTAACACTTAACACTTTTTATGTTGCCTTGTTCTTAACTCTTAGCATTTGAGAACAAGTCCCCAACATTGGCGCCCACCGTGGGTGAACTCACTTCCACTTCGAGTTTTTTGAACACCTTCGGAAGCTATAGACCTTCGCTATGGCGCCGAAGAAAGCTTTGGCGACTGGGGCTGCAGCACTGCAACCGCTGGACCCCAACCAGGAGACCGTCTCTCTCCGGGAGGCCCGAAGCCAGAAGAGGAAGGCCGTCAGCCCGACGCTTCAGGAGGATGAACTAGACCAAGAGATCAGGGATATGGAGATGCTTCATCAACAGGTGCAGAGGAAAAAGGAAAAGATGGCCAGGCTAGCTGAGCTGCAAAAGCAGATAGACGAAGCTTCTGAAGAAGTTCGTCATCTTACCCATGATGAGCAGAACCGAAGGCCTCAACAAAAAGACCTTCATCAGGAGGGCTTCTTCAACGAAGATGACTGGTATGACAATTTCCATCATGGAAATTTTGTTTTCGATGATGCCTCTCCTCTGTCCGCTGAGCTGCAGGCTACACCCTGGCCTTCATCCTATAAGCCACCCCAGCTTCCCATGTTCGACGGCCACTCAGACCCGAAGCAGTTTTTGATGAGCTACGAAGCAACAGTGTCTTCGTATGGGGGCAATGCTGCAGTCATGGCAAAGTCTTTCGTTATGGCCGTCAGGAGTGTTGCTCAGACCTGGTATTCCTCCCTTCGACCAGGAACGATCACCTCATGGCAGAAGCTGAAGGATATGTTGTTAACCAGCTTTCAAGGATTTCAGACGAAGCCGGTCACCGCTCAAGCCTTGTTCCAGTGCACTCAGGATCATGAAGAATACCTTCAGGCGTATGTCAGAAGGTTCTTGCGTTTGAGGGCGCAGGCACCAACGGTGCCCAATGAAATTGTCATCGAAGCCATGATCAAGGGGCTTCGTCCTGGACCTGCAGCTCAATACTTTGCTAGGAAACCTCCTCAGACTCTGGAGAAGCTGCTCCAAAAGATGGACGAGTACATTCGTGCCGATAATGACTTTCGCCAAAGAAGGGAGGAGGCCTTCAGATTTTCTGAGATGACCAGGGGCTTCGGAGGAAGATTCTATCCGAGGCATGTCAGGTCCATCCACAACTCCACTCAAAATGATGATAAGGGGAGTCAGCAGAACAGGCCGCAGTGCTCCTCACAGGCTTCGGGGCAACAGCAAACTTTCTTCCGGCCACCGGCTCCAAGAGGCAGAGGCGCCAGGGGCTTCGGCGGAAGATTTGGAGATCAACCAAGGAGGATATTTTGCTTATTCTGTGGTGAAAACAAGGGCCATACCACCAGGATGTGCCATGTCACCATTCAGAAACAAAAAGAGCTAGCAGAAGCTGCAGCGCAACAGGGCCAGCCGAAGCAGGTCATGCATACTGCTTCGTACCATCAGCCTTACATCCCGGAGTACGTGGGCAACCACCCTGCAGTTTCCGTAGCTTCGACGAGTCAACCTCAAGCTTCATGGCAACAGCCCCCGCCTCCACCTCCGCTGCAACAAGGCCAACAACCAGAAGGGAGCCAATATGTTCCGCACCAAAGGGATCTCAGAGAGCAATCTGAAGCTCGCACAGTCAATAGTACTGTGCCAGAGTCGAAGCACATTTATTGACAAATATCCTACTTTGATAGCAGTCTTTTCCGTTTAAGTTCTATTTTCTGTGTAATAAAGAACATTTCAGTTTTCATATAATAGTTTCGTGGTTGGTTATCAGGAAAACCTATCTTCTCTACAGGCTTAAGTTGCTGAAGCTTAAAAATTTGCGGTAACAAGGAGGACTTTCGGATTATTAAAAATCCTTCAACGCAACAAAAAGTCGTTCTAAGGAACGCAGAGTAAGTTGCCGAAGTTACAAAAAGCCGTTCCAAAGGGAGCGCAGTGTAAGTTTTTTGCTCCAAAGACGTTCCTAAGGGAATGCAGAGCATACAGCGAAAAGTCAACGCTGATACCGCCTAAAGTAAAAGGCGAAGAAGCTCCAAAGACGTTCCTAAGGGAATGCAGAGCTTACAGCGAAAAGTCAACGCTGATACCGCCTAAGTAAAAGGCGAAGAAGCTCCAAAGACGTTCCTAAGGGAATGCAGAGCTTACAAATATATTTTGTGTGTATCTTCGGAACAAACGTCATTTGCATAACATAACATCATCACATCATTTTGCATACCATAAGCATCATACATCATGTTGCACATGGCAAAAGAAGGGGACACAGAGAAAGTGAAAATTGTATAAAGTCACGAGGGAATACAGTGATAATCTTCGGAATACAGCTTCGGAGAATGTTTTTACGAATCATTGGCAAGCTTCATCAGAGCAATATCGAAGTTGTATAGCTTCGGAGAACGTCTTCTTCACGAAGCATGAAAAGAAGGGAAGGTGTTTTTTCGCCGAAGGCTCAAAAATGGTATGTATGTAGAATTTCATGCATCGTAAAGAATTGAATAATGAAAAGAGACTTGTATATTACATTCAAATGTACAAAATATTACATAGATCACATTTCAAATGTTTTTTCTAATAACACCTAGTCTTCTCTTAATACTACTTCGGCCGCCTCATTTAGAAGTTGTTCAACAACTTTATCCATGATAGCTTCGGCCATTTGTTTGATTTCGTCATCCCCTTTTGTGTGAAGGTCAACAGACGATCCAACAGGTTCTGAGGAAAGAGAATATTTTTGCATTATTATTACAAACCGCGAGCAAAGTTTGAAATAAAAATTACAACACAATAAGAGAGACTAGTTAATACCTATTTGCCCTTCGGCAACTTCTGTCACTTTCCTAGCATCATGGATGCCTTTTTCACTCCTTTGAATAATTTCTTGCGCCATTTCTCGGCCGCCGTTGTCCCAGACATCAGTAAAGAATTTGCCACCAACCATGCTTGCTTCGGCCGAGGGGTCTTTGATGTCTTCGGAGGATAAGGCAGCTTCGGACTGAGCTAAAGATTTTACATGTTCACAACCTTTCTTCTCCAAGACAGTAGCAACCCCCCTGGCGCCCGAAAAAGCGCAGATGTCACCGCGACTACTCAGGATTTCCTCGAAGGCCTCTGCTTCGTGACTGATCCATTCTATTGGACCTTCGGGATTGCCTCTTGAGAAATTCTCTTCACTGGAAAATGCGCCCACGTTGGCGAAGCTGGTTTTAATTTTCTTTACGCATTCCATGGATTTTTCGTAGCATTTTTTCTTAGAAGACCGAAGCTCTTCCACGGTTGCTTCCAAATGATCAGCCCATTGGTCGCTGCATTCCCGTCTTGTTTCTTCAAGTATGCGTTCTTCTTTCGCCCGGGCCAATTGCTTCTGAAGATCTTTAATTTCACGTCTCTGAGCTTCGGCCTGAACCTTTGCAGCAGCTTCGTCCTTTTTTATTTTGTCTACTAATGTAAGCAGAAGTTTATCTTTTTCTAGAGCTTCGTTTCTCAGTTTAATAACTTCTGAACGTAAATTGTTGAATGCAATTTCGTAGCTTTCATCTTCGGCGCTCTTTTGTGCTCTTAATGCGTTGCTTAGGATTAAACCCTATACGAAAAAGAATCCATATAAGAATAAAAGAATGAATTACGTATTAAAGAAAATTTTTCAAGCATTTAATCCCCATACCTTTAGGCTATTGTATGCAAGACTGTCCGCGAGATCCTCCTTCGTCATAGCACATAATCCAGCTTCGAGCTTCGGGAAACCCATACTTCTAGCCATCTCTCGGCAGACAGATAGTTCTTTATTATCAGGAAGGCAGTACAAGAAGTCATCTTCATTTGTCCCATTAAACACTACTGCCCCCTTCGGATACTTTAACTCTCTAGCATAGTGATTGGCTTCATAAGTCTCTTCTTCAGATAATTTCTTCCCCGAAGCATGTCGCACGATGTAATCGCATATGCTGGCAGGAGCTTCGGGGGCGGCAGTATCAATTTCTTCAACCAAAACTGGTCCTGATATTTTCTCGGTTTCCAAAGATTGTTCCTTGGTGGGCTCTAAAGGCCCAGCTTCAGCTTCAGCTTCAGCCTGTTGCTTCGAAGCTTCAGTAGACGCTTCAGCAGGTTCAACAGTCTTCTTTGGCGTTGTGCTTGAAGACTTAATTGTCTCCAAGACATCTAGTACATTCACCATTCTTTTCCTTTTTGGGGTCACCAATGGCCCCTTTTGATTTTTTGTTGTTTCGACATTTGCTGAAGGACTTAAGATTTCTGATATTTTCGGCCCTTCAATCTTCGGTTTTTCTGCTTTTTCTGCTGGAGGCGCTTCAGTTTTCTCTTCCATCTTCGGCACTGGAGCTGGTTCTGTAGCTTCAGGGGCCAAAGAGACTTCACCAATAAATTCTGGCACTGTAGCCGGCTCAATAAAACGCGCTCGGTGGGTGAGCACCTTCATCTTTTTCTTTTGCGGCGCTGGCTCACTAGTAGCACTCGTGGTAGCTTCTGTCGCAGGAGATGTATTTTTTCTTTTGCGACCCAATACCGGATAGTGGTAGTCAGGGTAGACAAACCCGACTGCGTCAAATACCCGGTTGAGCCTTTTCTTCTTTCGGCCTCCGAAGGCTGCTGATAACGCAGTGTTCTCGGCCTTCGAATATGCCCCAAGCAGTTCGTCACTTAATGTTTCAATGCTTTTCAACCAGTCGTCATCAGGTTCAACAAACTTATCCCCGTATTTGAATGTGTATTTCAGTCTGACTAGTCCGCCTTCGTCGGACTCTTTGATGGTCTCCTTCGGCATTTCCCACTTTCCTGCAAGTGGCCACACCCTGAAGGCAATATGCTCTTGGACCAAGTCCCTTGTCCCAATGAAAGAGCAGACTATGCCGAAGGCTCTTTGGCATTCCTCGGCCGCTTCATCCATTTCAACCTTCGGCCTTCGAAGTCCGAAGCGTTGCCAGATGGGGCGCATAATAATACTCTTGACATTTTCTTGCGCTGTTAAGTCATTCTTTACATAGAACCATTCAGTCATCCAGGCTCCGGGCCACCTCTTCCGAAAGGTTGGCACAGGGCGGCTTGACCCGGAGCGGGCACCGAAGCTGTAACACCCAAAGTTGTTGTGATATTGTTCTTTCCCCCAGGGCTTCGTCTCGTATAACAATTCATGAATGTTGCAAAAGCTTTTAGCATCTGGTTCTAAACCTTGGCTTCTCGCAGCCCAGACAAACATCCCCATTCTTATGATAGCTTCGAGAGTAATTTGATGAAGGTAGACTTGAAATGTTTTCAGGACTTCAACAACAAAGTTGCTTAGGGGGAATCGAAGCCCAGCCTTGAGAAAGCTTCGGAAGATTACGACTTCATCTTCTTCGGGGGTGGGAGAAGTCTTTTCTCCAGCATCAACCCTCACAATAGATATATCTCGGAAATACCTCCCCCTCATATTATCAATATGATTCTGCTTAATAGTGGTTTTCCCGAAAACCGTGTGACTTGGCCGCCATGGTCGATCTTCGGACTCTTCCCCGCCACTTTCTACATCGAAACTGTCGCTGTCACCAGTATCTTCGGACAAACCTTCAAGAATCTCTTTGGTGATTTTCTCCGTATTGGTTTCCGCCATCGCTATAAGGAACCCCAAGTTCTTCTCTTCGTCGAGACTCAGCTTCGTCTCAGCAGGGATCTTCTTACCTTCAGACATCTTCGGAAACGCTAAAAAACTGTTTTCAGGGCCGAAGCTTCAAAATCAAAAGATCAGCAAATCTTAGTGCACAAGAGCTAAAAATTTAGTGGGCCGAAGCAAATGGCAAGTGTGCGTACCAAATAAGTTTGCGGTATGATCTTATTTATACCCCCAGGGCGTTGAAAATTGAAAGACCCCGCTTGTCAGTGAATGTTGCTATTCTAGCAAAGGGAAGGTGTTTTTTCGGACCTTCGGCTCAAGGCCTTCGTCCATATCGCAATCTGAATTTATCATTAAAAAATTAATATTGCGAGGGGCTACTGTTGGGGGCCTTCGTCCTCCGAAGGTCCTCAAAAACATGATTTGACAATGTTTTCCAAGTGAATTATGTGAACAGGTATCTTCGGACTCAGAATTATGAACATGAAGTACGGTCAGGACGAAGCCTGAACCAGACGAAAGGGGATTAAAATGGAGGACGGGCTGATTACCAAGTTCCACGAAGGATGGTGCACAGCCGAAGCTGTGCGCAGGGAAGCTTCGGCGCGATGGCAGAGAAAGGGAACCGACTTAAAGACGAAAAGACTATTTGGGCCTTGACAGATTTCCATAAGTCATTGGCAAATGTAATGGTCATGAATGTAATTTTACGTGGGCTGCGTCCCACGTCTATAAATAGATGAACAGTACTCCCGTACTATTCACGCTGACTTGGCATTTACTTTTGCGTCACGCTTATACTTTTTACCTTCTCTCAGGACCGAAGGTACATTTGTAATTTGGAATCATTTCTATTTTTCCATGTTAATAAAATAGAAATGATTCTATGATGTTGTTTATATTATATCTCATGCTTTATATAAATCCTTCGTCATTACTTGATATAGTTACGAAGGTATGTCTTTTATGACCTTCGTCCGAAACTCATTATTTCCCGATGGGGCATAATGTTTCGAAGGACGAAGGACTTTAACACTTAACACTTTTTATGTTGCCTTGTTCTTAACTCTTAGCATTTGAGAACAAGCCCCCAACAGAGACAAAGGCTACCGCAAAGGAGCAGTATCATAACAACTTCGGTTGTTACAGTTTCGTGCCTCGGTCTAAGAAGAGCTACCCAATTCCGACATTTCAGAAGAGATGGTCGGGCTCATGGATGCAGGAATGGTTTTACGTGAAGAATGACCTAAGTCAAAGGGAGGATGCAAAAGGGATTATTCAACGCACTATATGGTCTCGCTTCGGCATTAGGAGGCCAGCCACTACCCTTGGGAATGATATTCAAACATACCAGGTAGCTTTCAATACAGTGTGTACTTACATAGGCACAAGGGACTTGGTGCACGAGCACATTGCTTACAGAGTGTGGTCACTTGCAGATGGGTGGGAAATGCCGAAGGAGACTGCTGCTGGCTCTAGTCAAGGTGGTTTAGTCTACCTAAAGTAGACCTTCAGGTACAAAAGCCAATTTGATGAACCGAATGATGACTGGCTAGATGCCATAGAGGCGACTTGTGATGAATTGCTTGGAGCATATTCGAAGGCCAAAGATGACGCCATGACAACTGCTTTCGGAGCTCGAGGCAAAAAGAGGCTGAATAGGGTATTCGATGTCATCGGGTTTGTATATCCAGACTACTGTTATCCTTCATGGAAGCAAGGAAAGAAGAGAAAAGCTGCTACTTCAATGACTTCCAGCGCGTCGAAGTCAAAAACGTTAAAGTTTTGACGCGTCAACCCAGGCGCATTGAGACGGCCGAGGTGCCGAAGCTAATTGAAGGGCCCACTTCTATGTCTGAGCCAAGTCGATCTGTGCCCGTCGAAGCTGGAACGAATGTGACTGAGGAGCCAAAAATGGAGAAAATAGCAGAAAAGTTGAAAGTACTGAGTCCACCCTGCGCAACGACATTGCCGAAGGTGTCAAACATCCCCGTAGCAACTCCAAGAAAAGGAGAATGGCTAGTATGCTGGATGCTGTAATGGAGTCCATGAAAACATCAACTCCTGCTTCTGCTGAAGCGCCTAGGACGGAAACTAAAGTTTCAAAGAAATCTAACAAAGCTGGAATGGCGCAGACTATTTCTGAGGCTGGACCCTCAGTTTCTGCCAAAAGTGACACACCTATTTCCCAAAGGCAGAGCCGGGTGCATAGCATATGTGTGCCAGGATCTATTTCCACACATATGTTGACGTCACAAGTGTAATATATCAAAAGAACAATGCATAAAAGCGTAAATAAAGATTATATTAATATATTACACTTCGAACAGACATAATGTCTTAACCTTTATTCATCAAAGTACAGCGAAACAAGGATATCCATCCACAGGAAGATGACCGGGGGTATCACTAGACTAGCATCCATGGAGATTAGCATCATAACTTCATCTGCAAACTTCTGATCAAAATTAAGCAAGGGTGAGCTCACTTATGGTCGGGGCTCAGCAAGTGGGGGAAAAACTAATGCAAGGTAACAAGGTAAGGCTAAGGTTGAGCAGTAAGCATTTTAGTTGGTCAATATTTTATTAACAACACCTATCTTACTAATAAGTGTGAATCCCAAGTATTCCCATTAAACAAAGATATAAGAATATATCAACAACACTTAAGTGAAACCACTTAAGCAAACCATTGGCAGATCATCGGATCTCGATTTATTTCCATCTTCAAGTTCAATTATCATGTGAGGAGTCCAGGCTGCTCATAACCGTGAGCACGGCTGATATATCAGTTTTACACTCTGCAGAGATGGCACATCTTTACCCATGAGTCGCGATTCCCTTTTAGCCCGGGTTAGCTAGACCTGTATTCACTTCCGAGGTGAATGGCCAGGGTCTCACTACAAGGCTGCTCCCTAGAGTCCTCATTACGCAAATGTTGGAAATGGTCAACTGCATAAGGTACACCTACCGTAACCAACTTATAGTCCAGTCCACAGGGTAAAGCTTTAGGAACTATGTCCGTATCCAATTTTCCTGAGCCGGTACTATAAGCGCTTGCCAGGTGCCCCCGTTCCTGGTCGACCACGACCAACACCCAACATAAGACTTCCCTAGTTATTTAGCCAAGACCAGAGCCATGATAGTTCTCATGGTAGCACTGTTTTCCCGGGTGGTCACTCCATGTTCCAATTAATATGCAATAATCTTGTTTAACTATCGGGTTAACAACAATAATGTAAACTTACCATTTTGGAACATTAATATCATAAGCGGGAGTGACTGCATAAAGTTAAGTTGTAGCAATAGCATAGCTACTTGGTTAAATCATAATCCCAGGTTAAACAAGGAGTAAGGTTGGAAAGGTTATCTAAATAGGTAACCCGTCAAGTTATGCATATATATCCAAATGAGTAAACTTTATTAAATGTATTGTTTCGGATCAAACAGAGTATGCAGAGGGAGAAGTCCACTTGCCTTGCTTATTGAAAACTTGAGACTCTTCCACGGATCTGAATAGATCTTGATTCTTAACTACTAGATCAACCACTGAATATCACACAAACAAACAAGAAGAACAAACATCACTCAATAACATACCACATTCACCATACGTAAAGCTAAAAGAAAGCCTAACGAAAAGAGCGTTCGCTTTTCAAAAACATTACACGCAAGGGTTATAATAAAAAGGTATTCATTTAAAAAATGTGTGATCTATACTTTATAAAACAAGACATGAGCTTAAAAATATCTTAATTAAAATATACAAATATTAGGTTCACCAATTTAATATTTTATAAAACGTCATATGTGATATGTCTAAAATTAAGGATTTATAAGATGGTAAAACACGTTATAACGATATTAAACATTTTTAACCTTTTAGAAAAGATATAAGTTGTATATCTAAGGTTAATGAGTTATGAAATACATTATTAATTTTAGAAGCATTATGGAACGTATTATAAATATTGTTAACCACTGACTTATGATAAATTAAGATATAAGTCTAAATAGGTTTTTATGTGAAAAGGTCATTATTATTATTAAACACCTATTTATGGAAAGTTATGGTATATGCCTTAAATGAACTTTTATGTAAAAGACAATGAACAAACAACTATCTTTTAATTTCATTTGAAAACACATAGCCTATATTATTATATTCGAAGTCCATATATAAGGAAACATTTTAAGTTATAAAAGAACTTAAACTCTTAATACTTTATTTTATCCTTTAGAAAAAATTAAGTGATTCGTATATAATGTGCACTAAATTCTATGAAATCATTAATCATGCCATAAGTTTAGTTATGAACCAATTGACTATAGGTTTTACTAATAAATTATGATAAAGGATAATTAATCTATTAATTATCTTTAACTCTATTGTAGGAATAAATGATCTAATTCTTTAGAAAGAAAATTATGTATAAACTAACATTTTAATTATTCTTAAAGAACATGAACACTAATTTCCTTAGTTTATTCTTTAGGGAAAACTAAGTGATATAAATAATATGAACTAATTTTGATTAAATGATTAATTAAGACTATATAACCAGTTATGAACAAATATAAATCTAATTAACTAGATTATGAGAGGACATAATTACTCAATTACTTATCTTTACCTTTAGTTTAGAAACACATGACCTAGATATTCAAAAAAAATATTATATTCATTGGTATATTATTAACTATCGTTTTAGTTATGACGGTGTGAATTTAGTTATATTAATATTATTAAAAATCCCTATCTGGCATACACATAATTATCAATTACTTAAATCTAAATCATAAAAACGTAATTATATAATTATCTATCTCGTATGTTTGATTAAGAAAAGGTAAACTACATTTGTTTTTAACTCCATAATTAGTAAACTACGCATAAATTGACTATAATAAACCTAATTTAAATTGATTTATGAGAGTACATAAAATCTGGAAAACACACAATTAAAGAGGTTAATCACATAATTACCAAGCTTAACAAAATAATGATTAATTCGCTTAATATTATTTCTTCGAAATAAATTAGCGCAAGACTAAATCTTTTAGTAAAAATAGTAGTCCTTAGGAGGTTGTCATAAATTAGATTTTGTCTTCTACCTTTAGTGAGGGAGCAGGAAGGGCGCAGTTGTCGGGCAAGATCGATATGGCGCAGGAGAGGGATGTCGAGGCGAACTCCGATGAGGATTGACGTCGTTCGGCACATGGGGAAATCGGCGGTCGGTGGGGAGTCGAATGCGGTTGCTGGCATCGAGGGGCAGGTCTCTGGCAAGCAGCAGGGACGGTGAGGCCTTGGCGACGGGGCTCCGGTAATCCGTCACAGGGCAGGAGATGTCGACAGTAGACCAGCATTACGTCACTGGCGGAGGAAGATGGACTCCGGCAAGCGACGCAAGAATAACAGGAAACGGCGAGAGGAGGAAGAAGAATAGTGAGATAATGGCGTCGGATGGTGAAAGGAGAGGAGGGGTGCGGCGCCTTTTATAGAGGATGGGAGGAGAAGGATTAAAGCCAAATTAACACGGATTAAAAGCTAATCGATGCGCGGAAGAAGCAGACGACGATGAACTCGCTGTCATTAATGGTGTGTCTTCAAGGAAGAAGTGGGGGAGGGAGAAGAAACAGACGCATTGAAGCTCCATTAAACGCGAAATGAACGGACGACGCTTTAGGGCACGGTGCTTCGCTCGGTCACGCGCATGGTTGCTCGGCTTCTGCTCGCGTATAGGGCAGGTGCGCGTGGCCTGGGCATGCCATCGGGGAAGCAGGGCATCGCGCGCTAGGCAGCGCGTGGGGCAGTCGTGCCTGGGCGCGGTGAAGGCCGTCGCGTCCTGGCGCGGTTGCGCGGGGCTCGGTTGGAGCAACGGCGGCCTGTGGAAGAAGCAGGGAGGAGGGAAGAGAAGGGAGGTGGCCTGGTGGGGCCCGCGCGCAAGAGGAGGAAGGGATTTCCCCTGGTGGCGGTCACCAGGAGAGGAGGGCGCGGCCGGCTCCTAGGGTTAGGGGGTGCGGCTGGGAGGATGGGCCCCTAGTGGGCTAAAAGGCTTAGAGTTTAGTTTTTTTTCTTTTTTTCGAATTTCTCTTTTCTAATTCAAAATACATATTTAAATAACTTAAAATTTTATAATAATTAAACCAAAAATATTTTTAAATAAAATATTTATTTTTAGACTAATAATTATTATATTAATTATGTGAATTTTTATTTAAGAGAAAATGCTATTCAATATCCAAAAATCAATTATGAGCAATTAAAAGTCATTCCACATGTAAACAAAAATCGAACTCTTGAAAGAAAATTCATTACCATAATTACCATTATAAACTAAAATTATTAATATACATATTTTCCAAAAACCTTATTTTAGCAATTCATTATTGTTTTGTAAAATGAGATTTTCTTCACAAGATCAAATTCATAAATTGGATTTACAAATCAATTCAAACAAAATATATGCTTCCTTATTTTAAAACATAAATATTTTCCTTTCTACTGAAATTTACTAATCCAAATAGGGTTGTTTGCTTTTGCTAGATTTAGGGCGTTACAAAATCTACCCCTCTTAAAAAGAATCTCGTCCTCGAGATTAGGGAAGGCTAGCAAGAAAACAATGGTGATATATGATTACTCGTAGATTCTTGGTTCACATTGAACTCTTCTAAACTTATGGAACTTCTTCATTTCTTCGCTCCGCAATGACTACTAATCAAGCGATCTTCATCATCGTACTTATAACTGGTTGGTCTTCTGGATTATTGTTTGGGTCTTGCTTGGCAGCTTTCTTCTCTAGTCGATCTAGACGATTCTTGGGGCATTCGCGAATAATATGTTCTTCATTCTTGCAGTAGAAACAAGCACATCTTGCTTTAAGTTCTTTGCGAGTCAACTTTGCTTGACCAACCGGGGGTGAGAGTTGATTGGGTGTCTGTATCTCAAATGGCTGAGCCTGACTTGATTCTTCTGTTTGGGTATCCATGTGTTTCGGGGCTTTTGCTTGTGGTTGAGGTGGACTACTCATATATCCAAACATTTTTCTATTCCTTTTGTTGTTCATGATGTTGATAGAAGTTTCTGTGCATTTTGGTTCATATCCCATGTCTGGAGACTAAGATAGCTTTATCTCGGAGGTATCCGGCAGTGAACTCTTCTCAGGATAGTTATGGAAGTAATGACCTTCACGTCCACATTGATAATAAGACTTTCTTGAAGTTATTTCTTGACTTTTTCCATGTTTCCATTGTTGTTTCTTGGACCTGATGCGAACACGAGGCTAAAACTGTGTGCAAGTAATAGTCCATCCATCAATGTAACACTCATGTGTTTCTTCTTGGGGCTGGGCATCCTTGTGATGTTTCCTTTTTGGAATACTTTGCAGTTCATCAATTGACAGTGCATTAGGTATGAGAGACTCTGCTATTAGTTGTTCAGGGGGAGACATCTGTCTGTTTATGCTAGAAAATAAAATCCGGTTCTTCTGTTTTGCAGTTTCACTTTCGTTTTACTGATTTGGCGATAAGGAATTCCATAGTACTCACAACAACAACATTTTCCAAGGTCACTTGTCTGTTGGTTTGGTTGTTCATCCTTTTGTGTCTTGAAGGTCTGTTCATCAGCTGTTTCATTTATAGTGTTGTTTTGACTTGTCAACACACCGCATTCTTTGCATTTAGTGACATCACTTGTAGTTGACATTCCAAGGTCTGACATCTGTATGGGTATGGAAGAATGGAAGGACGAAAGGGTTGAATAAAGACAGATTATAGAGAACAGAGAAAACCCATCTATCTAAGGTTTTACCTAGCTAACTGATGTCATTGTGGACAAAAGTCACACAATACACCAACAATCATTTCAAAGAAGCAAATCAAACATGAACACAAAGGACAATGAATTCAAGCATACCAGCACAACATAATCCAATTCTACTCATTCAACCAAAACAAAAGGTGAGACAAGGTTTGGAATAAGAAAGATATTATAAAGTCAAGGAGTCAGGTAAGAATTATCAAGGAGTTAGACAAGACATATTTGTCGGTGGCCAATAGTGAAATAAGATAATCATGAACTATTAAAGTCAGGATAAATGATACAACCAAGGATATAAAGTGAGTTAGGGAGAAAGCATTATCAAGGGGAAAAGTAGAGAGGCAAAGGTTTAATATATAACAAGGTAGATATTGCACAAAGGGGGCAATACAATGGCACGAAAGCAAAAGTGTAAGAATTTAATAGGGAGAAATCATTATCAAGGAGAAGAGTAGAGAGGCAAAAGTTTAATATATATCAAGGTAGATATTGCGCAAGGATGGCAATACAATGGCAAGAAAACAAAAGTATAAGAAGTCAAGGGTTATATAGCAATATTAGGGATTAGAAAACCACTTATAATATAATATCGCCATTACCGATCTAGTCGAAAATCTTAATACTAAAGAACTATCCTATCAACCTAGCAAAGAAGTCAAATAATAGATCCAGGGGATCCATAGCAAAACTTCTCGCGGAGTGGGGATAAGACAAAGAATAGGGCATCGTCGATAGCTTCGAAAGGGTTTCTTCTGGCAAACTTCGCTTCAAGTTCTGAAATCCTAGCTTGATCATCTTGTAATGCTTCTCATTAGAACATTTTGATAGACGAAGAATCAGACAAGAAGGGTTGAAGATAACAGAGACGAGTTTTGATATAAAGTAAGTTTTTATGGAGGAAAATATATCAGGCTTTGAAAGACTGACTGGGCTTTCCATTTCTAACTAATCTAGTGACCTATAGTCACATTGCTTTGATACCACTTCTGTCACACCCGTTTCCCAAGGGCAGAGCCGGGTGCATAGCATATGTGTGCCAGGATCTATTTCCACACATATGTTGATGTCACAAGTGTAATATATCAAAAGAACAATGCATAAAAGCGTAAATAAAGATTATATTAATATATTACACTTTGAACAGACATAATGTCTTAACCTTTATTCATCAAAGTACAGCGAAACAAGGACATCCATCCACAGGAAGATGACCGGGGGTATCACTAGACTAGCATCCATGGAGATCAGCATCATAACTTCATCTGCAAACTTCTGATCAAAATTAAGCAAGGGTGAGCTCACTTATGGTCGGGGCTCAGCAAGTGGGGGAAAAACTAATGCAAGGTAACAAGGTAAGGCTAAGGTTGAGCAGTAAGCATTTTAGTTGGTCAATATTTTATTAACAACACCTATCTTACTAATAAGTGTGAATACCAAGTATTCCCATTAAACAAAGATATAAGAATATATCAACAACACTTAAGTGAAACCACTTAAGCAAACCATTGGCAGATCATCGAATCTCGATTTATTTCCATCTTCAAGTTCAATTATCATGTGAGGAGTCCAGGCTGCTCATAACCGTGAGCACGGCTGATATATCGGTTTTACACTCTGCAGAGATGGCACATCTTTACCCATGAGTCGCGATTCCCTTTTAGCCCGAGTTAGCTAGACCCGTATTCACTTCCGAGGTGAATGGCCAGGGTCTCACTACGAGGCTTCTCCCTAGAGTCCTCATTACGCAAATGGAAATGGTCAACTGTATAAGGTACACCTACCGTAACCAACTTATAGTCCAGTCCACAGGGTAAAGCTCTAGGAACTATGCCCATATCCAATCTGCCTGAGCCGGTACTATAAGCGCTTGCCAGGTGCCCCCATTCCTGGTCGACCACGACCAACACCCAACATAAGACTTCCCTAGTTATTTAGCCAAGACCAGAGCCATGATAGTTCTCATGGTAACACTGTTTTCCCGGGTGGTCACTCCATGTTCCAATTAATATGCAATAATCTTGTTTAACCATCGGGTTAACAACAATAATGTAAACTTACCATTTTGTAACATTAATATCATAAGCGGGAGTGACTGCATAAAGTTAAGTTGTAGCAATAGCATAGCTACTTGGTTAAATCATAATCCCAGGTTAAACAAGGAGTAAGGTTGGAAAGGTTATCTAAATAGGTAACCCGTCAAGTTATGCATATATATCCAAAAGAGTAAACTTTATTAAATGTATTGTAACAGAGTATGCAGAGGGAGAAGTCCACTTGCCTTGCTTATTGAAAACTTGAGACTCTTCCACGGATCTGAATAGATCTTGATTCTTAACTACTAGATCAACCACTGAATATCACACAAACAAACAAGAAGAACAAACACCACTCAATAACATACCACATTCGCCATACGTAAAGCTAAAAGAAAGCCTAACGAAAAGAGCGTTCGCTTTTCAAAAACATTACACGCAAGGGTTATAATAAAAAGGTATTCTTTTAAAAAATGTGTGATCTATACTTTATAAAACAAGACATGAGCTTAAAAATATCTTAATTAAAATATACAAATATTAGGTTCACCAATTTAATCTTTTATAAAACGTCATATGTGATATGTCTAAAATTAAGGATTTATAAGATAGTAAAACACGTTATAACGATATTAAACATTTTTAACCTTTTAGAAAAGATATAAGTTGTATATCTAAGGTTAATGTGTTATGAAATACATTATTAATTTTAGAAGCATTATGGAACGTATTATGAATATTGTTAACCACTCACTTATGATAAATTAAGATATAAGTCTAAATAGGTTTTATGTGAAAAGGTCATTATTATTATTATTAAACACCTATTTATGGAAAGTTATGGTATATGCCTTAAATGAACTTTTATGTAAAAGACAATGAACAAACAACTATCTTTTAATTTCATTTGAAAACACATAGCCTATATTATTATATTCGAAGTCCATATATAAGGTAACATTTTAAGTTATAAAAGAACTTAAACTCTTATTACTTTATTTTATCCTTTAGAAAAACTAAGTGATTTGTATATAATGTGCACTAAATTCTATGAAATCATTAATCATGCCATAAGTTTAGTTATGAACCAATTGACTATAGGTTTTACTAATAAATTATGATAAAGGATAATTAATCTATTAATTATCTTTAATTCTATTGTAGGAATAAATGATCTAATTCTTTAGAAAGAAAATTATGTATAAACTAACATTTTAATTATTCTTAAAGAACATGAACATTAATTTCCTTAGTTTATTCTTTAGGGAAAACTAAGTGATATAAATAATATGAACTAATTTTGATTAAATGATTAATTAAGACTATATAACCAGTTATGAACAAATATAAATCTAATTAACTAGATTATGAGAGGACATAATTACTCAATTACTTATCTTTACCTTTAGTTTAGAAACACATGACCTAGATATTTAAAATGAATATTATATTCATTGGTATATTATTAACTATCGTTTTAGTTATGACGGTGTGAATTTAGTTATATTAATATTATTAAAAATCCCTATCTGGCATACACATAATTATCAATTACTTAAATCTAAATCATAAAAACGTAATTATATAATTATCTATCTCGTACGTTTGATTAAGAAAATGTAAACTACATTTGTTTTTAACTCCATAATTAGTAAACTACGCATAAATTGACTATAATAAACCTAATTTAAATTGATTTATGAGAGTACATAAAATCTGGAAAACACACAATTAAAGAGGTTAATCACATAATTACCAAGCTTAACAAAACAATGATTAATTCGCTTAATATTATTTCTTCAAAATAAATTAGCGCAAGACTAAATCTTTTAGTAAAAACAGTAGTCCTTAGGAGGTTGTCATAAATTAGATTTTGTCTTCTACCTTTAGTGAGGGAGCAGGAAGGGCGCAGTTGTCGGGCAAGATCGATATGGCGCAGGAGAGGGATGTCGAGGCGAACTCCGATGAGGATTGACGTCGTTCGGCACATGGGGAAATCGGCGGTCGGTGGGGAGTCGAACGCGGTTGCTGGCGTCGAGGGGCAGGTCTCTGGCAAGCAGCAGGGACGGTGAGGCCTTGGCGACGGGGCACCGGTAATCCGTCACAGGGCAGGAGATGTCGACAGCAGACCAGCATTACGTCACTGGCGGAGGAAGACGGACTCCGGCGAGTGACGCAAAAATAACAGGAAACAGCGAGGGGAGGAAGAAGAATAGTGAGATAATGGCGTCGGATGGTGAAAGGAGAGGAGGGGTGCGGCGCCTTTTATAGAGGATGGGAGGAGAAGGATTAAAGCCAAATTGACACGGATTAAAAGCTAATCGATGCGCGGAAGAAGCGGACAATGATGAACTCGCTGTCATTAATGGTGTGTCTTCAAGGAAGAAGTGGGCGAGGGAGAAGAAACAGACGCATTGAAGCTCCATTAAACGCGAAATGAACGGACGACGCTTCGGGGCACGGTGCTTCGCTCGGTCACGCGCATGGCTGCTCGGCTTCTGCTCGCGTACAGGGCGGGTGCGCGCGGCCTGGGCGTGCCATCGGGGAAGCAGGGCGTCGCGCGCTGGGCGACGCGCGGGGCAGTCGTGCCTAGGCGCGGTGAAGGCCGTCACGTCCTGGCGCGGTTGCGCGGGGCTCGGTTGGAGCAACGGCGGCCTGTGGAATAAGCAGGGAGGAGGGAAGAGAAGGCAGGTGGCCTGGTGGGGCCCGTGCGCAAGAGGAGGAAGGGATTTCCCCTGGCGGCGGTCACCAGGAGAGGAGGGCGCGGCCGGCTCCTAGGGTTAGGGGGTGCGGCTGGGAGGATAGGCCCCTAGTGGGCCAAAAGGCTTAGAGTTTAGTTTTTTTTCTTTTTTTCGAATTTCTCTTTTCTAATTCAAAATACATATTTAAATAACTTAAAAATTTATAATAATTAAACCAAAAATATTTTTAAATAAAATATTTATTTTTAGACTAATAATTATTATATTAATTATGTGAATTTTTATTTAAGAGGAAATGCTATTCAATATCCAAAAATCAATTATGAGCAATTAAAAGTCATTCCACATGTAAACAAAAATCGAACTCTTGAAAGAAAATTCATTACCATAATTACCATTATAAACTAAAATTATTAATATACATATTTTCCAAAAACCTTATTTTAGCAATTCATTATTGTTTTGTAAAATGAGATTTTCTTCACAAGATCAAATTCATAAATTGGATTTACAAATCAATTCAAACAAAATATATGCTTCCTTATTTTAAAACATAAATATTTTCCTTTCTACTGAAATTTACTAATCCAAATCGGGTTGTTTGCTTTTGCTAGATTTAGGGCGTTACACAAAGCAAGACCTTCGGAAATTGCACCACTAATCCTGGAAAAAGACGATGCCCCTGAGAAATCCAAGTCTCCTGCTCCCAGAGCACCTGCTGAAGAGCTGGAGTTCATTGGGCGACATGCTTCGGGGAAGCAATTATCGGAGGAGCAAATTGCCGAAGCAAAACAATATGCCAAGGATCTGAAGTACCCCGAGGATCCTTGGTGTACAGTGGCAATGACGAGGATGATTTCTTTTATTGTCTACCAGACAATAAAGAGATCTCTGTTTGTCGAGAAATGATGAAAAATATGGGGTACCCGAAGCTTGAACTCGGCCTATCTACAATGTCGAAGGATGATCTTGTAGATAGCCTTGCGTATAATAGCCTGAAGGTGCATATATTTTTTGTTGTAAAATAAATCATATTTGTAGATTTTCTTGCTATCGTTATGTTCTCATATATTTTTTATTATTAGGGCTTGATTCTAAGTAAAGCTTTAAAGGCCCAAAAGGAAGCAGAAGACGAGAGCTACCAAATAGGTCTTGGGAATCTTCGGTCAGAAGTCATAACACTAAGGAACAAAGCTCTCAAAAAAGATAAGATATTGCTTTCCTTAGTGGATAGGCTGAAAACTAGCGAAGCCAAACTTAGTGCACAAGCCAAAGCTCACAAAGTCGAAGTTGAAGATTTAAATAATAAGCTTGTAGAAACGAGCGAAAATTTTGAAGTTGCAATGGTGAAGCACGAGATAAGCGAAATTGAAAATTCAAGGGCACAAAAGAATGCTAAAGAGCTCCGTGACTCCAAAGAGAGATGCTATGAAATATCCTTAGAATGCGCCAAGAATCTAAAGAACAATTTTATAAAGGTGGGAGCATAATCTTCCGAGTAGAGGTTCATCCACGGTGACCCCGATGGAGTCGTCCAGTGGATCAGCGGAGAAGTCGAAGCCTTTGACAAAATTTTAAGTGACCGGGGAGACTTCTGCGCGTTCGTTGGCAAACGAGGGGTCACGGCAATCTTAGAGAAAGTCGGTTGTGAACATGTTAAGGCTGCAGCTCAGCCGGGATTTGTTTTCTCAGCGGATGACGCCAAAGACCCTTCGGCATAAGCTTCTTCGCTCGGCGGGATATTCTACTACGATGTGTGGATGAAGGGTGGTCGAGAGATGGCTGATGAAGCGATTAAAAAAATGAAAAACAATCTCACGACGCTCAAGAAGAAGCCAAGCAAGCTGAAGAAGCTGCCGAGCGCGCAAGGCTATGTACCTTTACCGAGGTTTAGCTTCGGAGTTCGTTTTCAGCTTCGGAACTTACAAACATTTTTTATGATGTAGATGAACTTTCACCTCCACCGGAGCCATATAACCCCGAAGCTAACTCGGCCATGAAGGAGGCGTTAGATATGATAAGAATTGCTAATGAAGTTGTAGACGAAGCCGTCGACAAACTGCTGAATGAAGTTGCTGAAAAAGTGCTAAAGGAAGACTAAATCTTTGTATTCTTGAGAGTGTAATGCTTGTATATAGCTTTAGTCTTTTGTGAGAACCAAACATCAAGTTTTCTTATGTATATTAATGTAATATATTTCTTTGTGATGCATGAAACCTTCATACGTACCATTTTTGAGCTGTTGGCGAAAACACACCTTCCCTTCTTTTCATGCTTCGCAAAGAAAAAGATTCTCCTTATGTCACTGCTGACGAAGATTAGCTTGATGTAGGAAAATATATCTGCCGAAGGCATGTACTGTGCTATAGTATTCCCTTTCATAATCCGATCGACTTTTTTGAGAGAGCAACTTTCCTTTGTTTCTCCACATCTTTTTAGTGATGCAAAATGATGTATGATGTGATGCTATGCAATATGATATGATGATATCACGCGGAATGTCATTTATGTCGAAAGTAAAAAACCACACGGATACACACCCAGACTCTGCATCCCCTTGGGAACGACTTTAGAGTCTCTTCACCTTTTACTTAGGTGGTATTTCAGCTCTGCATCCCCTTAGGAACGACTTTAGAGCTAAGCTTTGCATCCCCTTAGGAACGACTTTGGAGCTTCTTTACCTTTGATTTAGGTGGTATTTAAGCTCTGCATCCCCTTAGGAATGACTTTGGAGCTTCTTCACCTTTGATTTAGATGGTATCTTAGCTCTGCATTCCATTAGGAATGACTTTTGAGCTTCGGAACATACTCTGCGCTCCCTTAGGAACGACTTTTAAGCTTCGGAACGTACTCTGCGCTCCCCTAGGAATGACTTTGGAGCTTCGGAACTTACTCTTGTCACACTCGATGGTGTAACCATAGGTTTATTACATCAAGCTAAAGGTTAAACCTTCATGTATTGTCTTTTTAGAAGGAAATATAAAAACAAAACGAGTAAAAATATAACAAATCAGAGCTCTCTTTTGGCCAAAACATTGTGCCATCGTCAGTAGATATGCCTTGACTCGGGCACAGTATTGTTAACTGTGCGAGCTTCGAACTGCTCCCGTAGGTCACGTTGTTGTTGAGGCCGAAGATGCCCTTCTGGCTGCTGATCATGACTTGAGGCAGGCGCCAGTGGTGGGGGTGGTGGTAACTGAGCCCAGGAAGCTTGAGAGTGACTTGCTGAAGCAACAGAAGTCGTAGGCTGTTGATTGCCTACGTATTCCGGGATATATGGAGAGTAGCACGAAGCAGTATGCAGGACCTGCTTCGGCTGATTCTGCCATGCCTCGGCTTCAGCAATTTCCTTTTGCTTTTGGATCGTGACTTGGCACGTCCTCGTTGTGTGTCTGTTGTCCTCACCACAGTACATGCAGAACAATTTCCTGGCCTGATTACCGTACCTTCCTCCGCCAAAGCTTCTCCCCCTCTGCCTCTCGGGGCTGGTGGTCTGTAAGAAGTTTGCTGCATACCCGAAGACTGTGAGTTGTGCTGACTGCTCTGAGAATTATTGACCCTATCATTGTTGGCATTGGGATTGTGGATTGTCCTGACATGCCTAGGATGAGGTCTTCCTCCAAAGCCCCTAGTGATCTCAAAATACCTATATGCTTCCTCCCTTCTTTGGCGGAAATCATTATCAGCTCGGATGTACTCATCCATCTTCTGGAGAAGTTTCTCCAAGGTCTATGGTGGCTTCCTTGCAAAATATTGAGCTATGGGTCCTGGTCGAAGCCCCTTGATCATGGCCTAAATGTCAAACTCATTGGGCACTGTTGGTGCTTGATGGACGTATGTCTGCAGGTACTCCTCATGGTCTTGCGTGCATTGGAATAGGGCCTGAGCAGTGACTGGCTTCATCTGGAAGCCCTGGAAGCTGGTGACTAGCATGTCCTTCAGCTTCTGTCACGACGTACTTGTCCCTGGACGAAGAGAGGAATACCATGTCTGGGCCAAACTTCTAACTACCATGACGAAGGACTTCGCCATAACGGCAGTGTTGCCCCTATACGAGGATATTGTTGCCTCGTAGCTCATCAGGAACTGCTTTGGATCCGAATGCCCATCATACATGGGTAGCTGAGGTGGCTTGTAGGATGGTGGCCACGGGGTAGCCTGCAATTCTGCTGCCAAAGGAGAAGCATCGTCGAAAGCAAAGTTACCGTGGTAAAAATCGTCGTACCATTCGTCTTCATTGATTGGACTTTCTTGGCAAAGCTCCCTGTGTTGGGGCCTTCTATCTTGGTCATCCTGAGTGAGATGACGCATTTCCTCAGCTGCTTTGTCAATCTTCTTCTGAAGATTGGCTAGCCGAAGCATTTTTTCCTTCTTTCTCTGTACTTGCTGGTGAATCGCTTCTAAGTCCCTGATCTCCTAGTCCAGTTCCTCCTCATGAAGTGTTGGGCTAGTAGCCTTTCTCTTTTGGCTCCTAGCTTCTCGCAGAGAGAGTGCGTCCTAATTTGTGTCCAGTGGCTGCAGAGCAGCCCCTGGCACTGTTGTCTTCTTCGGCGGCATGACGAAGGTAAATGCTTGCCGAAAGTGGTCGTTCAGGTTCACCAGAGGTGGACGCTAATGTTGGTCACTTGTTCTCAAATGTTGTATATCAAGAACAAGGCAACACAATTATTAGTCATTACAGACCTTCGTCTTCCGAAGCATTATCTCCTCATGGGTATAATGCTTATTAGACGAAGGTCAAGAAGGACATACCTTCATCATTTAATATGCAAATGGGAATGCGAAAGGATAAATATGATAATTGTATCTCATTAGTTTATTTATTCTTGCATTCCATAAAACATATATGAATATCAACAATGTTAGTATTACATTGATACCTTTGGCTTGCTCGAAAGTGTGGATGCGAGAAAGTGAATACAATACAGTGTTACTGTTCATCTATTTATAGGTTCGGGACACAGCCCGGGCAAAAGTACATTTATATCCTCAACATTTACACATGATCAAAATACAAGTTATTAAGGACTAAGTAGTCTTTTCCTCTTTCGGTCATCATCATCATTATTCCTCATATTCGTTGCGAGGCGAAGCTGTCCATCTAGTGATAGCTTCGGCGTTTACTATTATCCTCTTTGGATCTGTCTTCATCTTCTGTGCCTTCATCGTAAGGAAGAGGCTTGTATCTTGAAGACGAAGCTTCCTGTTATAGCTTATGCTGAAAACAAATGGTTAATTATGTTTTTGAGGACCTTCAAAAGGAGAAGGCCCCCAATAATGACCATATGCCTGATAGTTTAAGAGTTATAAATCTCTACTACTTATTAAGGCTGCAAGAGTAGTCTGCCATTCTGTGTTCTGCCACCATTCCTGTTCTGCCATTCCCGTTCAGCCACCATTCCCATTCCTTGTTCTGCGTTTCTCATTCCCATGTTCTGCCATCATTCTATGTTCTCTCATTCACATTCTTTGTTCTGTTTTTCTCATTCCCTCCTCCCCGCAAAGCCCATTCTCATTCCTATTCCCCAGTACAGCCCACGTCTAGCTAAAATTAAAAAACATGTCCTCAAGGGGATTTGAACCTGTGACCTCTCAAGCAAAGGCCAAGAGTAGCTACAGCTACACCACATGTGTGTTTATGTCTACATCTATGACAGGAAATACATCTACTACATCTATCACCAAGCTCACTTGCTACCCTTGCACAATGCGTAGTAGTAGATAAGTATCACCGAGATTCTTGAATTATATTTTTGGATGGAGGTAATATTATTTAAAGAAGAGCTTTGCATGCATTTTCTTTTGTTTGATTAATGTTTTATACTTAAATTCCCTTTTTGCATGCGTGACATTTATTCTTTGTAATATTTTTTCCATGGATCAGACTTGTGAGTCATTTTCATAAACCAGTGCCAAGCATGAATCCATGTTTCTTACATGAAACCCTGAACAAACACCATGAGGAGGAGGCACTCGCGTTGGCGTCGCTCATTGATGACGAGAAGAAGCCTGGCGACTATCAGTTCAACTTCTAGAAGCAGTCCTACGTGGTCGCATGCGCCGTTGTGTACGACAAGCTCACGCGAAGCCACCGCTTGGACGCGGTCCAGAGTAGCTGTATCGCGATATCCATCGTTAAGCAGGGGACCTCATGGTTGTTGCCAACGTCGACGACTCTCGGGTTGTTCTGGACACCGCATCCAACGACGACGCCATCACACCGTCCAACTCATCGTCCACCTGAAGCCCAACCTGCCACGTAAGTCGCTACTGACCGGACATGAATTCTTGTGCGCTAGGACGATGGACGTTGCTGACGTTGTGTGAGTGTCCTCGAACATGATGTACGTAGTGGAGTAGCGCATCCGGCGGTGCAACGGCCAGGGGTACTACCTCGCTGATGAGCCCGGGGTGCACTTCGTTTGGCAGCCCAACCAAGAGTCATCGGTACTCGTCATGTCGCGCACGTTCGACGACTACTATATCGAGGATTGTGGCGTCATCATGGCACCGGAGGTGACGCAGAGGAGGATCGACAACAATGACCAGTTCATCATCCTCGCCACCGTCAGGGTAGCTTTTGTGCCGGCCTGCCTTTAATTCTCTTCACAAACACACACACTTACCTTTTTGTTTAAGCAAGAGCGTATGATGGTGCGTGTCTGATGACTAACTGTAACACCCTAGGTGTTACCAAGGCCCTGACTCCCTACTTGCACTCATGACATGTTATCTCATGTGGTTAAGTGGAGGAAAGGGAGCCCCAAAACCTTGGAAACCATGTAGTAACTAAGAATGTTAATGACAAAAGCATTACCCAAGCATTTATGCAATTATCACCTTGGGCAAGACAAGAATAAACCCTAGACCCTTCTTGAGCCCTTAACTCCCAAAACCCTGGGTTAAGGGAAAGGTTAAGCAAATGGGCAAAGCATGAGTTAACCCTTAACCAAAGTTTAAGTAACATTATAATCTACAAAATGCAGAGGGGAAACAATACAAAAAGGCCCCTTAAAGACCCCAAATCCATTCCTTAAGTAGAAAGCACACTAGAGCTCTCTAATCCTCTCTAAGTCACAAATACACCCTAATCTAAAGATCAGGCGTGTTCACTTAGTAAATGGCGCCAAAACCACTTGGTCTGAATATCAAAAAGGAGCCAAACCACCTAAGGAACCCACTGGAAAAGTTTGAACTCGAGCCAAATTCGTTTGACATGATTTGACAGCACTTTTGTCACAGGGTGAACAGTGAGACAACCCAGAATTGGCGTCCGCAAATCTCCCTACCTAGGGCATATCTGCCATTGGAACTCACATACAAGAGACAGCCCTAGGTGCCAGGAAGAGGTCTGCGTCGGATTTTCGCCAAGATTCTCACGTTTGCGATCTCAGCAAGCTTTTGAACAAGAGCAGAAACACACCTCCACGTGTTCGACGCGCCCTGAACTCGCCAGAGCACGCCCGACGCCCGACCCCGCGCGCCCCGCGTCGTGCCAAACCGAAGCCCGTGCCATTGCCAGCGCTCGCGCCTATAAAGCCAGTCAAGGCTTCAACCATACGCCCCCGCTCGCTCTCGACCTGCCAGAGCGCAAGATCACCGGCGTTTGCCCGGCGCACAGCGTGCCAGCGGCTGCCCGAGCACCCACCACTGTAGACCGGCCAACCGAGCCATCCCCAGCCCCGTCCGACCCTCGAGAGAGACTCTGCGTGCCTCAGTGAAGCTCCTAGAGGGAGGAATCGAGCTCTGCCTCGCCGGAGACACCAAATCAAGGTCACCGGACTTCTCCCGACCGTCGGCGAACGTGGACCAACCTCCACGGTGAGCCTTTCTTCAATTCCTTGCACGGGTAGACTCCTTAGCACCCCGTGAAGCTTCCCGTGCCCTTGGATTGAACTGTATCGCCATGGATAGGCCGGAGCACCGCCGCCGACGAGCTCGCCCACCTGCGCATGTGGACCGGCCGATTCCAGCCATCACCGTCATCGAGCCATACCTCGCCGTGACCGCAAGGACTTCTCGAAGCCAACCCCGCCCTTCGCCGGACCTCCCTCGCCGCCGGTAAGCCGCGCTGCCCTATTTACTTCCGTGGGTACTGTTCAAAAGGGGGGAGGGACCTCGGGGAAGAAGGAAAGGAAGTCAGGGGTTTTTGAATTGTCAGAGACTCAGATGAATAGTTGCGTGGGGGCATAAGTTAAAGAGTTGGTTTAAGAAAAGCCCAGGGTCCTCGGTGTAAACTGGTTTTTTTAGAAAACCTTTTAAACATTTCCCTTTTTAATACAAACAAAGCTTGTAAAATTCATAACTTCAGTTTTATTCAACCAAATTTAGTCAAACCAATTTTGCCAGGTTCTAAATAATATGAACTACTTAGGAAAAATACAAAACCCCCTAAGTGTGCAGAAGAATTTAAAGTTTTGAATTCAATTGTGTTCTAGCCAAAAGCTAAATAAAAGAGGAAAAAATAGTTACACTGTTAGACTGGGGTTAAGAAAAATCAGAAGTACTTAATCACTCCCAAATCTGTTTAAAAATAGTAAACACCTCAGTACACCAAAGTAAGGAAGGGTTTACCATTTAAACCCTTTTTGGCTCAAAGTTAAAGAAAATAGAAAAGGTAATCTAAAATAAGAACCAGGGGGCAACCACATTTTGCTAGCTCACTTATTTAGTATAGTTCACTGGAAAATTTTATTAGACCCTCTGTTAGTACAAAAGAAATGCTACCTTTTATTTTATGAGAACAATGAAAACTTAGGAAAATCTTAGAAAAATAATCCTGAGGAGAAAACACCCCAAACCTTGGGATAACTAATATTTTGTTATTATGAATATAGGAAAAATATGAGTTTTGTTGTTTGATATTTTTCAAATAACAAGTTAGTTATAAGTACCTTTTTGACATTAAACGTTAGAAAATCACAACTAAATATCCAGTAGGTCTTTTTCTGTGATTTTAACACAGAGGCCTAATATCACCTCTGAATCTTGACAAAAATAAAATTTAGTGCAGAGACCTCACCTAAATTAGAGCTATAGTGTAAAGTGCCATTTTTCCCCTTACTTTTGATAATTTTACACAAGTAGTGTCTGAATTAATTTCAGCTTCAAACTTCTAGGATAACGCATCCGGTAGGAGTTGTTTGGAACCTTAGTTGCATGACTCAGGATACCTTTTGAGATGGATACTAGTATGCTAAGTCGAGTAGCTGCTTTACTAATTAGGGATATCGGTAGAAGTCGAGTGATTTTCTAGCACTCGCGCGAGGTCAGGAGTTGGTTGTATCCATTTGTATACCGTACTGATGATAGTTTGTGGACAACGGTCCATGGGGATGCGTTATCTACAAGACGGGAATTGGAATAAGGATTAAGGTGTGGTACCATGTGTCAAGCGTTTGAACGTACTAAACACATGCCGAGAAATATGGTAAATCGGTAAGCCTAGTAACTGAGTGAACCTGCCCACAGATTGCCCTCCTCACACGACCTGAGACGTGGTCTCCCATTCCAGTTATGGTGGGTACAAGTGCGGTCACTGCACGACGGCAGTCGGGGTTAGTGAGGCATTGTACGCCAAGGCGGTGAGCCCCTCTCTGCTGACGGGGAATCGATGGGGACGGTTGATGTGTGTGGGGATGGAGTGCCTTGCCACGTCGTGTGTTTAGGTTTACCTTGCAAGGTTGAAACTCGATTCGAATCGTCTGCTTCTCGCAGCTAATGAGACTGCTTGATCCATGCTGCTACATTGAGTAACAAGTGGAAATGTGATGACTTGGCAAAAGTTGTTGATTGCTAAATGTTTGATACCATGTATGATTAGATAGGTACACATTTAGTCTTAAGAGAGTCACACTAAACTTGAAAAAGCTAAAACTTGATTTTAGACTCAGTTAGTGCTTTTTGGCAAACCAAACCCCTCAGCCAAACAGCTGCATGTCTAGAGGTAGAGGAGTAGACTCCTCACACCGGGTAAGTCTAGCTGAGTATTAGTATACTCAGCCTTGCTTGTGGCATAATTTTTACAGGTTCCTTAGAGGACATGGTTGCTGGAGTGACTTGGCCGTCTATCTTGCCACCGGGTTGGACAGTCGAGTGGGACCCTACTTCGGCAAAGGAGGAGCATGAGGAGTGATGGGACAGGCTTCCCCATCCCTCCGTTTACTTATCGTTAGTTTTATTCCGCTGCAATCCGAACAATGAGCACTACTTTTGTTAAACTCCGATGGTGTTGTAATAAATTAATTACTCCTTAATGTTTGATTTTATGCTTTATTGTATTTGCTCTGTGCCTCACCATCGAGTGAGTATGTGGTACTTGATCCTGTTAGTGGCCTCGTCGGACTAGATCCGAGGGACTGACGTTTTATTCCTATTTAAGTGTGGTCTAGCCTTTATGGCAGGACTTAGGCACTTAAGTTGGAATAATTTAGGCGGTTCCGCCACAGCTGGTATCAGAGCTTGTACCACCACAGAGGAATCAATAAACTGTAAATACCCTCCTTTTCAAAAGTAAAATTGGTTAGAAACAAATGTTGGATAGATCGTCAGGATGATAAGGATAGACCTAGGACGTGAAGCCTTAGGATAATAGAGGGGTAGCTAGGTGGCTATTTGAGTAAGCCCTATAGGCTACTATAAGGGATGGGAGTTCTTCCCTATTTCCTCTAAGTGGAAATGAGGTCGTTTAGGACGAGCACGCATGCATCCTTTACTTAAGCTACTTGATAATTGGGTAAAAACTTTAAATACATGATAATGAAAGATTAAGTACACTCAATGACCTTATCGTAACCTTCAATAGGCCAAGCTTTGATCCCCTTTTATTTTTGTAATTCTTTTTCGCTTACGCTTAACCGTACACAGATGACTTCTCACGGATCCTCGAAAGGAGGGAACGCACATTCCCACATGGATGGACTTGCACGAGAGGGTTTTCCCCGCATTTTGTGGGAGGTGCTGCAGGGAGCTGGTTATACGACACCTCCCCAGTACGCGGTGCAGCTGTTCGAGGAGCACCGGGTGCCCCGCTGTAGGGTGAGGATGACCCTAGAGCCTCATCCCTTACAGCTAGGCTGGCGTTCGTTGGACTCCAAGTCTTTCGGATACAGGGCTGAAGACACAATTGAGGCCATTGCTCTCCATGGGCTGACGACCTTCTGTGGTTTTCACCCCTTGGAGTTGTCTACTCATCCCATTGGTATGTTCCCCATAGAGAAGGAGGACGACCCAATGTGGAAAGACCGAGTGGAACATGCCAAGGATATATGGGCTCTTTACCCAGGGCAGACTGCTCACTTGACGGTGCGATGCATGAATTCCCTGTACCGCCTGCAAGCGGTGCGAGGAGAGGCAATGTCTCAGCTAATGGCATTGGTGGAAGCTACCAAGATCACCCTAGATAACAGAGAGGAACTTGTGGTAGACCTATCCACGGAGATGGTGGAAAAGGACCTGCAGGTGGAACAGATGCCAACCAGATCCAGGAGCTTGAGGAGCTAGTAGGAGCCAGGGAGAACACCATTGAGGTTCTTGAGGATCAGCTGATAAACACTCAACAACAACTCGAGGAGGCCAACCAGCATTTGGATATGCACCATCAGGAGATTCAGGACATGGAGGCCAACGAGGATGTTGACATCGAGGGAGGAGTGGAGCCGGAGCCCGCATCTAGCCTGGACACTGCTGGCTCAGGGAGACCCCCTTCCCCCGAGTCAAGCGTTGCCTCGTTTGTCCATTAAGTTACAAGGATAGGGTTAGAAGTGTGTGGCGGTAGAACTCCTCGAAGCTAGCTTAGCTTTTGCACCCTTGGGTACTAGGCTAGACAGAGTTGAGTCTTTTGATCGTTGATGTAATCGTAACAAACTCTTTTGGAAGTTACGGATGGAGGATGATGTCAACTTTTAATTATGAAGGAAATTTTATGTCTTATGGTGTCTTTTATTGAAGTATGCAAGGAAATATTGGCATTTTGCAAATCTTGTCCTTTTCAAATCTTTTACCACATGTGAACCCTGACATCGCGCGTATGATATTAAAGAACATCTTGAATTTTCAGATGGCAGGAAGGGCGCGCCGTGGACAGAATGAGCGCATTCCTCCACCCCTGCCACCGCCTCCTACCATGCAAGAACTGATGGCTCAGCATAATGAGATTCTGCATCAGTTGGCTCAGCGTCAGCCGCCACCTCAGCATTATGGTGGTGGTGATCACCATCAGCGTCCCCTAGCAGCAGCCACTTATTAGGAGTTCCTTAGCACTCAGCCGCCATTGTTCACTCGGGCAGAGGATCCGCTTGATGCTGATGTATGGCTCAGGGTAGTGGGATCCAAATTCCCACTACTAAATGGAGTTTGTTCAGATGTGGCTAAGGTCAGGTTCGCCACCCAGCAGCTTCGCGGACCCGCGCGGACATGGTGGGACCACTTCCTCGCTATGCAGCTAGTTGACCATGTGGTGGAATGGAGAGAGTTCAAGGCAGCCTTTAGAGGGCAATCACATACCGGCAGGCATTATGAACCGCAAGCTCAATGAGTTTTTGGCACTCACTTAGGGGAATCGTACAGTGTTGCAGTACGCTCAAGCTTTCAACGACCTGTGTCAGTATGCAGGCTATCATGCAGACACTGATGAGAAGAAAAGGGACAGGTTCAGGAGGGGCCTCAGTACTAAGCTCCGCGACCGTCTCAATGCAGTCAGGGCTAACAGTTACAATGAGTTAGTCAACATGGCCATTTCCCAGGAAGACTGCATCACAGCCCGCCAGGCAGAAAAGAAAAGGAAGACCCCTGTGGCAGGACCTTCAGCTCAGCCTCAGCGCTTTAGGATTATATCAGACACTCAGAACAGGGGACCTCAGCAGCAGCAAGGGCATTGGGTGACCCGACCACAGCAGCAGCAGCAGGCACCCAACCGCTCTCAGCCCCCAGTTCAGAGGAACAACAATCAGCCACAGCAGCAATATCGTCAAGCCAATGACAACAGATGTTTCACTTGTGGTAACACTGGACACTATGCCAAGAATTGCCCCAGGAATCAGCAGAGGCAGGGACAGAATTCCAATCAGAATCAAGGCAAGAGGCAGAAGGTGCAAGTGAGACAAGGCAGGCTGAACTTCACCACCATGGCTGACATTCCAGAGGGAGCACCCGTCATGACTGGTATCTTTTCCATTTTGAATTATCCTGCAATCATTCTTTTTTATTCTGGTGCATCACACAGTTTTATCAGTGCAAAATTTAGTGCCAAATGCCAGTTACCTTTCCATCACACCAATGGGGGTATTACAATTTCAACACCAGGAGGCAGGGTTGCCACCTATCAAATCAACAGGCAGGTGCCTATAAAATTTGGTAGTCTTGTCATTAGAACCACCCTCCTCATTTTGGGATTGGATTGTGTGGATATCATGTTAGGAACTGACTGGTTATCAAGGCATCAGGCAGTAATTGATATTGCAGCAAGGGCCATGAGATACACTCCCCTACTTGTGGTGAGACTACATTATATTTGCCAAACCAGGGTTGTACCCGTTCCTGTGCCTTCACTATGATAGAGTCACTTGTTGAGAGAATCTCAGTGGTCTGTGACTACCCAGATGTTTTTCCGGATGAATTACCAGGGATGCCACCCGACAGGGGACATAGAGTTCGCGATGAACTGCAACCCGGAACTGCCCCTATATCCAAGAGACCTTATAGGATGCCTCCAGCAAGGAGTTGGCAGAATCGAAAAAGCAGTTGCAAGAATTGTTGGACAAGGGATTTATTCGCCCAAGTACTCCTCCATGGGGATGTCCCGCCTTGTTCGTAAAGAAGAAAGACGAGAGTCTGAGATTGTGTGATGGACTACCGTCCTCTCAATGCGGTAACAATCAAAAATAAGGTATCTGTTGCCCCGCATTGATGTATTGTTTGATCAGTTGGTGGGAGCCAAAGTATTCTCCAAGATAGACCTTCGCTCTGGCTATCATCAGATAAAAATCAGAGCAGTGGATATTCCGAAGACATCTTTCTCTACCAGATACGGGCTTTATGAGTACTTGGTGATGTCTTTCGGGCTGACCAATGCCCGGCATATTTCATGTATTTGATGAACTCAGTGTTTATGCCAGAACTCGATAAGTTTGTGGTGGTTTTCATTGATGACATTCTGATATATTCAAGAAATGAAGATGAGCATACTATGCACTTGCATACAGTACTTCAGAGACTCCGCGATCATCGTTTATATGATAAGTTGTCCCAAATGTGATTTCTGGCTGAAGGAAATAAAATTTTTTGGGTCACACCATTTCTCAGGATGGGGTATCAGTTGATCCTGAGAAAGTGCCAGAAGTGAAGAATTAGAAGCCTCCTACCACTGTGCGGCAGATTCGGAGTTTTCTGGGATTGGCAGGGTATTATCGACGATTTATTCAGGATTTCTCCAGGATTGCCACGCCAATGACTGAATTATTGAAGAAAGGAGTAAAGTACGAATGGAGTCAAAAATGTGAAGATGCCTTTTCATGCAGTGTAGACGGCATCTGACAACAGCACCCGTGTTAGCCCAGCCCGACAATACCAAACCCTTTGAGGTTTATTGCGATGCTTCAGGTACTGGATGGGATGTGTCTTGATGCAAAACAATCGAGTTATTGCCTATGCATCTAGAGCACTCAGGCCTCACGAGCAGAACTACCCCACTCATGATCTGGAGTTAGCAGCTGTGGTTCATGCTCTGAAGATATGGAGACATTACTTAATGGGAGCTCATTGTAATATCTATACTGATCACAAGTGTCTCAAATAATATTTTCACTCAGGCTGATCTTAATATGAGGCAGAGAAGATGGTTGGAATTAATCAAGGAGTATGATTTTGGAAATGCATTACCATCCTGGCAAGGACAATGTTGTGGCAGATGCCTTAAGCCGGAAGGCCCAGTGTAACTGTGTGGGTGTAGATTCCAAGATTGCCACCCTGTGTGACGAATTGTGCAAGCTGAACATAGAAGTTGTTTCCTCAGGTGCCTTGAGTTATATCTCAATGGAGCCCACTTTGCAGGAGCAGATAGTCATGGCTCAAATTGGTGACAAGGGTGTTCAAGTCATAAGGAAATGATCGAACGGAAGGTGGACAAGTACAAATGCTTCCGTCAGGACAGCAAGGGAGTTCTATGGTTTGGAGACAGATTGGTTGTTCCTAAAATTCTGAGCTCTAAAAGAAAAATATTGGATGAAGCTCACCTTTCCAAATTCTCCATGCACCCCGGCAGTAACAAGATGTATCATGATCTCAGATCCTTGTACTGGTGGACCAGAATGAAGAGGGAGATTACTAAGTATATATCTGAATGCGACACTTGCCAAAGAGTCAAGGCTAGTCATTTGAAGGTGGCGGGCCCTTACAGCCCCTTCCCATACCATCTTAGAAATGGGAGGATATTTGCATGGATTTATTGTAGGATTGCCAATACCTCCCGGCACCACGATTCTATTTGGGTCATTGTGGATAGGTTGACCAAGACAGCTCATTTCTTGCCAGTACACACCACCCACAGGACAAAGAAATATGCAGAAATTTATATTGACCAGATAGTTTGCTTGCATGGAATCCCAAGGACTATTGTGTCAGACAGAGGAGCAACCGTTCGTAGCACGTTTCTGGGAGCAATTACAAGAATCACTTGGGACCCATGTAATAAGAAGCTCAGCATACCATCCTCAAATAGATGGTCAGACAGAAAGGGTGAATCACATTTTGGAAGACATGTTGAGGGCATGTGTGCTACATTATGGTAAGGATTGGGACAAGTATCTTCATTGGCAGAGTTCTCTTATAATAAACAGCTACCAGTCTAGCCTAAAGATGGCACCTTTTTGAGGCCTTATATGGGAGAAGGTGTAGGACACCGCTGAATTGGTCACAAGCTGGAGAAAGGGAAATATTTGGACTGACTGGTGCTTGAAGCAGAGGAGAAAGTCAGAGTCATTAAGAAGAACTTAGAGGCTGCTCAGGCCAGGCAAAAGAGCTATCATGACCAAGAGGAGGAAGCCTCTACAGTTTGAAGTGGGAGATCATGTTTATCTTAAGGTGTCACCCACCAAAGGTGTTCAGAGATTTGGGATCAAGGGCAAGTTAGCTCCTCGCTACATTGGACCCTATGAGGTCAAGAGACTTGTGGACCTGTAGCATATCAATTGAAGTTGCCACCCCTAATGTCAGCAGTTCATGATGTGTTCCACGTATCTCAGCTACGAAAGTGTCTCTGCTTACCCACGGAAGTGCTACCGGAACCAGAATTGAGAATAGAACCAGACTTATCTTATCAGAGCACCCCGTCAAGGTATTGGACCAAAGGAAGAGATCAACGCGAGCAAGGACGATCAGGATGTATAAGATTCAATGGAGCCACCATTCAGTACAAGAGGCTACGTGAGAGACTGAGGATTTCTACGTTCTCGCTTCCCCGACTTTTTGCCCAAAGGAGTCGGTATGTAATCCAAAACCCCCACCCCACCTGCCCTTGAATCTAAATATGATAAAAACCTAGTTGATAAGAGTAAAGTAAGTTTGGAAAATAACTTAAAGGGCTTCCTTCTGAAGTTGCAAAGAGAATGACATTCGAAGAGCAGTTAATTAGAACAACTTGAACAAGAGGATCTACAACACCCAAGCACCCCTTTTGGGTACCCTCTAAGGGATCACTACCCAAATCTCGACGAGATTCCTTTAAGGGGGAGGGCTGTAACACCCCAGGTGTTTCCAAGGCCCTGACTCCCTACTTGCACTCATGACATGTTATCTCATGTGGTTAAGTGGAGGAGAGGGAGCCCCAAAACCTTGGAAACCATGTAGTAACTAAGAATGTTAATGACAAAAGCATTACCCAAGCATTTATGCAATTATCACCTTGGGCAAGAGAAGATTAAACCCTAGACCCTTCTTGAGCCCTTAACTCCCAAAACCCTGGGTTAAGGGAAAGGTTAAGCAAATGGGCAAAGCATGAGTTAACCCTTAACCAAAGTTTAAGTAACATTATAATCTACAAAATGCAGAGGGGAAACATTACAAAAAGGCCCCTTAAAGACCCCAAATCCATTCCTTAAGTAGAAAGCACACTAGAGCTCTCTAATCCTCTCTAAGTCACAAATAACCCTAATCTAAAGATCAGGCGTGTTCACTTAGTAAATGGCGCCAAAACCACTTGATCTGAATATCAAAAAGGAGCCAAACCACCTAAGGAACCCACTGGAAAAGTTTGAACCCGAGCCAAATTCGTTTGACACGATTTGACAACACTTTTGTCTCGGGTGAATAGTGAGACAACCCAGAATTGGCGTCCACAAATCTCCCTACCTAGGGCATATCTGCCATTGGAACTCACATACAAGAGACAACCCTAGGTGCCAGGAAGAGGTCTGCATCGAATTTTTGCCAAGATTCGCACATTTGCGATCTCAGCAAGCTTTTGAACAAGGGCAAAAACACACCTCCACATGTTCGACGCGCCCGGAACTCGCCAGAGCACGCCCGACACCCGACCCTGCGCGCCCCGTGTCGCGCCAAGCCGAAGCCGTGCCATTGCCGCGCCCGCGCCTATAAAGCCAGCCAAGGCTTCAACCATACGCCCCCGCTCACTTGGGACCCACCACCGTAGACCGGCTAACCGAGCCATCCCCAGCCCCGTCCGACCCTCGAGAGAGACTCTGCGTGCCTCGGTGAAGCTCCCAGAGGGAGGAATCGAGCTCTGCCTCGCCGGAGACACCGAATCAAGGTCACCGGACTTCTCTCGACCGCCGGTGAACGTGGACCAACCTCCACGGTGAGCCTTTCTTCAATTCCTTGCACGGGTAGACTCCTTAGCACCCCGTGAAGCTTCACGTGCCCTTGGATTGAACTGTATCGCCATGGATAGGCCGGAGCACCGCCGCCGACGATTCCGGCCATCACCGTCATCGAGTCGTACCTCACCGTGACCGCAAGGACTTCCCAAAGCCAACCCCGCCCTTCGCCGGACCTCCCTCGCCGCCGGTAAGCCGCGCCGCCCTATTTACTTCTGCGGGTACTGTTCAAAAGGGGGAGGGACCTCGGGGAAGAAGGAAAGGAAGTCAAGGGGTTTTTTGAATTGTTAGAGACTCAGATGAATAGTTGCGCAGGGGCATAAGTTAAAGAGTTGGTTTAAGAAAAGCCGAGGGTCCTCGGTGTAAACTGGTTTTTTCAGAAAACCTTTTAAACATTTCCCTTTTTAATACAAACAAAGCTTGTAAAATTCATAACTTCAGTTTTATTCAACCAAATTTAGTCAAACCAATTTTGCCAGGTTCTAAATAATGTGAACTTAGGAAAAATACAAAACCCCCTAAGTGTGCAGAAGAATTTAAAGTTTTGAATTCAATAGTGTTCTGGCCAAAAGCTAAATAAAAGAGGAAAAAATAGTTACACTGTTAGACTGGGGTTAAGAAAAATCAGAAGTACTTAATCACTCCCAAATCTGTTTAAAAATAGTAAACCCCTTAGTACACCAAAGTAAGGAAGGGTTTACCATTAAACCCTTTTTGGCTCAAAGTTAAAGAAAATAGAAAAGGTAATCTAAAACAAGAACCAGGGGCAACCACATTTTTGCTAGCTCACTTATTTAGTATAGTTCACTGGAAAATTTTATTAGACCCTCTGTTAGTACAAAAGAAATGCATTATTTTATGAGAATAATGAAAACTTAGGAAAATCTTAGAAAATAATCCTGAGGAGCAAACACCCCAAACCTTGGGATAACTAATATTTTGTTATTATGAATATAGGAAAAATATGAGTTCTGTTGTTTGATATTTTTCAAATAACAAGTTAGTTATAAGTACCTTTTTGACATTAAACTTTAGAAAATCACAACTAAATATCCAGTAGGTCTTTTTCTGTGATTTTTAACACAGAGGCCTAATATCACCTCTGAATCTTGACAAAAATAAAATTTAGTGCAGAGACCTCACCTAAATTAGATCTATAGTGTAAAGTGCCCTTTTTCCCCTTACTTTGATAATTTTACACAAGTAGTGTCTGAATTAATTTCAGCTTCAAACTTCTAGGATAACTCACAATGGTACATGTTTACCCACTATAATTTTTGTGACATTTTTGAAAAATGTAATCTGACCATGATAGTTCAAAATGTTATTTAGAAGCACAATGGAAAGTAAAAGGAAAATGTTGGGACAATTAGATAATGTACAACCAAAACCTTTCAAGTACCTCATGGAACATAAAAATGTAATTAAAAAAAGTGTAACTTCATTCAAAATTTCAAAGATGAAGGTGAAAAACCCCTTAAGTATACCCACAAGAAACCATAGAGTACCACTACACTTAGTACTATTTTACCATGCATAACCCCTACAATTTATCATGTCATTAATAAGCATATATCTTATTCGTTGCATTCAATAGACTGTAATCTCGTTGACGGGAGTACATCCTCGTGTCGGAGCAAGGAGTTGCTCAGGAGGTAGCCTAGGATCCAGCACCAGAGCCTACCATCGAGGATCTGCCTGCCCCAGCTTTGGAAGGCAAGCCCCGATTTTATGCATAACCTACTTATTATGCTATTTTACTACACTTATTGTTTGTAGGTTTGTAATGTGCACTTAAGTGTAGGAGTTGTTTGGAACCTTAGTTGCATGACTCAGGATACCTTTTGAGATGGATACTAGTATGCTAAGTCGAGTAGCTGCTTTACTAATTAGGGATATCGGTAGAAGTCGAGTGATTTTCTAGCACTCGCACGAGGTCAGGAGTTGGTTGTATCCATTTGTATATCATACTGATGATAGTCTATGGACAACAGTCCATGGGGATGCGTTGTCTACAAGACAGGAATTGGAATAAGGATTAAGGTGTGGTACCGCGTGTCAAGCGTTTGAACGTACTAAACACATGCCGAGAAATATGGTAAATCGGTAAGCCTAGTACCTGAGTGAACCTGCCCACAGATTGCCCTCCTCACACGACCTGAGACGTGGTCTCCCATTCCAGTTATGGTGGGTACAAGTGCGGTCACTGCACAACGGCAGTCGGGGTCAGTGAGGCATTGTACGCCAAGGCGGTGAGCCCTCTCAGCTGATGGGGAATCGATGGGGACGGTTGATGTGTGTGGGGACGGAGTGCCTCGCCACGTCGTGTGTTTAGGTTTACCTTGCAAGGTTGAAACTCGATTCGAATCGTCTGCTTCTCATAGCTAATGAGACTGCTTGATCCATGCTGCTACATTGAGTAACAAGTGGAAATGTGATGACTTGGCAAAAGTTGTTGATTGCTAAATGTTTGATACCATGTATGATTAGATAGGTACACATTTAGTCTTAAGAGAGTCACACTAAAACTTGAAAAAGCTAAAACTTGATTTTAGACTCAGCTAGTGCTTTTGGCAAACCAAACCCCTCAGCCAAACAGCTGCATGTCTAGAGGTAGAGGAGTAGACTCCTCACACCGGGTAAGTCTAGCTGAGTATTAGTATACTCAGCCTTGTTTGTGGCATAATTTTTACAGGTTCCTTGGCGGACATGGTTGCTGGAGTGACTTGGTCGTCCATCTTGCCACCGGGTTGGACAGTCAAGTGGGACCCTACCTCGGCAGAGGAGCATGAGGAGTGATGGGACAGGCTTCCCCATCTCCGTTTACTTATCGTTAGTTTTATTCCGCTGCAATCCGAACAATGAGCACCACTTTTGTTAAACTCCGATGATGTTGTAATAAATTAATTACTCCTTAATGTTTGGTTTTATGCTTTATTGTATTTCTCTGTGCCTCACCATCGAGTGAGTACGTGGTACTTGATCCTGTTAGTGGCCTCGTCGAACTAGGTCCGAGGGACTGACGTTTTATTCCTATTTAAGTGTGGTCTAGCCTTTATGGAGGGACTTAGGCACTTAAGTTGGAATAATTTGGGCGGTTCCGCCACACTAGCTATGTACGAGGGAATTTCTTACGGCATGTGTGGAACGTGCTCTCCAATGATGAGACCATACATATCGTGGCATATATCGAAGTCTGCATGATACTGATGGTTGCAATGTAGTGGTGAAACAACTAGATTAAAATAACAAAATTTATGTATGGGTAGGATCACAAATTGATTATGAAACATTTTCTCATAACAGTATAACACACATTTTGTATATAAGTTATCATAGTATACTGATATTATATATTCCTATTGCAACGCACGGCACTCAGCTAGTTTTACAAGATGATTGTTGTGTTCTGTCCACTCTCTGGATATATTTCAAAAATTGTATTGTTTGGGTCAGTTACACTTGGAATCACTTCTTGGAGTCTATAAAAGTTGTATAGTACTTTGCTAAGCCTTAGAAAAAGTCTTGGATCACCTTTTTTGGTGTCTAAAGGTCAAGTTATAGATGCTTGAAGTGTGAAGATTGAATCCGTCCAAATCTAAACAACAAGGCCTTCCCAGTGTCCTTTACCTTTGATGCATATTGAATCACCCTGAGATGTTTATAAATGTTTTGTTGGACATTTCATTATATTTCTATAAAGTCTAGGATCACTTGTTTTAGATGTATGAGTCGCTAGTTATGAAGCTTTGAAGTAATAAGTCTAAATCTGTCCAACTCTAGACAAAGCTATCATTTTAGCACTAATTCACTTTTCTAAGTGTCTAACCATGTTGAGGTAACAATACCAAAGTTGTAGAGCACTTCTTAAGCTTTCCAGAAAGTCTTTTTCACTATTTTTGGATAAATATCTTTTGAGTTATGATTAAAACAAGTAACTATTGTGTTGTTGTCCTAAACATGTTGGTTGTGGTTGGTTGCTCTACTCTCTTGTCTTGCTTGAGTATGATTGATAGTGTTACTTATTAATGTTTATGGTAATAGATTCGCGTAGTTGATGACATTTTACCACTGTCTTCTACTTGTGCTGCTAATCTTGAATATTATCGAATAACCAACCTCATTAAAATAGTATAATTTGGGTTTGTGATTAGACTATCTCCTCATGTGTGTTCTCTTGGGTGTGTTCTTGCATTAGAATATTGCGAATGATTGTAGAACCCAATTAAGTGATCATTCATTTTTAACTAAGTCTGTCTATATAGAAGTCATAGCAAATTTATGTGTACTTAACTAGTTTAATAATAAAGTAACCAATGAATGATTAAAAAGAATGAGATTGAAAGGGAAATGTGCCATTAAATTGGGCCATTTCTAGTTTGTTTTGGTAATTAAATGCTCAACACGTTGTCTTGGACTTACATCTTGATGTATGAGCATAGGTACATGTATTTGATTGGCAAATTGAGAAACATGGGAGAAGTGCATATGTGTGTATAATGCAAGTCCCATTATATGGAAGGAACAAGGTATGATTATAGCACTTAGTAAATTGTTTTAGGTACTATGTTTATCTAATGCTAGGAAACTTCTCAAGTCAAACCATTTTGAAGAAATGGTGTTTGGCTAAGATTAGCCAAACTTGTGCCAGTCTAGGAGCACTGGACTATCTGGTGCCCAGGCTAACCAGCCAACGAACAGGCCGCTCTCGAGAAATGGCTGAGACGTCGCGACTATAATTCATTGGA